>JACATO010001082.1:0-260000 GCA_018389105.1 Nautilus pompilius
AGAATACAAAAACATAAATTCTTTGTATCAAGGAAAAAAAAAACCCACATGAACGATTTAGCCCAGGTAAGCCACCATCCTTCCTGAGTTGTTTGGTTTTTGGTAACCTCTGTCTGGAGGAATTAAAGAAATTAGAGTACGGGAACAAGCCAGAGACGATTGTAGGTACAGTGAAATGTAATTTTGATGTACAAATATTTGTTTGGACCGGAAAGGTTAAAAAAATCCACCTAATTAAAAAATAGAAAGTTTATTTGCAACCACTTAATATCGCCAGTTATTGAAACCTAAATGTCTTTTAGAATTATGACAAGAAGAAGGATAAATGAAATATGAATTACATACGATAATAAAAACGAGCAGATATCGATGGTTTATATAAACTATTCTGTTTTGTATACATCATAGTGTAAAAATGGAATCAGTAAATTAGTGGAATACATTGAGTTTATCTGTATCAATGTGTACACTAGGTAATCATTTATTTATTGGTTGAAATTAGCTGGGCTTAGCTCTGTAGACTGAGATCAAGGAAGACAATAGCTGGCAACAGTCGACGGCGGGTTTTTAACGGTCATAAATCCTCTCTCTCTCTCTCTCTCTCTCCTCTGCTTCTTGGGGAAGGTAACCGAGTGTTTTTTTCGGTATCTGCAGTGTAGTGAATAGAAGGAAAGTTTTCGCTAGAAATTTTAAAAAAGAGATACGCAAAGAGGACAGCAACGATGAACCCTTATAAGACAAATAAATTCTAAATAATAGCAATAACTGTGAAAACACATTCCAAAATCCATATTGGAATATTGAAAAGACCTTTTTCAATATTAAAAAAAAAAGATGGTAATAACAGCTAAAGGCCGTCGGTGTATTTCTGTGCTTCTAGTGTAATGTTAAATAAATCTGAGGTGGCTGATTAGGCGTCTGATATACTTTGGATTCATCAGACGTCGCTATTTCACACTGAAATTGACTACAAGTAGGAAGTGGAGGACAGCAGTGACAGTCATATTACGGATAAGCAGAGCGGAAGATGAACTTATCGATTTGTCCGTGACGACAGAACTACTAACCACAAATATAAAGATGGCGCGCAAAACAGTGATTGACATTTTATTTATTATTATATTATTATTATTATTATTATTATTATTATTAGTATTATTATTATTATTATTATTGTTTAAATCTATAAACCCTGACTTTAAAGTGGATGTATCCACTCTTCGTTTGTATGCAAATTCGCGTTTCCTCTTCTGATTTCGGGCGAGGACGGACGTCTGGACAGAGACAGACATCTTTCGTTAGCTCTGCTCGGGCACCATTATACATCAACTCCTCCCCACAGATGGCGCTGTCTACTCTGTTCATTAGATGAGAGTAAACAACTCACTGTATAGGGTTAAAATGTCCAGTCATTCTTATCGCGGGGTATGATTATTTAAAAGGATATTTGAAAGCAGCTTTTCCGCCCGGTAAAATCGTTAACCCCCTGCCGTCTGATATATCAAAACCTTATTAACAACGGAATTAACTCAGCCACGGGGGCTGAAGATTCCCGCTACCTGAGAGAAACCCTTTTAGGGAGTCGAATTGCGCGAACACGTCGTTTTTACCATTGTTCAATTAAGCGCTAATTGTTCTACCCATCTCGTTGATTGGGCAGTACTAAATAATTAACTGAATCGAAAATGCCCACACACACACACACACACACACACACACACACACACACACACACACACACAAACACACAAAGAAGATAATAACAAAAGCGCCCATTGTAATACCTAGTCTACAAATTGGTGGGACACCATCGAGTGAGAAACGTCATTTTCTGGTCTGGGTTTTTCTTTTTTTTATTAAAAATTCACCTGGGATTCGCTCGGTTTTTCTGGAGAGTTGCGGGTTCGTGTCCCGAGAGTATCAGCTTCTGGTAAAACTCTCTCTCTCTCTCTCTCTCTCTCTCTCGCTCTCTCATCTCTCTCCTCTCCTCTATCGCAGCTCTCTCCTCTCTCTATCTCTCTCTCTCGCTCTCATCTCTCTCTCTCTCTCTCTCTCTCTCCTCTCGCTCTCATCCTCTCTCCATCTCTCTCTCCTCTCTCTCTCCTCATCTCTCTCTCTCTCTCCTCTCTCTCCTCTCTCCTCTTCTCTCTCTCTCTCTCTTCTCTCTCTCTCTCTCTCACTCTCTCTCTCTCTCTCTAACCTGAAGGACGAGTCGGGTCTTTACCCGGCGTCGGGGAATTGCTCTGGTGATTAACTCCGCCCCCCCCCCACGCTTTCCAAATCCCGGAAGTGGCGGGACCCTTAGGGACTTTCTGCGTACGTAAAAATCACAACAGGGATAACCCATTCAAAAAAAAAATAATAATAAAATAATAAAAACTTTCTCCTTTTTTGTTGTGTTTTTGTTTGTTGTTGTTGGAAAGATTAAGGTAACCAAGAGGGACTTCGGCAAGTTCGCGCACTCGGTAGATTCAATAGAAAACACGTGCAGTTTCACTTTATTGTTGCGAGCGGCCGCTTCCCCCCCCCCCCCCCGACCCTCGCAGTCCCATGGCCCGCGATGGCTTCTGTAAGCAACCGAGATGTCGGCCTCTCGGAACCGACACGAGACGAGCGGCTGGGCGCTTTTGTTGTCTTTGTTTCGCTTCTTTGTCGCATCCAATTTTAAAGGGAGACGAAGCTGCTACACGCAGTCGTAACCGCGCGAGATGCTGCAGGACAGTCGTCGGCCGCGAGACTATCATTTTTTTTACAATAAATAACATGGCGGAGGGCACTTCATCAGACAGAGTTATCGACAAATGGCAGCGCGTATGTAATCGCCGCGGAGTGGCTAATCTCCCTGATAAATTAACTCGAAATCAACGTTGATTTATGCACTCCACGACTTGTTTAACTATTTACTGGCCAGCAGTTGTAGTGAAAGAGCAAAACGAATTAACAGAATTAATGTAAATGTATATGGGGGGGGGAGCCTTTATATGTACATAGACCTTGTGACATCTGAAGTTCATCAAGGGAGGTCTCCGGATTTAGTTCCGGGTCCGAGTTCTGGAAGAAGAGATCTTCATATGCCATCTTCTCTTGTATTTCTCTTTGGTTTTCTAACTGTTCAAAAATAATATAAGATTACATTTTAAGTGTGAAATAAAGCAAAACAGATCAAGAGAAGATGGAACGAAAACAATAAACGGCTATGATATCTGCAATAGGGAAACTACAGTGCTCCGCTAGGGAATTCTCTTTTTTTTGCATTTAAATCCTACTTTATCATGTTTAAAGAGATAACATTCCCTTTTATTTTATTCCTTTTCTGCGTTTTCATTTAACGTTTAACGGCGAGAACTAATTTTTAAATTGTTACATTAACAAATTCCAATCTACGAAATCGGTAAACATCCTCTCTGTTTTAATGCAATCAAAGTTTGCTGTACTTTTTCATTTCGTGACGACCAGGCTCTCGCTTCATCCTCCCTGGTCGACCGCATACCGACAGACACGGTCGCTGTCTCTGTAACTATGATCCTACCAGCTTCAACTTCGCTTCTGATCGACGTACCGAAAACTTTGTCGACGTAGCGTACTTTTGTCGGTACGGTGTTTGAAGTTTACGGAAATCTACTGGCTTATCGCTCTTCGGCTTTCGTTTCCAGAAGATGTGAGTCACCGCATGGAGTTGAACATCAGAGGGACGGTTGACGAACGGGGTTTATTCCAAGAAGTCCCCTTTGCGCTATAACAATGACAGGCACGGGCTGCTTTGTCTGGAGAATCTCTAGCCGAGCGCTGTATGTTCGTATCAGACGGATGCTCTCCTCAAACAATAACCCACAGCCAGGTTTTGTCTCGGTGCTTCAGAGAAAAAGGACCCCCCCTTTTTTTTTTTCTTGTGTGTGTCCTTAAAATTGTCGTTGCGTTTAAAATAGAACTGCGACTTCTGTTCGACCCGACGAGTGGGCGCTGATCTCCGACCTCCCGCGACACCCTGCGTCGCGTGACGTCACCTGTCCCCACCGCTCACGCGAGATTTACACGTTCGGGCGAGAGAGTGAAACGGACCGGTCATGAATGAATGTACCTTCGCCTCGAGACAGACTCTTCATCCTTTGTCCCCTTATTTTTAAACTCTAACTCTTAAAATCTTTGAAAGAAACATAACTGGGTATTTAAACAAAATTCTATAGATTGGGTGTGGGGTTAACTGTGTTTAGGTTTCAGCCAAAGTACCTTATACGCTAAATACGGAAGTACTATTTCTTAAATGGTTACCTTTTTAAGAACGATAAGCCCAGCTGTTGTTTATCTTTCGGGTTTTATTTGTAGAAATACTGGGGGGGGAGAAAGAAAAGTAATTATATATATATATAATATATATATATGTGTAATATAATTCTCTCAGACCTAACAAAAGTGTCATTGTAATCTTCACCAGAGTGGATCTGGCACTTCCCGGTGCTACCTTTCGCTAAGAGTTGTGGGATATCTTTCTGCCGCAAGGAAATATAGATTTACTTATTAAAAAAAGAAAATTAAAGGATGGAGTTATTTCCCCCTTTTTCTCTGAATCTTAACGACCTTGTTTTCTTGATTATCTACAGGGGCAGATAACTGTTATTTTGACCATGAGACTGGTAGACCTTCACGTGGCATTTAGATGTTTATTTAAAAAAAAAACAACACAACAAAAAAACTGCGCATCTACAAAATATAATTAAAAACAAAACTAAAATAAATGAAATAATCAAACAACAACGAATAAATGGTTTACGCGACTTTATTTGTATATATCTTATTTTTTTAAAAGAATTTTAAGACCGGAAAAAGTCATATTTCTAAAAATGTTATCAACCAACAGTAACTCAAACAGAAAAGTCAGTTTTTATTTATAAAAAAAAATGTATCTCTGCTATTTTATAAAATTGTGAGGTATGAAAAATATAGACGTTACTTCTTTCTTGTAATTTCTTTACACTATATTATTGAAAAACTGCTAAGGTCAATATCGAATTTTACATTGCTAAATATTTTCCATAGGGTAACTCGAGCACTTATACACAAGATTTTCTGTCTTGTCCTCGCCGTAGACCTGCCTACTCTTCTTGCTCTCTTTCTTTTGTAGCGGATGAACAATCTGCTTCATTCCACTAGAGATTCCCGTCTTTCATAGGTCCTCAGAACTTTCGTATAGCCAATGGATGATTATTAGATAGGTTCAGGAAGATCCAAATTATGTCTATTCCTCCCAGATAAAAATAAACGTTACTATTTCAAGTGGATATTAAAAATAGTATATTTAACGAGTCTATATGGCAAGTTTTTGTTTTAAAAACAACTTTTTAAAAACGGAATTGTAGCCGATACGCATCTATATTCTTTGTGAAATTTTCATATGAAAACAATAAACATTTAGATAAAGTGCTGAACGAAAATTCAACTTTGATTAATTTTAATAACTGACGTAAAGTACCAAAAAGTTCAAATTTACACTAGAATTACATGATATTAAATATATAACAGTAAATACCATGAAAAGACGGCCTATGGTTTCCTTGTGAGTTATTATGGGAAAATAGGACTATTTATTACAGGAGCAAGTTGTTACAGCAACAGTAATTCCTTATTAAGCGTTAAAATGAGCTATAATTGACGTCATATAACGTATAGGTGAGGCTATAATTGACGTCATGTAACGTATAGGTGAGGCTATAATTGACGTCATATAACGTATAGGTGAGGCTATAATTGACGTCATATAACGTATAGGTGAGGCTATAATTGACGTCATATAACGTATAGGTAGGCTATAATTGACGTCATATAACGTATAGGTGAGGCTATAATTGACGTCATATAACGTATAGGTGAGGCTATAATTGACGTCATATAACGTATAGGTGAGGCTATAATTGACGTCATATAACGTATAGGTGAGGCTATAATTGACGTCATATAACGTATAGGTGAGGCTATAATTGACGTCCTTTTGATTATAGCCTCGTTAAACGTTTAATTACGAATTACCTTTGCTGTAACAACTGGCCACGGTCTCCGCTAAAGATAAAGTGGCAATTGACCTCTCTTCGTGTGCCTGTCAACTGCTGCAGCTGAACATCTTCACGCCAAACTTATTTAATCCTAACGATATTAAAAAATAAACGAGTAAAACTTTTTTTTTTTTTTGAAGTCTTAAGTCAAGTAAATTAAACCCCTGTGATAATGGCGCATTATGTTCAGATTAAATATAAACTTGTTGCCCTCACGTTTATTTATTCTCGTATAAAACTCTCCTTGCCTCATTGTTTTACTGGAAATTAATAATTTTTTTTTTACGATTTCACTATTATTTATTTATCTATTTTACATATTTTCATTTTCTTATGATTTCTTTATTTTTTTTTAAAATTACATTAAGATTAGACAACAACAGCAATTACTAGTACAATACCAAAACTGTTTAGTACGTGAAGTCCGGCCCACCGCCGGATGAGGAAAAGTCCGGTTGTTTGGAAAAAGAGATTCGTATAAAGTAATAGCGCTAAAATAACACCGAGTAAATATTCTAATTATATCATTTAGCAGCCCACGACCATCCAGTAATAACATTATGCTTTAACTTTAGAATAATAAATTATTATTGTTGTTCGGTTATTGAATTATAATTATTACAGTGCAGAAATACTTGGTGTTTCTGCAGAATTTGATTCGTCCTTAATATTTATAAGCATCTTTGGTACATCTGCTCATAGTGTTCTTCGGTTACCGTAACATTACTATAAAAACAAATGGATAACAGACAAATAAAGAAATTAAAATGATTAATGGAAAAGAAATAAGTAATGCTGATAATTCATTCCATAAAGAAAGAGTAAAGAATATCGAAGTTAACCATTAGTTATTTAATTATACATATATAGAAGAAACAGCATTAGAAGTCAGTAGAAACTACTTTCTAAGTCTATTTCTATTTGACAGCGAGTCTACTTTCGGACGACGGTGCAGCTTTTAATGTTGACTCGGAGGCTGAATTTTTTTTTTCTTTTATAATTAAGAAAAATCATTCTTTTACAAAACGGGAAAAGACATATTTCATCATTAGCGACAAGATCGTAAATTTCCTGCATGACAATGAGGAATGGTTTTAAAGGGTAAATATTTACTTCGCAGACAGTCGGTAGGCCGTGTTCGCGGTACAAGAAAGAAGCAAAACATGCATCAACTGTGGGCCTTTAAAATATTGACATTTTAGATATACGGTATTAATCAAAGTGAAAGTACTTTTTTTGAAGTTCCGGCTGATGAGAGACGGGTAATTTAATTTGCTAAAAGTTAATGTTATCAATAAAGTTTTTGAAAAATAGAGAAAAATTTAAAAAAAAAAAAAAAAACGAACGGAAAATTCCGCCTAATTATTTTCCTAAAATTTAAAACGATCCAATCGCGGTACCCGTAAAAACTAATATTTGTGAGCGGTTTGGAAAGAGAGGCGCTGCTGACAGTCTTAATTTTTATACATTTAATGTTGGGTGGGGGGGGGAACAAGAAAACGATTTTTTTTTGGAAATGTAAGCAAATTATTTCGAAATGCTGCTTTTACCTCTCAGGCGGGTGGACGGGTGTAATAGACCTGCTTGACGTTTCGATCAGCGAGGGGAGGTAAAAGTAGCAGAGACTTTCTTTGATATTCGTGTTGCTGATTCTGTCTTTAAAAAATCGACAAGTCTACGTCCACCCAGAGCGGGTGTGGAGAAGCTCGGAACGGCAGGTTTCCGTTATTTACTTAATGGATGTGTTTAGGCTGTAGATTCGTGTGCCCCTCGGGCAGAGAGGACCTCCTGGGTGTGTCGTGGGGGGGTGTGCCCCTCGGGCAGAGAGGACCTCCTGGGTGTGTCGTGTGGGGGTGTTCTCTTCGGGCAGAGAGAATGTGTACCTCCTGGTTGTGTCGTGGGTGGGTGTGTGCCCCTCGAGCAGAGAGGATGCGCACCTCCTGGGTGTGTCGTGGGGGTGTGTGCCCCTCGAGCAGAGAGGATGCGTACCTCCTGGGTGTGTAGAAAATACATTTGAAGTTGGAATAGCAGTAGCAGCAAAAAAACAACAATACAAACTACTACTAATAATAATACTACTACAAATACTAATAATAGTAATAATAATAATAATAATAATATAATAATAATAATAATAATAATAATAATAATAATAATAATAATAATAATAATAATAATAATAATAATACTAATAATAAATAATAATAATAAATAATAATAATACTAATAATAATATAATAATAATATAATAATATAATATAATAATAATAATAATATAATAATAATAAAATAATAATAATAATAATAATAATAATAAGTGTTTATTTATCCAATCAGTAAAATTATGAAATGGGGAGCATAGTGCAGAGTAGACCTGCTGGACCGAGCAGACGACAGATTACTGTTATTCATCAGTGGATATCTTTGAATTTCTTACTTTCTTTACAAGAGATTCGCAAAATTTTCAAGGAAATGGTACAAAATCTTAACAAATAAATTAAGTTAAATGAAAAATATATTCAAATAATTAAATATTAAAAAACCAGCCTAGTTTCCGTCTCATTTATCCTTAATATAAAGAACGTCTCAGTAAAAGTGTTTAACGTAAACAGACGGATGCAGCTCTGGAAGTTTCGGAAATTATTTAACAGAGTAAACAGACAGAAGGAATCTGAGCATTCAAAGACCTTCTGTTATATTTTGAACTGGATGGTAAATAAATAAATGAACGATACGTAGTAACTCTGAGAACAGATTCGAAATGTTTCGTTTTCAGATAAACAGATTTCAAGAAACACCCAACGACCCGAGAGCGTTCACCTGGCTTCTAATACATAAGTAACCAATTATGGAAGCCTAGAGGAGGAGCAAAGTCAGGGTTCTATTGGCCGGACAAGATGATGCAGGATAATAATTTATTTCACTGCTATTAGGTTTTTCCATACAGATTAATAATTAAAATTGGAATTAAAAAAAAAATTGTCGAAACACAACAGTTAAAAAATATGCTTCAGAAGAGTAAAAATGTCTTGGAGGATTAATGCGAGATGCAACTATTCTTCCTTGGTTACTTCCAGGTACTGTTGCTCTGTCCGTGCCGTCCGTCTGTCGAACATCCAGCTGCAGCCGATATCGGTTATTTCGGGGTGGGTAGAATTCGTGTACATTCTTTTTCGAGTTTCTTTAAAAGAAGATGCTGTCTGTGGGAGGAATTCAAGAAAGGAAAAACGGCGATAGGGCGGGCACCACCCACACACGAGAAAGACAAGGACGAGTCGGCGGCTGGCTGGGCTATCTACTTACTCTGTATAAGGCCGACTGGGTTATGTTGACTTAGTTACTCTGTATAAGGCCGACTGGGTTATGTTGACTTAGTTACTCTGTATAAGGCCGACTGGGTTATGCTGACTTACTTACTCTGTATAAGGCAGACTGTTTTTTGGTATATTTGACTTAATCACTTACCAAAATCTGGCTGGATTTCAAGTAAATCTTTAATATTTCTTTATAGGGCAAATCAGGTCGAATTAAAGAATTGTTTCGACTCGCTTGCTTTCATTAATTCAGTGAATTGACTAATTATGGAAGAAATCTTAATGTTTGAAATATCATCATCTGCAATGTAATCGTAAACAACCAAAACGTTTGCTTAGGTCTTTGAAATCCGGTCCTTCGCCTTGGCATCTCAGTTAAAACAGCCGATAAAACTAATCTCGGTGCTAAGGTCCACATATATTTGTAAATTCATATAATGACTGGGATGGATGTACTTAAAGTTCTTCTTCTTAAAAAAAAATGTAATCAAATATTTCTTTTTAAGAATAAAAGCCATGCGAACATTTTTGATATAATCTAATTTAGTTAAATGTTATAGCAAACCAATCAATTTAATAACTCCACATTAAAATTTTTATCTGTGGCATATCTGTAAACATAACTGGAAAAAAAAAATTCGCACTTATTTTGCCAAAGTGCCTGTTTACAATACACACAAGAGAGAAGAGAGAGAGAGAGAGAGAGAGAGAGAGAGAGAGAGAGAGAGAGAGAGAGCAAATCAGACGAATTCGGAAATGAGTTATTTGTGTACTGTTCCTACAAAACTTGTTGTTGTTGTCGCGTTTCTTTTATTTATTCCCTTCATATAAATAAAAACTAGAAATTAAGTTAAAAGAAAAATCCATTTTATATTTGTTGAGATGCTATGTAGCAAATCTGTTAACTTAGCTTGCCAGCTCCCCCTACCGGCCTCCAGTCTCTCTCTCTCTCTCTCTCTACTTCCCTCCCTCCATGCCAGCCAGGGTTCAAAGTTTTTTGTCCACTTTTCAGTGTCGGCCCTTCGGCATGTTCGTCTCTAGAACAACAAACATGAATATAAAAAAAATATATTTGAATTGAAAGCCTTATATAAAGTCTGAATTATATCTGTCGCGAGAGAAATGACATAAGCAGTTCAACATGCGTCATCTCTTTAGTCCGCATTCCACCATAAAATTCTTATTTTGATGAAAAGGTGTCGATACCGCAGCGGGGACTTAATGGGGCACAAACGAGGATTTTTTTGTCGTCATTTTAAACTTGTTTGTCATCCAGGTGGCAGCAGTGAGCGTCGTCCTTCCGAGCCCCTCGCCTCCGTCATAAGTCGCCCCCATGAAGCGACCTTAAAGGAAGTAGACGGCTCGGGTGGGTTATCCATTTACCTTTAACTCGATGTCACTGTCCCAGAGTAATAACAAATAAGAAATGGGGGAGGAGCGACTCTGCTGTTTTCATTTGATCAAGAACGGAAGCGGCCCGTCCCGCCGCGCTCAGCCATCACAACAAACCTGCTAACTCCGCTCCGACACCAGGCAGAGCGCGCGCGGTCGGTCGGGGCCCCGTCTCGGCCCTAATCGCCGCAGCGTCGAGTCAAAACATTCGCTCCCCATCTGCGCTGTGATTAATAAAAAGAGTTTTGAAATTCGAACACTCGAGAAATGTTTTGATAATTCGCCCGCTCGGGGCCCGGGAGCCCGGGAAAGGGCCGCCATCGCACGCACGCGCGGAAGACCCAAGTAGAGCCCTTTACTGCAAGTCACGGACAGACGTAAACCGCACCCCTATCCCCACACACTTCCTCGCACGCGAACAACCTCTTAACCTATCGGCAGCGCGCCGACTAAACCGATCGGGAGTCGACCGGCTCCGTGACCCTTTGCAGCAAACGTCTCATGACGGATTCTGACAGACCCGTACCCACCCCAGGGGAATCCGCCGGGGCTGAGCGTGAAATCAGGAAACTGATATTTTATATGAATAAACAGCAGCAGTAACAAGACTTAATCACTGTACCCCTAAAACAAGTATATCCCAACAACGCAGCGGGAAGTAAACAAGGTGTCAAGTAACCTATTCCTTCATACTGCCCCCATCCCACAGATCCGTATAATAGGAAAAGAAAGAAAAAAAAACAAACAACTAAGACTTTAAATTAACCGGGAAATTTGTGTTTCTTTGATCTTCTGTCGAATTTATCATCTTAATATTAATATTAAAGGCACCAGATAATATATTATCTAATTATATATTTAATAAATGTGTAGGTAATATGTAATAGATATGATAAATGAAAATGAGATAAGTTATAATACATAAATAATGAAATAAAGTATTCATTATTACGTTTTTATAAATACTTTACAAGCAAAAGGGGTCGACTGATTTAACAAGTAAGATTTAAAAATCCGTCAAATAAATCTTGTACAACTGTTCAGTTTAATACTAAAGATAAAACACTTAAATATCTTATAAGATTTTAAGGTCATTTTTTTTTTTAATGAAAGAAAGAAAACAGAGTAGCAGCCGAACAGAAATAGCACGAGTTAGCAAACCTGATGCGCTGCTGGCTATTTATCTAATCTAAAAGACAGCAATTATAAAATTGTTTTACTCGACGTACAATAAGATAACTTCATAGTTAAGAACATCTGGATGGATCGCAAATACCTACCAAGCGGTTTGTTTTTTTAAAAACTCGCTGTATGTAACCTTAATTCAAATTAATATTATTACTACATTGTCTTGTCAGTACCGTTTAACCTGTTATCCTCTCGCTTGGTGGCGTCTGCTTTTATTTTGTAGCTTCTATAAAACTGTCACATTTAGGAATTTCCCTCAGTTAACTGAAACAGTTCCTATTAGGGAGAAATACCTATGTACTTTTTCTTTCTTTCTTAGACTAAAACGTTATGGAGACTTATCTTTTTAAATTTTTTTCCCTAATATGTGAGTAATACGGCTTATCATTGGCTGGTAGTAAGCACGTGGTCTGGACCCGTTACCAGCTGCTGTATCTGCTCGCACGGTGTAGAGATTTCCGTGGAGGGTGAGAAAAAGTTATGTCCCTTAGAGGCCGTTAATTTAAATCTTGAAATTTCCATTTTTCAGAATTTAAAAAAAAAAAAAAAAAGATTGTAAATAATAATTATATAGAGGATTTTGTTTTATTTGTTTTTAGAAAATCGTTCTTTAAAAAACTCTACACGGATACACGACGCAGAACCATAAGAGGATGTTTAGAGAATTAGCCCCTTAAACAGACAGCTGGGAAGGAGAAGCGACTTTTAAGTAGATTACTGTTAGCTTGGATGTAAACAACCCCCGCCCCTCGACTTCGGTCACCAAGTTACGGTCAAAAAGAACCGGAAGAAATCCCTGAAGCGGTCTTTTGGTAGCCCAACTGACAAAAAGCTGAAAAAGCAGAAGAAGTTACTTATGTTATTGGTTACCGTAGATCCAAAATTCCAACAACCGACCTACGACTATACATAACACACGGTCATTAAAACAGAGTCGTATTATTATTATAATTTTTTAAAAAATAAATAAAATAAATAAAACGCAATAGGCGATTGTTGTCTTTTTTTAAAACTTAGGAATATTGTTCCAAAAAAGAAAATAATGTAAGAAAGTTTGGAGAAAGTTCAAGAGTACGAACACAGGGAATCAATCTTTTTTTTTTTCCGGTGGATTTTGAAGGTTAATATAACTGATGAAAAGGTCCACGGTACCATTTCTCATTTAGGAAACCGTCAGAGAGAACGGACAGTTTTGTTTACAATGATCGTCTGTTTTCCTAACTTTCAAGTAAATCAATTATTTATAAGTATTAGAGAACGTGCAAACGATACCAATCGATCTGATTTTGATGATGATGATAATGATAATAATAATAATAATTAATACTAATACTAATATATAATAATAATAATAATAATAATAAGGAATAGTTGGGAGGTTGTTAACGAAGATATACATGTTTTTATTAAAAAATAATTAAATTCGAATAATTTATATTCGAATTTTATTATTTGCGCGAGATGTCGCCAGCCTTTGTGGCTTCCGAGGGAAAGTCTGGTAGTTAAACCTTGCAAACCGTCACGAAATATAAGAAGGTCCTCCTGACAGCGAGTCTTTTGTTGGAAAAAAAGGTGTAAATACAGAAATACAGCGATAAAACCTAAACGTTATATGCAAGCAATGTTTTTTTTTTTTAAATCTTGTTGTTTTCTTAAAAAGGATAAAACAAAACAGAGAAGAGAGAGAAGAGAGAGATGGAGGGAGGGAGAGAGAGAGAGAGAGAGAGGAGATGAGAGATGAGAGAGAGAGAGAGAGAGAGAGAGAGAGAGAGAGAGAGAGAGAGAGCTGAGAGAGACGAGAGAGAGAGAGAGAGAGAGAGAGAGAGGAGAGAGAGAGAGATGGAGGAGAGCGAGAGAGATGAGAGATGAGACAGAGAGAGAGAGAGAGAGTAGAGAGAGAGGAGAGAGAGAGAGAGAGAGAGAGAGCGAGAGAGAGAGGAGAGAGAGAGAGAGTGAGAGATGAGAAGAGCGAGAGATGCGAGAGAAGATGAGAGAGATGAGAGATGAGAGAGATGAGTTTTATTTTAAATAATATTAAAATATTTGATGATGAAATACGTGAATGAGAAAAACAATTTAGAGATCAAAAAAGAATTTGTCGGTGCACAACTACATTATACAAGTTTTTTTTAAAAAAAAATCAGTTTTTTTCAATAAATGAAATAAAAGCAGAGCAGCAAAGTCAGTGGAAATTCTGCGACTGTAGAAAAGAAAGAAAACATCAACTTCGATAGATGAAAACGAACTGGTCGTCGACTACACAACGTTATCACTGCTTACCTACTTCTTGAATTTGTGACTAATTATTTACATAAATTCGATTCGCTTGCGAACTACAATTATTTACTAAGATGTTTAGTGCAAGATAAATATTTCTTACTACTTACTACTATACTACTATACTACTACTACTACTAATAATAATAATAATAATAATAATAATAATAATAATAATAATAGGTTAGGTTAAAGAGAGAAGAAAGTAAATGATGTACATACAGTTTTTGATTTCTGTTTTGCTCATTGTTTTAAATGAAGACAACAGGAAACATCTAACTCTCCATTTTCCCGATACTCACTCTTAGGAAATTTTCAAACCAAAGTCACTTTCTCCGGTTCTCTACGATCACAACGATTTCCCGTAATTGTAAGTGGCTGCCGTCTCTTATATTTATATTGTTTTGTAATTAAAAATTAAATTAGATTTAAAATAATGCATTTTTTGTCCAAACTGGCGATATTTGCTCAAACACTAAATTTAATTTATCAAATATGCAAAACAACGGCATTGAAGTTTGTAGCCGATCTCTCTTTTAAACTCGCCAAAGTGAAAGTAGAAACGCAATGTTTATTTTTTTGGAAAATAATAATTAAAATATATAGTAAGTTATTTTTGTTAATTTTAAATTGTTTAAATTATCTTCTCTTAGATGTTTTTATTTAAAAGTTAAATTTTTTAATAGTAATACATTATTATTATCTACTGCACTAAAAAAGTCATCTTTAAAAGAGAAGATAACTCTCGAGAGAAATAGTGCACCAACAGGTTTTTAATGTTATGTAGTTCATGTACAGCCCTATGAAAACTCCTGTAGTCGATTCCCTATGAACACCAATAGAATTTTCTGTTTCTTTTTGTTTTGCAGGTGCGGAATAGCAGCACGTGCTGAAGTCGAAATGATACTGCATATCTGAAGCCTTGAAGAACTAACCAGGGAGGGAAAGGTAGCACAACGAGGCAAGCTCGTGCGCAGCGATCTTCAGTTTAAAGTCACAAAAATGAAGACTCGTACGTGTGTGACTCCTCGGGAATCGGGCAAAACTTTCAGTTGTGATCAAAGTATCGACAAAGGTATTACGTGAGCCCATAGATATGGGAGAGTGAGGAGAATTGTCGAGTGTGCAGGACGTGCTATCATCACAAGAATGAGGCTCTGCGACTTCAACAAAACCAGGCTAGGGGAGAGAGATGATGGTGACAGCAATCGTTTGTACGGCGTAATGGCGCTGTTCGTCGGGATTAATTGTTCTCGTCGTCCGTCTGGGTAAAGTCGCTGGGTTCACCGACTCTGCCCTGGCGATGGCTATGCTGCTGGCGGGCATCAATGTGTATATTTACATACATATATTATGTTTTAGCCGCCCGAAAAGATATTAAGCATACGGCGAAGTCCGGTGGCGCTACTGTTGACAGCGACCTCTGTCGGATGGTTCATCTTTCAGTTCAGCCAAGTTCCGCAACTCTTGTTAATTTTTTTTTTTGTTGTTAATTGCCACATGAAGAAAACCACGTGAGGCTGGTTTAATTGAAATGACCCACCCGTTTTGCGCCCACTAAACTTTCGACTACTGGACGCCTGCACGTGGTGGACCCGAGGTTGATAAATGTCTCGGCTGACCACGATTATGCTGAAAACATTAAATGCGAAAGTTTTCGCTATATAGCTTGCTATATTATTATTATTATTATTATTATTATTATATTATTATTATTATTATTATTATTATTTATTATTATTATTATTATTATTATTATTATTATTATATTATTATTATTATTATTTTATTGTTGTTATTAAAATAACATTAATAAAAATTTCATAACATTAATGAAAACACTTGATCAATAAAGATTTACAAATGTTGCTTGTGTTTCATTGTTGTAGACCGTGTTGAGTATATTCCACGACTGTTTTGGAATATAGAAGAAAAATCTGGCACTTCTTTTAGCAAGTTTAGATCTTTCAATTCTCTTTTCGAGTGTTAATTATAATAACGACATAGAGAGCGGTAGTACTAAGAGAACGAGAAATTATTTCATATGTATGTGGGATGAATTGAAACCTTTTGCTGCCAATGAGGAATGTTCATTGATGACTTGATTGATAGATAATTGTTTATTCAAAGTTGGCGTAAGTGAACATCGATCAGAAAGAATTAACTTCTACCAACAGATCTACTGAATCATCTTTATTTTTATTATGGCTAACTTATTGTCATATCACCTATTTACCAGATTCTAAATGTCGTATCCTTGTAATGAAACCAAGAGAGAATAAAGTTTCCGTATATTTTTTAAAGGACGGGAATCCTAATTATTTCCACTGGACGGGCACCAATTGACGTCTCTACTGTTTATCGTGAGTACTAGTGCTGACCAACTCAGGCCTATACAGGTATCGCTCGCCGCCCCCTTCTTCAGGATTCACTAGTGGAGCCGATTCTACTAGTTGAGGGTTGTACAATTAGCCCGACCGAGCTGGTTTCCAACATGTGGCCTTTTGGTTACTAGGGACTGAAGTAGTTTGACTTTAAAGGGAGACCTCGAGACATGCATCTTCCATGACCACCTGTAAGTATCCAGAAAACTTTTAGTATTTGATGTAAACTAAAATAATGTAAGATTTTTTTTTTTAAAATCGAGTAAATAATAAAACGATAATAAATAAATAAAATGTTAAAAAATGTAAAGAATGATGAGTGAATAAGGTAGTGGTGTACAAATAAAACGATGGGATCTGAATGGAATTAGGAAGACAGGTAAATAAACCTGGTACATACACAAAAAAGTAGGAAACAGAGGTATATGCTGTTTGTTGTTCGTACCTGTCTTTGAAGTTTTCTGATTGGTCTTGTGTATCTGTAACCTCACTACATCTTATCTCTGTGGTTTTTAAAAGCCGAAAATCAAGGGTTGTTCGTTTATTCTTCGAATATAAACATTAACATCGTTTTAATCTCCAATAAAATGACAAGAGAGAGAGAGAGAGAGAGAGATGTTCATTGCCTGTAGATTGGGAATTTCGGTGGTCGTTTCTTTCTTTTGCTGTGATGTATAGAAGAGTAAAGTAGGAGATTATTTCAAGATGAGTAAACAGAGAAATACATCTTGGATGTAATGTCTGTTTCACAGCATGAAAAAGAACATCTCGCGCACCCCCTTTTTTTTTGCCTAAACCTGTAATCTATGAAAGGGCGAAGCTGGCACGATGCATACATTTGAAGAATTCTCACTTCTGAAATTTTCTCAGACCATCTCGTTCCTGCACAAAATACTTTATTAAAGTAAGAAATTGTTACAACTTTTTAGCTAACGGAAAAATATAAATAGATTATAACATTCTTAAAACATATTACACCAGAGAGAGCATTAATGACATACGATGGGCTTGACATGACATCATTATTGATTTTTTTACTTTCACCAAGAAAGAGCTCTCACCACCAAGACCGACGATTCGAATTATTTCCAAAACTTTTTTTTTGTTAAATTTAAATTGCTTATAAATACTCGTTGACAATGAGAAAGAATATGAATTTAAATAGCAATAACTTGGTTTGTGAAATTCTTCACATGTCAGACATAAAAAAGACATCTTCAATCATAAACATAATTCAGGTAAGGAAAAATGTGTTAATAAAATGTGTAAAATTCGTGAAAATTGTGTATTGATAACTATGAATGGAGACGTACCAAAAGGATTTTAAAGCTGTATAGGCAGCTCGTTACTTTGGTCAGTGTTGGCTGGAATTCTAGCTGAAAGCAGTGGTTTATTCGTCTTATCAGAAACTAACCACTCGTTAATTTACGTACACAACTTTATGTAGGTAGCTGCATACATCGTTAATATGGTTAGTGGATTCTGCGACCATAACAAAATATCTAAAAAAATAAATGGCGAGCTCACGACTAAGAACTGGAGACAGATAGTTCTTACAATGCAATAAAACGATTTAAAATGAAATATGTTATGGTACTTTGCGATATAATCAAAACCAATACCGTACCATTGGGTAGAAGAAAGAATGTAGGAAAACATAGTCAGGTACCGTCAGATGGTGCTGCTTTATTGAACAGTTCATCCGATATATTTATAAACACAGAACATCCGATACGCCACTAGAACAGTTCTCTGCCCTTCTTACGGCAAAGAATCTCTTCTGCTTTTTTAGTCCTTACACCGTAAAAGGTAAAACAGTTAGTGAGACTTGAATAAGACCGATAAAAGAACCCGTCTAAGCCATTGATTTACTATGGCAAACGATTGATTCGTTGTTTATCCGCGCCATTTGTTTTACTCTTTTCACCGCCATATATTTATGGATGTAAGCAGTCTTCTCTAAATCCAGATAAGTTCGCAGACCGTTTACTGATTGACAGTTTTGCTGCATTTTGGAAAAGTGTGGCGGGGTCAGCTTTGTTTCGGATCTGGCGATGCGGACAGAAGCCTGAAAAGGCCCGGTTCTATCTAGAAGGATCTCAACCTCTGGGTCTTTAACGAGACAAAGACCTCCGGTCTATTGCTTGGCTGACGACGTCACGATGCTGACTGCACGTGTATACATATTTATTATTTTTTTTTAAAAAAACGAACGGATCGGAGAAGCAATAGATGTGATGTGTTCGTGCTCCCTGGACCATGTTAAGGAAGCGGGTCTGTCTCACCATCAGGATAGGAAACCAAGCACAGTTATGGAGATAAAAGTCGTTTACCGGAATTTTCGCAATCGCTGTAATATCTGCGAAGCTGCGGCCGTCGCATGAATTCGAACAGAAGTTATTTTCGGAGGAGAATGGCGCCGGCCACGTCTCGGTCCTAATACGGCATAAATTACGAAAGGTCCGTATCGGATGGGAAAGTTACGGTATCTGGGGAGGTTTTCGCTCGCGGACAGAAACATGAATAATGGAAAGAAACGCGAACTAAAAGACAAAACAGCTTTTGCGGAAACTGGTGAAACGCAGACCGATTGGGTGGCCGGGGTGTTTGTTTTTATCGGGCCTGGTTCCAGCGACAGTGGAAGAGGAGCCGGAATGAGAGAGGCTACATATCGATGTGGAGAACCCGATAGTCGACAGAGGTCTGTGGAGACGGATCGTGTTCGGCGGAGCGCGATCTGTTTTCTTATAAAATATACGCCGAGTGCCCCAGCGCCTCACCGATTGTAATCGCTGAATTGTAAATGGCAAGCGTGCTCGAAGGACACGCGCCGCGGTTTCTAAGCAACGAGCACGCTTGATCAAAGGAGCGGAGAGGTGCGACGGCGGCAGCGGCCTTCTTTGGGCTCTTTGGTTGTTTTCCTTCAGAGCTTCGTTTATTTCGGTCAACCGGATCCCGGCGAATGTCTGCTTCTGTTGCCAGAAATTAAACCAGCTCGAAATCTTGTTCCGACTTCCGGCTTTGGTCGTTTACCTAGTCTCGGCGAGCCTCCGCCCTTCTCCACCAATGATACTCTCGTTTGTTTTATTGAATCGCAATGGGAATGTAGCCGACAACCCCGGCCTCTTCAGTTGGTTCGGCAGCGGGTTCATCGGAAGCGTAGAGCAACGGTCACTAACGAAAACACCTGGGCGTCGATCGCAGCACAACATTAAAAAAACTGGTTTTTTTCTCCCAAACCCCCCCCCCCTTAGTCTTCCCACATTGGCCAATGGCGTCGGTCTGTCGTCGTCTTTGCTGTCGGGAGGGGCACAAGTGATTTTTTACACTTTAAGCATATGCACGAGTGTCGAGTCTTCCAAGGGAACTTCTCCGTGCGATCTCTGTCTAAACGCCACCCCTTTAACTCTTTACTCAATTTCAAAGTTATAAATCTTGTTCAGTTTTCTTGTCGGACCCCTGTCTGATGCTCACGGAAATAGGCTGAATTTGCTTGTTGAATAGGTTCTTCCACCGTTAATTTAGGTGTGGCGCATCACATGACGTGGCACATGACCACAGAAGTCTGAAAACAAAAGTTGGTTTTCTTCCTTCTGTAAAAGTTAGTTTCCTTACGTCCATTACTCATGTGATGGACATTCGGGTGCTTGCACCCGTGGATTAGACGGACACACATCTACATAAACACTTCCACCACCTTAATTAGCTACTTAAAGGGCGCAGTGAGCGGTCGGATTGTGTGAGTGCGTTGACATCCTCCGGGTTCGCACAACAAGGGCCGCTGGCTTTTCGGTTGCTGATGCACTAGAGAGGAAACCAAAAATGGTTACGATAGAGAACCCAGCTTTTGGTAACTTATAGCCAAAGAAAGGGTCTGTGGAAAACAGAAAAGCTCACGGTGGCAGCAAAATTCCTTCATCAACCGGCGTCTGGTATCCGATCGATCGCTGATCTTCAGCCCGCGTGAAATTCATATTTAATGTATTCGCTCTGATTGTCCAAAAGAAATAAAATCGAAGTATTTAAAATCATTGTTCAATTATGATGTATTGGCGAATTATTGTTAAATTAACGCTGAATACTGAAATTATTAGAAAGTTTATTAAATTATTGGAAAGTTTATAAGAATATTTTCGATGTAATCACTAAATTATCATTAACTTATTAAAATGTCTTTTATTAAGTATTAAATTATTATTAAGTATTTTAAATAATCTTTTAATCTCATCAAAATTATTTTAATGGCTTTATTATATTATAATTAACTTATTAAATTGCCCTTTACTCTCATTAAATTACTACCGAATATTATTCAATTATTATATTTGATAAAAATTATTTGATAATAGAGTTATCAATAAATGTTATTAAAATTAGCTAACAGTTTGTCAAATGATAGTTACATTTTATTAATATATTCTATAGTTCTGTCAAGTTATCCTTAACTATTATTAAACTGCAAATGAAAATTATCAGTTTATTTCCTTCACTGTTATTAAAATAATAACATTACATTATCAATGAAAAGTTTTAAATCATTAATTACTCTTATTAAATCATAATCAATGATTATTATGTCAGAAGTGTTCTCAGATATTAATAATAAATCTCCACGAAATAATCCCCTGATTATACGGAATTATTCATAGGCAATATCCGAGTAGGAATAGGTAAGACATATTAAATAAGGGAGCAAAAGACGGAGTGATGTTTCTAGTTTATTTGCTAGTGGAGGCGGTAAGTAGATGGTTAAGTAAGTAAGTAACTAAGCTGGCTGGCTGGCTGGCTGGCTGGCTGGACCAACCCGGCTTGGAAACGAAACAGCTCTTTCCATGGTATAAAGGCTTGATAGATTCATGGACCCGCGGGACTGCAGCCCGTATCCCCGGTGGCTGTACTAAAGTACAATCCAAATTCGATTAGGGTGATTGATTGGCGGCACGTTCGCTTCGGATTGTCAGGGTTACTACCATTATAAAAGACTTTATGAAATAAGTGGGCGTGCTTTGTGTGCGCGATGGAGTTAATCCACTGATGTCGTCGATTCAAAAGGAGGGAGGTGTCCAAATTACACATGCTTATTTGAGAATTAGAGCTTAACATTCCGGCGGCGATACAGCCGAGGCCAGTACCACATCATCTTAACAGGTCGGACCGCTAGCCGTCCGGACAGATCCTATTAAACCCTTGCCCACCAGCGGCCGCGGACTTCGCGTCCAGTTGTCCGGATCCAGTTGACCGTCTGTCCATAACTTAAATAAGTTTTCGTACAACAGAAAGAAGAAGAAAAAGGAAATGTACATTTCCACCCAGCCTGTCGGGATATCCCCATACTCTCGAACCTTGTAAACACAAAAACGGGGTTTTGGGGGCTTATACGCGGACCGGCCAAGGCTGCATTCGAAGGCTTTCAGCGTCTCGTTAATTGGTCGCCCTGGTGGCCACCGGTGTAAACGAAAGGGTTGTCACCAAAAGACGGATCTATTAAACAGACCGGCACGAAACGAAAGCCGCCAGACCACAACAGAGCCTGGTTCACCGTTAACCGGTTCTAAACGCGTCTGGCCAGAAAAGCACTCTAATAATAAGTAATACCTCGAGTTTATTCCCAGTATCCGTTCGTTTAAATGCACGCGTGTAGGAAACAAATAAAACAAGCAGGAATTAAATGAATGCCGTCTGTGATGGTGGTAATCTTGCAACGAGATGCACAGCGGTGATAAACAAATGCGGTAATGTTCCAAGTTGGGCGGTAAAGCTGTCTGTCTGAATGTTGTCGTTCCCGGTTCTACACGGGTTCACTTCTGGGATGACGTATAAAAATTAAGTTTTCTGTCCATTCAAAGACCGACCGAATCAAGAAGCTCATACTTCTTAAAACGCCTGTATTTTTATTAAGTAAAATTACAGCGCAAATTCTTCGGCAGTCACCGGAACCTCTGGGTGTGTACCAAAGTAGTTCAATAAATGACGACCGTCTACGGGAGGCTAATCAAACGTATTCTTTTTCGCATGTTAGCCTATAAGGCGGAAGTCCAGTGAAATTACCTTTCCGAAAACAGTGGCCATTTTACGAGATCAGATGGCGAACGCGACTCTCAAGTCCTCCCAAAGTAACCGGTCGGCTATCTGGCGCGGCGGAAGGTTGTTACTTTGGGAAATCGGAGTGGTCGGGAAAGCCACACGTGACGACTGGCGGAGACAGCGAGGTAGGCAGCTCACCAAACCGAACGGATTTCAACCAGAAGTCAAACTCTGGCCTTCGACCTTTGTAGTCTAGTCGGCTAACCACCGTATTATTACGCCATCCATCTTACTTTAGTACTTTATAAGATAGAGTTGTCTCCTCTTTTTTCCACCAAGGAATTGGAGTAAATTATTATTCTTTGTCTAATGCCAGAACAACTCTTCTGTTTTTGGTCTTCTTATAACCTCGCATTGGAGTTGTCTTCATCGCAATCAACGTCAGTAATCTTGCAGTGAGAAAAAGAACAATGGACGGACCTCCATCTACTGTTTTACTTATCGTGAACCATTTTCCAAAAGCCACAGAGAAGGAAAAAGGAAATAAAATGTCTTGTTTGAGACGATATAAGAAAAATAGTAATACGAGAGAGAGAGAGAGAGAGAGAGAAGAGAGAGAGAGAGAGAGATAGAGAGAGAGAGAGAAGTAATTATCGTAGGAAAAACTAAAAGAACACTAACGTTCCATTAAATTCCATCAGCTACAGAAAGTAAGTTTATTTAGTTCTTTGCTGGCATGAGTTGCGAAGAAATATAGCATTCTGCAGCTTTGAACGTTGCAGGAACTTTAGATCATTTTCTGTTATTGTCCAAATGGTCTGGACTGATACAAACCACGTGATGGGTGACGCCTCCGCCTGTCCGCCATTACGTGTTTAATAGCTTTGCACTCGTTGCAGAAATAATGAGTGTAAAATGCGACCGCGACAGGGCAGTAAAAGCGAAATAGCTGTTTAGTTATACGTCGCGAATATTATCCAAACAACTAGACATGGTTTATTGCTTTAAGAAATAGATAAAAACCCAAACAAAATCCCTGTCGATCCCAGGGCGTATCGACACCGTATATATCACTGGCTTGGGGGTGAGGCAGGGAGAGTCGCACACACGGCGTTTGTACCTCGTATTTACCACGACCCGCAGGTGACCTTGTCGACTTCGGAAGCGACCCCGACACGATGAGGGACAGATGATTAGTCATTAATCTCAATGCACATCTGTGTATACGATAGAGGGGACGTGGAAGGGGCAGATCCCTATTTCAAGTCGCCTTGTTGTGTAAAGTCGTCTAACGGCTTGCGTTTCTCTCTACCCGCTCATAATTGAGAGATAATTTCACACTTGGCGGGATTTCTATAGAACGGCCTCTCCGAATTCGGCGGGATATCATGTCAGTCGCAACCCGAGAAATTCTAGAGTCAGCCGAACTAATTCATTAAATTTCTCTTCCATTTAAAAACAAACAGCAGCAGCAGCAACAGCAACAAACAACAACAACAACAACAGCCTTAAGTTAAGAGCTCGTCGGGCACTCTGGTTTTTCTGGACGCTCGAACGTAGAGAGGATGCTGCTGTTTGGAGCAGACGACCCACTACAGCGGTGGCGCTGTAGTCAACGATCTTCTAATGACGACAGATCCGCCAGTTTTTATGGCGCCCCAAGGAAACAGACAGCAACAGATGCTACTCTGTATCTTGTTTCCTAGCCGAATTGTTAAAGATGGAGTGCGTCAATACGAAAGGTATAAAATCAAGCGTCATCGGATTTCTTTCCTAGATAAGACATTTTACGCAATTTTGGGGGCAGACTGCACGTAATGGCTGACGAGCCGATTACTCATTTAGTCTCGAAATGCAGGAAAAAGGAAGCTGACGCAGTATATTCGCTAAACGAGTTTGCCATCTTCTTTTAGCGAACATTCTCGACGATCGGCCACTCGGATTGGGTTGGATGGATCCAGAATCTATAGATAGACTTACTGTCAGGGTAGATGCTGCAGCGCCGTGTCGACTGTTTTTCTATTTGAAAATAACAAAAAGGAGAAAATCGTAGGCATATATCAGTAACGCCCCTAACTCCTCCCTTTCCCACGTCAAATACCCGAGAGAGAGCCCCCTGTGTATCTTGCGAGAACGACTCTCTCTCTCTCTCCCTCTCGCTCCTCCCTGTCCCTCTCCGTCGGTTCTCCCTCTCCCTCTCCCTCTCTCTGTACTGACGTCATCTCTCGCTCTCCCCTCCCCTCCCTCTCTGTAATGATGTCATCATCTCCCTCCCTCCCTCTCTCTCTGTACTGTCTGTATTAACCGACGTCATCATCTCTTTCTCTCTCTCCCTCCCTCCCCTCCCTCTACCTCTCTCTGTACTGACGTCATCTCTCTCTCTCTCCCCATCTCCTCCTCTCCCTCCCTCCTCTACCTCTCCTCTCTCTCTCATCTCCCTACCATCGCTCTGTACTGATGTCATCATCTCCCTCCCTCCCTCTCTCTCTGTAACTGTCCGTACTGACGTCATCTTCTCTCTCTCTCTCTCTCTCTCTCCTCCTCGCCTCCTCTCCTCTCTCTCCTCTCTCCCTCTCTACTCTCTTCTCTCTCCTCTCTCGTCTCTCTCTCTCTCTCTCTCTCCGTCCTCTCTCTCTCTGTACTGATGTCACATCTCTTAGTTCTCTCTCTCTTCCTCCCTCTCCCTCTCTCTGTACTGTCTGTACCGACGTCATCAATCTCTTTCTCTCTCTCCCTCCATCTCTTCCCACTCCTATACTGACGTCTCATCTCTCGCCTCTCTCCCCCCCCTCCCTCTCGCTCTCTCTGTAATGTCTGTACCGACGTCATCATCTCTTTCTCTCTCCCCCTCCATCCCTCTCCCCACTCTCTATACTGACGTCATCATCTCTCTCCTCTCCTCCCTCCCTCCCTCCCTCTCTACGCTCTCTCTGTACTGATGTCATCATCTCCCTCCCTCACCTCTCTCTCTGTACTGTCTGTACTGACGTCAATCTCTCTTTCTCTCACTCCCTCTGTACGACGTCATCATCTCTCTCTCTCACTCTCCCTCCCTCCCTCCCTCTACCCACCCCCTCTCCTCATCTTACTGAGGTCATCATCTCCCTCCCTCCCTCTCTCGCCCTCTCTCTCTGTACTGTCCCTGTACTGACGTCAATCATCTCTCTTTCACTCTCTCCCTCTCTCCTGTACTGACGTCATCATCCCTCATTTCTCTCTCTCCCTCCTCCCGCTCTCTCTCCCTCCCTCCCTCTCCCTCCTCCCTCTCTCTGTACTGACGTCATCATTCTCTCTCTCTCTCTCTCTCTCTCTCTCTCCTCTATCTCTCTCTCTCTCCTCCCCCTCCCCTTCTTCTTCCTGACGCAAAAAAGGACCACTACATTAACAAGCAAGACGATCTTGCGAGAGATAAAAGTAAATCAGTTTTCGGTGGCAATTGTTATTTATCTTGCTAATGTCTATTCCGGGACGCAACCGAGGCGTGCGTGTGCGTAGAGGCAAATCCGCCTGCCAGTCTCGTTACAATGTGTGCGGCTGCTTGTGTGGTCGCTTGCGATCCTGAGCCATCAGCCCGACTCGACAAACGACAGTCGACACATGTTATGTGTATTTTTACATCCACGCATTATCGCTTCTCCCTCAGTAATTTCTGTTGAAAAATCGCGACACGGTCAGTGGGCTGGGAGTCCCGAGAGTGTTAGTGCGCATTTTTGGACGCATACTCTGTCAATCTCACCTTGGCTGGAACCACCGCTGCCCCGCCGGTCGGCCGGAGAAAATCCATCGGAACCGTTGCCCGCTCCGTCCGGCGACCTCAAGTCGCCATTATCACTGACCTCCCGGCCGTCCATTTTTGACACGCGCGGCAAAGGTGCGACCTTCGACATAAAAACCAGAACAGTTAACCCTGTCGCTGTTGTGCGAGACCGACACTCCACGCGCGTATGGTGGGGCGGAGAACTCCTCCTTTCCACACTTCAGTTTACGAGACCATACAAGGGCACCATCAAATAAAACTATCGAGACGGACTCACCTCCCTTTGGTAATAGCAACACCGTCACAAGGAATCTCCGATGTATTTTTCTAAAGATTCTCAGTGGTCAATCTAATGACACTGTCATTGCTACAGCCTCCTGTCCTATCGGAACCGGCTGTTCTCATCCATCATCATCGCTATAATAAGTTTCCCTTAGTAAAAGAAACTCAATAAAGTACAATTTTTAAAAAAAAAAAAAAACAGAAATGAACTGAACGCAATATAATATAATTACATTAACCAAAAAGTTTCTTAAAATTATAATTAAACAAAGTTATTGAATCAATTTTCTGAATGCACAATTATTGGATGAAATAGTCAGTTTGATTTGTGTGAGTTGTTGCTCTCTGCTGACAGATTTCTTCCAATAGATCTTTTGTAATTGGAATGAAAAAAACAAAACGGCTCGTGATTGCGAAGTGGATTGATAACCTCACTAGTCAGGTCTCATTAGTACTGAGCGCTATGGCATCAGTTTATTTAGGTTCGACCACTTGCCAGTAAGAATTTCCTCGCTTGATTTTAGGTTTTCTGATCTATAGCCAGGCTTAAGCACACTGATGACGTAATGGGAACATCGTCGATGGCTTACGACTAACTGTTATCTTGTCTGCATTTCGCTGCAACTTCGCTTATAAAGGTTGCTAGAGAGAGTTAGCAGTTGTTCACTTGGTGGGGTAATTGTACAAGAGTTACTAGATGTGGGTTGGTATGCTTTAGAGGAGCTTTTGATGGCTGAGTACGTAGAGTACCGGCCTGTTGGGGCTATAGGGGTTCGAGTTCTATCCTAGTCCTACGATTAACGTTGTCGTGTGTTGAAAAACCCGTCGTACTTCTCTAGGCTTTTCCGTTTTTCTTTGGTCCGACCTGCTCCCCGTTGGGTGGATGGGGTTTGCATTTGGGCACTTTAGGGTCGCCAGATCGAAGTGCACTGCCATCGTCAGGTAGCTGCTTATGGCGCAATGTATTTGTGCCTTCCAGTCCCCAGGCTGCTCAACAAGAAGAGTCTAAATGCAAACGGGTCGACGAAACAAAGTGTAAGGTCGAAGAAGGAAATGGTGTGAAAAAAAGAATAGACGTAGAGAAAGAACGAGATTTGGTAATAAGTGACACATCGTAGAAAGCCATTCGTGGGGGTAGGGTATTAAAGAAATAGTGGAGCGTAGTGGCGGATAGTAGTTAAGCTACCAGTTTACCAAAGAGCGAATAATCAGTCTAGCTCTGTTTTTATTTCCACCTGAACGGTTGTGTTCGCATTCTGTGGACACCGGAAAGAAGAAACGCGGCGGTTCCCGGAAGGAGAAGGCAGCCGAGCGCCTACGGAAAAACCCGTTTACGCACGAGGCGGAGATCACCGATAATGTCCCAGAAGCAGAAATGGATGACTTCTGTGTAATACCTACCGAGCTGACGAGTTGCAGAGGAGAGGGCATGCCAGCGTGTTTCGACCGAGGATGGGCTGCAACAGATTAAAGGAGCAGTTTCTGCAAAACGCCCAGAATCGGCGATGCAGACAGGTGTGCGTCCGAACTGGCTCTCGTTCTGCAGGAAGGAAGCATCATCGGTCAAGAGACCTCCATCAGGAGCCGAGCAGCTGCTGCTGCAGCCCTCAGGGCTGGTGAACCGAAACTGATGGTGATCATAAAAGAGTGAAGAAATCTACGTCGGTGGGATTCAAGTCAGATTAGTTTCTATCAAAATTTTGGCCGAAATAAAGGTCAGTAATTTTCATGAACGATGACAAAAACGGTGATACCGCAACTAAGAGAAGGGTAATTAGGTGTAACTGAAAGCGAGACAATATGAAAGCAGGTGCGCGCTTCGTTGATGGCGCATTATTGACATGCGGCCATAACGCCGGACACACACGGGGCCGTATTGATTGGGGAATGGTTATTAAGGAGTTAGCTTGGCGCACAAAGAAGAGTTAGAAAAGTGACCTTGCATTTTCTACCCGGTTCTCGACAGAACTCGAATGGCTCAAAGACTTTTGTTTTTGATGCCATGATCGGATTAGGTTGGATCTCGGCCGACACAGACAGACCAGGTATTGATGGCACTGTTCAGTTCAGACAATTGTCATCTTCGCTAGGAAATGGCCACTAAGCGTCGAAATGACTGAAGGGTGAGGGACAGCGGAAGCTAAGCCTCCGTCTGTCCCTTACTTAAGACATTTTATCTCCACTTGACGGCGCAGGAAAACTAAACTGCTGTCCTCTCACCGGGCCCCGCTGGAGGAAGGAGAGGAGGGCGTAAGACGAGAAAGGTATTGATTTCTGTGAGCGAACAAAGCAAACCGGGTGATTTCTGAGTCCCAATCGAACCGCGCTCGTGCAGATCACGCATCCGTGTTCTGTTATACGATGGGAAGATGGGGCAAAGATAAACATTCGTTGTCAAATAGCGTAGAAGAAGGAATGAGCTGGAAAACACGAATGAAGAAGCTAACAGAAACCATAGCTATTTAAAAACAACTCTAGGTAAACGTCTGCTCACTTCTAGATAAATGGTTGGTTTTATCACAGAGGTTTTGGTGAGTCAGGCCATCGTGTGAATTTGAAAAAGTCAGGCTACTTCTGTGTACTTTCAATATGCAGGGGGGAAAAAAAATACATTTCATTAAAATTGTAGTCTTAATAATAATAAATTTACTTTCGTGTACGTGAAGGATACCTTTATATCTGTATATTTCAGAAAACCACGGATATGTTCCGATAAAGTGAACATTTCAATAAATTGTAAGGATTTTGTTTGTCCTAAGCGGCCCAGAGTTCAGAGGAAGACTTTCGCTCTAACAGATATGGCGCAGAGAAAGGGCACTTATTACGTTATTTATTAAAAAAAGAAACTACTACAATAACGAGCAAACTGTGAGGAGATATAATCCGTATTTTAGCAATTTTCTACAAATGATGACGTCACTAATATATCTTTAGAATTTTACCGGATGCTAAAGAAACTGAAGAAATCTGGTAAAAAGACTGCGACTGTGGCAGCGTTGTTGCTCTACTGGATAATTGTCGGCATTTCCGCGAGTGCTTTGTAATTAAATGGCTAGAATGAGGAAAGTGCTAACAAAAAAACAAGGTCCCGGTCATGTTTCAGCGTTTCGGTAGACCGTGTTCTTGTTTTATACCAACCCCCCGCGGCGAGGAATTTCTACAGATTAGAAAATAAACTTTAAAAGCCCCGAATACTGCATAGAAACCCCAGCTCCTAACTCCGTGATGATGACTCGGAGAACGCTCTGTGAATTCTCTTTATTGTCTGGGATAGCCAAACTGCGGCGTAGATCGTTCATCAGTTGCTTAGACTTAACGCACAAAGTTTCAAAATGACGGATAAATTTGCCTCCTTACATTACTTAGATATTATGGGATAACACAATTACACATTCTAGGCCATATATCGTTTAACGCTTAGAAATTCCAGTACTTTCTCCGGCCGATTGAAACTCCACGAACGATCTGATTGGCGGAAAGCACGCGCCAAACCGGTTGCCTGGTTATTTGTTAGTGTATAGAAGAGGTCGGCATATTTTATCTGGATACAACTGTGGTATTCCTCCGTCTAGATATTAACCCTAACACATGTGATACCTGATACAAACCTAAACAGTCTCAGACAGTAAAGGAGTTCTTAGTTCTTTTAACAGAAACTGAAACAAGAATGAGTGACATCGGGAGTCGTTTTTCCTGCTTTGCTGAAGAACGAAAGCTAAATTTGGACCTCGATTTGTACAGCTGAAAAGTCGATCACAAAAGAAGTAGACTTGAATTATATCCTACTGCCGGGAGGAAGCAATCTAAAATAGATTCATCTTAAAAGTGCAATAAACTCAGATAGTGTTAAGAAGCAGGCGACTGGTGATGTAGTATAACAGCCCTAGAGATGGGAAGAAACAAGCAAATGATATCTGATGAGAGAATCAGGAAGCTATCAGGTTTTAATAAGCTTTAAATTCAGAGAGAGAAAGAGTTAACAATGAGCTTTCATTACTTTAATACTGCATATCTGCTAAAGATGAAGGTATTCCCGAACTTCAAGAAAACGAACCAGAGATTTTTAGAAAGATCATCTCTGCACTAATTAGATAGTATCGTACATTACGGTTCTTTTATAATATCTACTCGTTTCAAGTTTAAAAAGCTATTTTGTTAAGATTATCTATGTATCTATTTTCTTCTTGACGATCCACATCGTGGCCTTTTTAGATCTAATGATATCTCGAGGCAGGGAGTTAGGACGAGCATGCACTACCATCCTTAGTGACCGAGCAAGTTACCTGGAGAACCTCTCGAGCGGTCGTCAAGGTGTAAGCCGGTCAAGTGCTATTATCGGAATTTCCACCACGTGTACTCGGACAGACCTTACCAGAATTCTTTATTTTTAAATGTAGGAGGAAATCCACGTGGGCCGGCTGCTAAAGAAGAGTGGAGACAAACCGTGCTAGGTAGATACGCCGGACCGAAGCAGTCCTGACCGGAATTTGAACTCGAGCCCCTCAACGTTGGCAGTTTAGCAAACTAACACCAGTCGCCCATTATATATTTGAACGTAGACGATGTATTTGGTGGTGCCTGGGAAATTAGAAAAAAAGTGATTACGTTTGTTTCACACACACACACCCCACCCCTGCCCCGATATCGGGATTCATAAATAGGTCAATTAAAAAAAATTATTTTAAAGTTTTAGCAACTACTAAAGTACCAGTTCGATTTTGTCGGGTAACTTCTTGTGAACCAGTCGGACTGGTCAGTTAATGACGTCAGGGTCACGTGAGCGACGCCGTCTAACCATTTAGCTGATGGTGACATCTAAACCACTCGGGATCAAATAGGACGCTATCCGACAGGGGGAAAAAAAGCGCTGACAACCGGAAGATATTTCAAGACTTTAAGGAAGAGAGAAAATTAGAATGCAAGATATTTACTATGATATTTAACTCACATGTGACGAAGCTGTCTATGTAGGTGTTTTTGTTTGGCCGAACTTCTGTATGCGAATATTCACAGATATTGAGGTGCAAATTGGCTCACCCCGTGAAACACCATTATCCGGCTTTTCAACACTTTGTTGATAATGAAAATGCATTATCCCAACAAAAACTGTGAAAGATGTGATGAAGTATCGGAACAATTCGACTGTTGGTTGTGGCATTATCATTTGAAGCTTTTTTGAATAATTATTGAAAATGAAATGTATTCTTATGCAAGTTAAATTTAATTCATACCAAAAGCTGATGCTATTGTGTTCGTCCATTATCGTTTCTTACTATTAATTTTCATAATTGCTCAGCGAATACTATACTTTTGTGTAAAAGCTAATGGACCTCATTACTGATTACATTTATGGCTTTGTTTGGTAAAATAATAACGGCACTTAAGAATGAAATTTCATATGAAACTGTGCTGTCCATTCTTCTAACGGCAAATCGTGGAGAAAATTAGAATTACACAATTTGGTGTGTGAACAACGGTTTGTAGAATAAAGCCAAAGACAGCCACGAACTTAAAGGGCCGAGGGACAGAGAGAGAGAGAGAGAGAGAGAGAGAGAGAGCAGAGAGAGAGAGAGAGAGCACAAAAAGTTCCTGATTTTCAAAGATTAAAGTAAACCTTTTCTCGATAGGTAGAGAGAGCTACCTTCTGACCATTCAGCATCTCAACCGCTACCACGAAAAGACGATTAAGAGAAGTTGGACTATTCGGCCATGAAAGGGTTTCCTGAGACAAACAACATCCGAACTACGCCTGGAGGAGTTTTGTCAGATGAAAGCAGATTTGGAATATTTGCTTGTAAGCGACAACTATACGGTAGTAAAAATGCAAAGGAAAAGTATATAGACAGCTAAGTTTCCTCCTACAATTAAGTATTGAAGAGGTGGAAATATAAAAGTATAGGGATATTTTGCTGGTGACTTTAGGAAAATAAAGGGGATTTTTTACACAGCACAATATTCTGAAACGGCATGCAGTTCCATCAGGAAATCGTCTGATACGTGATGGATGCGGTCTGAATCACCAGATCTAAACCTCCCTTAGTTACTTTGGATTAACCAGATCGAAAAGTCAGGAAAAAATTCAGCCGATGTCAGTTAGCTACAGAACACTTTACAAAACAAATAGGGGTAACTTGCATCGAAAAACCTTGAAGTTATTGAACAGGTTACCTATTAAAGCGTTGGAAAGGCAAATAACATCGTTTTCGTAAAGGGGTGCTCATAAATTTGAAATCCAGTGAACCTACATATAATATATAGAATAATAATGGAAGCACATACACAGACGATACACACAGATTATGAGTAATCACAGCTGACAGACATATGTATTAATATCCAATGCATTATTAAAAATATATACAAAAACTAATTAAATAAATACGCTGTACAGCGTATTAGTATTTGGTATGTAAGCCCTTGGCTTAAATAAAGTATGCCATCTTGTTTGCATGCTCCCCAGCAAATATATGACTGTGGGATGTTCTTCCATATATCCCATCGCACTTTCAAAAGATGTATTCAAGGTGTTTAGTAGCCGTCTGACTCTCTCGGTATTCATAATACCCCACCCAGCTCAATGATGTTCATACCAGGACTCTGTGCAGGCCAAGATGTCCGTTCCATCAGTTTTGTTTTTTTTTTTTACTTTCCACGTAATCTTTGAGCAAATCGGCTGTTTTCTTGGGGGTCCTTGTCATGTTGGAAATTAATTCCCGCCCAATAAAATGTTTTCTCGAGGAAATGGTTTCACTTGCCAACAGTCACCATACCTCCGATTTTATGAAAATCTATCTCACCCTTGATTAATATGCAACTTTACACTTGCATTGATCCACTCTCATACTTGACTGTAGCATGCTGGCTTTCGAAAGAACTGCTCTTGATTAGTGCCAAGATGGTCCAAACTTAGACACGTCTGTAAAGAGTTAAAGAGCAGCTTATTTCAAGTTCGGCCTCGCTGTTTGCTTGTCTCTCCTCCCCAGCAAATTTTTTCGGGCAGCTGCACATCCGGTGAGAAAACTTCGTGCTAATGTGCATCTTACTTTTCTTGCAGAAACGTCAACATCCCGTATCTGCAGCCCGATCATTCGAAAGATCTCTACTGGCTCGTTCTGAGGTACTTAACATCACTTTAGGAGAGTTCGGACTTGACCGCATCTATTGTCGGCAGTAGCTGTTTAGCCTAACCCCCACCTCAGAGTCTTGCGTGCAACTTCCTTCTAAAACATGAAGTCTGGCTAAAATCTACCGTGTGCAGCAGCCTCAACTAGCTAAGACTTTGATTTCTAATCGCTTGTCACGTGATATTTCAGTCCCAGGAGCCATAGTATTCACCTTACATTCACCACCACAACGATATCACTGTCTCTACTTTTAGAGTCCTTCTCTTCTGCAGGTGTGACACTTTCTGGCTGCTTGCATGACAACCAGTCACAATGTACGACCTCAACACGTGACTGTAACCATAGAGCAGTTCAGCTTTACATATGAGATGCGATGTTATCACGTGTTATATGCATTTTATACCCAGTTTTTTCCTGTCTATAATTATCTCCCTTAATATATATACAAACATTAAAAATGAGTTCTTCGCTTGTCTCATAACCCATAGGTCGTTGGGGCACCTCAAGAGGTGTGTTTAGGGAATTTTAACCTGGCGGAGCCCATCCCTCTCCAGGTTGAGAGTCAAGGTCAATGTTAGCCTCCAGGGCTTTTGGACCTCATCAGCAGCACAGACCTCCGACCCCACCGGGGATCGAACCAGCTACACAGGAATCGACGAGCTAACTCTTTACCCACTGGGCAACGACGCCATCTATAGTGTGTCCTTAGTAAAAGAAAAACAACAAAACAAAAAACCGTCTGTAGCTGACTGATGAATCTCAAAATGGACTCTCTCACTTATTATGGTTTCTGAAGAACCGCATACCATTTTTTGGTAAAGACCAGGGTAAAGTAATTTTAGCTTTCTTTTATTTTTCAAATTTATTAAAATGAAATAAAATTTAAAATACAAAATAAACAGATTAAGCTTCTGATTATTTTTATGCTAACGCGAAACTATCGGAGCGATTCTATTTGGAGGAATCTCTGAAGATCATAAAAGGAACAAACACCGCACCATGCTGCACCCTGGGCCGTGGTTACGAGCCGAACCTCGTCGAGGATTTCTGCGTCGACCCGGCCAAATAAGTGCGTAAATTAAAATTCGCAGAAGAGGAAAAAAGATATTGTTTCTCAATGACAGGAGCGGGCAGCGCGAGGAAAACGAGTTCAAGTTCGTGTTCCTTTCACAACGAGATGGGTGGCAAGCCTTTCTGAGGCTGCGGTGCTTGCGTGGCACACTTAGACGTCTGCATGTCGATCTAAAGTGTCCACAAAAACTTAACGTCAGTAAAATCAGAAAGGCTGTCTGAAAATGGGCGTGCGTCGATCCTAAAGTGATTAGAGACGTTGACGTTGGCAGGAAAGATTTCAGTAACGAATAGGACCACTAGTAACCCCCCCAAAAAACTTGTACGTATCTTGGTATCGACGAAATTAGTTGATCCAGCTGTCGTTGTGAGGTGTTGAGCCATTCTCCGACCAAAGCCGCTTCGAGCTGATCAGTCGACTGCGGCCGGACCCACGCTTCTCTAGGATGCCCCAAGCTTGCTCAATCGGATTCAAATCCAGCGATGTCATGGACCTGAAGCGAAGCACTGACAACATGCGCACGGTTCGGACGGACACTGTCATCCATAAAGATGAAGTTGTGACTTTGCCGTTGGATATGAGAAACGCATGCAGACGTAACGATCTCAGTCCTGTATCTAGCACCAGCCATGGCAGCTCTCCTTATGATGACAAGAAAAAATTTTCAATCACCTTCACAGTCGGTCTATACCAACGGGTTGGTGATTGTACCAAATCGATTGTGGCACAATTTATCAAATCGTTTTCGAGCAAGTTTTCAGACTCCAGCTGTCTATCGCTGATGTCCAGACAGAATCGAGACATCTTTTTGAACAGAACACGGTGCCAACAGTCCGCTCTCCATATCGCTTATTCGTGCATAGCTGTCGATGGTACTGTGTCAGAGAGACGGCCATTAGCGATGCTATCCAGGTTGCTCTCTGAAAGGTCATTTTGGAGAGATCGTGATGGTGAAAAGCAGTTTATTCTGGTGAGGGGGAGGTCAGGATAAGGATCTTCACGGAGAGTTGTAACCTCTGGGCGACCTGAACGAGATGACCGTACCTTGTTAGTGCTCCTATAAATGACGCTACGATAAGCATTGAACTGGAGCGCAATGCCAGTTTGCATCGACCCTCCTTGAACTATCCAGATAACAGCCCGAGCCACTTCATGGGGTGTTACATGAGCCCTCCTAGAACATCGCATCATTGGTCAGTTTATAAAGGATATAATAATGGGTGGTGCGCGAAGCTGTAATGCAGATTAAAGATGAAAGGTGCTGGAAAACGTTGCAAGTTCAGTGTCACGTTTGGGATTCCTCCTTCATCCTGCAGCTCTTCTTTAACCAGAATATGAACAGTTTGAACCAGGACTGGGAACCCTTATCGTTTTTTTTTTTTCGTTGTTGTTGTTGTTGTGAGAATTATATTTTTGCCGACAATAGTTTTCTCCTCAAATATCTCATTGCTGTTAACTTTAAAGCGGAGCCATCCAATCCTTTAAGTAAGAACTTTAACGGAGAAATCTCAATAATGCAATCAATGGTCGCACAGAATGTTTAGGCGGGAGTTTTCTAGTACTTCGTTTGGTTGTAGTTTCAGCTGTCGGCCAAGCGAGGCGCGCGGGATATCCAGCGTCGGATCAAATGTAGTTTGACAGCAGCGCTAAGCAGCTGACCAGGTACCGTGGTTTACGAGACTTCCAGTGGTTGCGACGTCACTTCCGCATTTTACCGGAAGTCTTGAAAGAAAAAAAAAATAATGTCACTGCTTTTGTCTGCGTTTCTTCGTTTCATTTTTTAAAAGAAAATAAGCACAAAAAATGAATAATGATTCAGTGAACATCTCTCCTCATTTCTACGATACCGACAAAAGTATAAAACGCTTGTGATGGGGTCCGCGTCTAGCGGGAAAAAACGAGCACCTTGCTAAGATTCTAGGACGGGATAGAAAGGAAAGCTGCAGGGTTTGTAAAAAAAAGAAAAAGGTTAATCTATTGTAATAGATGAAAATTGATAGGTGCTTATTTATCTCCAGGAATTAGTTCAGACATCGAGAAAAGAACGCGAATTGATTTTATGCGGTTAGAAGCTGTCGGTATCATAAAAGAGAATTGCAGTAATGTTACGTAAGGTCGGCATTTCCCTTCCGGCCGCGGAGTCAGCCATTGGCGATGATACGACCGTGACATGTTGTATCCTGCTGCATTAATGCTAATTAGAAGAACGGATCTCATTTAATTAATGGAAAATTCCTGCCATCGCCTGGAAAAGAATAATTAAACAGGTGCATCTAAAAAAATTAGAATATCGTGGAAGAGTTCAATATTTTTGTCAGTTATTTCAGAAGGTGAAAATTGTATATATATTCTAGACTCATTACATGTAAACTAAAATGCTTCAAGCATTTTTCTTTAATTTTAATTTTGATAATTATGGCCTACAGCTAAAAAAATAGAAAAAAACATATATCAAAATATTAGAATATTAGAATATTCCATTTTGAGTTTGAGTAAATCACTATTTATGCAGTATAAATACCATGAACCTCTCAGTCTGGTTCAGTACACAACCACAATCATGGGGAAGACTGCTGACTTGACAGTTGTCCAGAAGGCACTCACTGACACCCTCCACAAGGAGGGTAAGCCACAGAAGGTCACTGCTGTTCGCAGAGTGCTGTATCAAAGCATATTCATGGAAAGTTGACTGGAAGGGAAAAGTGTGGTAGGAAAAGGTGCACAAGCAAGAGGGATGGCCGCAGCCTTGAGAGGATTGTCAAGCAAAGCCAATTCAAGAACTTGGGGAAGCTTCAGAAGGAGTGGACTGAGGCTGGAGTCAGTGCATCATGAGCCACCACGCACAGACGTGTCCAGGAATTGGGCTACAAGTGTCGCATTCCTAGTGTCAAGCCACTCCCGAACCAGAGACAACGTCAGAAGCATCTTACCTGGGCTAAGGAGAAAAGAACTGGACCATTGCTCAGTGGTCCAAAGTCCTCTTTTCAGATGAAAGTAAAGTTTGCATTTCATTTGGAAATCAAGATCCCACAGTCCGGAGGAAGGGTGGAGAAGCACAGAATTCAAGTTGCTTGAAATCCAATGTGAAGTTCCCACAGTCAGTGATGATTTGGGGTGCCATGTCATCAGCTGGTGTTGGTCCAGTGTGTTTTATCAACTCTAAAATCAACGCAGCCGTCTACCAGGAGATTTTAGAGCACTTCATGCTTCCGTTTGCTGACAAACTTTATGGAGATGCTGATTTCCTTTTCCAACAGGACTTGGCACCTGCCCACAGTGCCAAAACTACTAGTAACTGGTTTGCTGACCATGGTATTACTGTACTTGATTGGCCAGCCAACTTGCCTGACCTGAACCCCATAGATTGTCTATGAGGTATTGTCAAGAGGAAGATGAGAAACACCAGACAAGTTGAAGGCCGCTATCAAAGCAACCTGGGCTTCCATAACACCTCAGCAGTGCCACAGGCTGATCGCCTCCATGCCACGCTGCATTGAAGCAGAGATTCGTGCAAAAGGAGCCCCGACCAAGTATTGAGTGCATAAATGAACATACTTTTCAGAAGTTCGACATTTATATATTATAAATCCTTTTTTTTAAATTGATCTTATGAAATATTCTAATATTTTGAGATGGTGGATTTTTTATTTTTCATGATCTGTAAGCCGTAATCATCAAAATTAAAACAAAAAAAGACTTGAAATATTTCACTTTGTGTGTAATGAATCTAGAATATATGAAAGTTTTACGGAAAAAAATGGACTCTTCCACGATATTCTAATTTTTTTCAGTTTCACCTGTATATGTATTCGTATGTATTTTTACTAGCTAGCTCCTACATTACTAAATAGCTCTCTGGCGACGGTTCTTGTCATTCTAACCGAATCACTCCGACCATATGCTTATATTTAAGGAGCGGAGACGTGAGTTCTTAAGTCAGGGTGTCTGTGGCCGTCTAACTCGGGGCAGCTCACTTATACTAGCATAAATTAAAGCAATCGGAGGAAGAAGAGATGCTCGCGTCTTGATTGAGGCAAAATAGTATGCGACCCAGCCGCCCTGGTCCGTTCTTAAATCTGCTCCCCTGACAGGCTAAGGCGCGACCATGTGTCAAGCAAACACAATAAGGTGTGGTCCAATACACCCGGTCCTGCTCACGCGAACCTCTTATTGGATTACGACGATCAAACAGGTACAAATTGAATGGGAAAAACCACGGGAGACAGGAGACCTATTGAGGTAATTGTGTTAATACCGGTCTCCGGTGTTAATTCTTTCCCCGATTCCCAGGAATGGCTCATCCAAGGACGTGGCGTCTGAATTAGCGGCGGGGTGAAAGAACTACTTGCTACTCCCATGAGATCTCTCAAAGAAAAGTAATTGGAAAATTCTACATCAGTCGGGGAGGAGGAGACTGCAGGAAATCATATCAAGACCAACAGCATCGTAAAACAAAAACAACAAAAAAATAATAGTTAGTTTATTTTCTTCCTGCTCATTTCTATCCAAACGAAACAATCGCTATTTTATTATGATTATATTTCTATTATCTGCCAGCTTCTGGCATTTTAATGAAATTACAAGAGTTAAGAAACTAATAATAAAAAAAAAGAAACCTAACAAGAAAATTAGTTTTTTTTTTTCTAAATGAAGAATTCTTTTCTACACCAGAGATGGCTACCATTGGCACGTCACGTGACTTAGCTGCTTTAAGTTTGTTTCAGAGAGAGAGAGAGAGAGAAAGAGAAATATCTGGATAGAAAAAGATTTTTCAAGCAACATCTCTACAGCTCCATTGTTTGCTTATTGGTATCCTAAGTAGTTTTCAAATTGTGAGAACCAATTTTACCATATCGTTTTCTAGCGGAAAGAATGTTTACTAAGGGCAACAACTGAACTAAGAAGAGGAGCTCCGCGATAATAAGTAAAGAGTACAATATATACATATATAGAACGTTCTGTCTAAACTAAAGCTGTATTGCGTCAAAGTCAGAGATTTCTCGTTGTGGTTTACTCAAGAAATAGATGGGAACGTCAGACATGGAATCGCTGTTGCATGCGAATAATGGAAACTTTTCGGGGCTCGAGCCTTCTTGTGGACGTCGGGATTTTCTAATAGGCGGGCGAAGTCTTCCGATGGCTAAAGTTAACAGGGTCTGGACCCGTGGAGAGCAGGTTCAGATACTAGCTCTTTTACCATGTTCCTTAAAGTAGATCCCCCATAAAAAAGACCGGAAGGGTAGAGATGTCCACGGTCCCACTACACAGTCGCGGCCTGGTGGGGACTCTGGTGCGACGATTCCATTCACAGCTCTGCTCTCCCCATCCAGATTCGGTTCGGCCTTTTGTCCCAAACCAAGGAAATAACAACATTTTCAAGGCCGACTTTTCATAGTATACAGGGTTAATAATCCAGTAGATCTGCTGGCTGTTTCATCTCCCGATCTGAACCTTAACCCATATCTTCTTCCCAAGGTTCACTCGCACTCGCTATTCTCTGGAGCCAATGGTTATCTGATATCTGTCTTTTACTATTTCCGTCGTTACTGCGATACCGAGAAACAAAGATAAAAGACCCATCCATGCTTTGAATACGGTGTTTATTTTACCGTATAAACGCATCCACCAGCTGCGACCATTACGGTGCAAAACGTTATGAACAAAATTAAAACCTGTAATTTATCTTAATTCTTATGAAACTGTACCACCTCCGTCGGGCAATTTATCTTCCTTTGAACGATTAAATACAGTTTACGATCGCGTTTAATTTTTTTGAGAAATACTTAAAGCTGTATTCCCCCGAGACGACTGTGTGTGTGTGTGTGTGTGGACTCGTTGCGCTGATCGGCGCGACATCCAATCCTCAAAGATCGGACCCAAGGTTAAAACCGAAAAAAAAAAACAAACTCTGGTTCAGTTGGCAGTGTGGTAACCCAGCCAAGATGTCCGGCATCCCCGTCACAAGACACCGAACCAAGCCCAGGAATGCACGCTGGTAAGGCATGTTCGTGGACATTCGAAAAGCTCGTCTAGAGCGCAGGACTTTCTAAAACAAAAAAACCTATTTCCCCCAACCCTCACTACTCGCAATCCGAATAATGAAGCAGCTTCGCGCTTTTAAAACATGGCACCTACAGCAGCCAAGATGCATTCATCAAAAATCCTATGCAACTCAATTGGCAGCGCAAGACTTGCGCACAGTTCACTCGACAGAAATCTAATTAGCTTCAGAATCTTTTGGGACAAATTTTTTTTGGATTTGTCATATATTGTTTTTTTTTTAATCGTGCTAAATTTTTTTTAAAAAACTTTATTATTCAAGATAATAATCTTATCTTTCTTTCCAACGCTTTGTTATTATTATTTTTTTTTTTCTTTTTGATAAGCGGTGTAGGGACAAATTATCCGTCTCTAGTACCACTGGTAGTTAGTTAGTAGTAAATGTATTAGGGAATCTAAAAAAAAAAAAAAAAAATATTCAAAAAGAAATTTTGGGTCGTACTCCAGCCTCAGCAACAGAGATAACTTCTTCACATTGGAGACAGCCCCGATAAGGGAGCGTAGTGAAGCCGTCATCCGCCAGACAGCGCTGTCTGTCTTCAGCAGCAAAAAAGCTCTCACCAGAATTCTTCATTTTAAGATGTGAGAGAAAAACCGGAGCAACGCCACGCGAACGGTTAGCGGGGAGGAACCAAACCAGAGAGATTTTGGAGTTTATTTAAGGTCTGATGCTCGCCAGATGGAGTCAGAGGATGTATAACTTGATCATAGCCGAGACGGGTGGTGTACATATCCGCCTAACGTTAAGCTTTCGTTTTCATAGACTGAAAATGTAATGGCCTCTTTCAGCAAATTTTACTTTTCTTGCTGTCTTTCTAATTAACAATAGTCATTAATTGCTTAAAATAGCGGATAGAAGATTCACATTGTTTTACCATGTGACGCGTAGAAAATTATAGTAGTCAATAACTTATCCTTTGTTTACAAGTTAATGCTCTTTCTTTCTTTTCTCTTCTGTCTCACTATTTTTCCAAAAAAATCACGGTGCAGTCAGGTAAGGAGAAGCTTACAGATACTGTATTTCCATTCTGGATTGGATTCACACTACAGCTCTTGCAGAGTGCCATCAGCTCTCTTGCAAACCCGATCCTTCTGCGTCCGGTTCGAATCGATGCACTTCAAATATTTTTGATTTAAACCCAGAATTACGTGTTACTTAAACGTGATTAAACGTAATGTTTACAAATCGCTATGCTAACACATGCGGCACCTGACACTGGTACAGTATTGAAACTAGCACAATGGCATACATCCTTAGGGCTGGCGGTTCTAATCTTAGCGGATAAACAGAAACTGTATATTTTCGGCTTTCTTTGCCGCAGTAGTGCGATGACCAAAATAAGGCTGCTGCTGCACCCGACGGTGTTAATTTTGACCCTTCCGCAAGTTGTCTTCTCATAGCCAGATTTACCTGTGTCTTCACGTTCACTCCGCAGGCGGCATGAGAGGCTAACATTTTTGGAATATAATTGTGGGTAGCTGGAGCCCTTCCTGTGTTCGACCTACTGACTATTGTTGATTGGTTTTTGTGCGACTTTATATGTAGCATAAATTGTCGGAAATTCCTTAATGTGTGCGCGCGTGTTTTTGTGTGTGTGTGTGCTTGTGTGTGTGTGTGTGTTTTTGTGTGTGTACGTGTGTGTGTGTGTTTGTGTGCGTGCGTGCGTGCGCGTGATGTGTGCGTGATGTGTGTGTTTGTTTGTGTGTGTGTGTGCTTGTTTGTTTGTGTGTGTGTGTGTTTGTGTGCGTGAGTGTTGTGTTTGTGTTTGTGTGTGTGTGTGTGTGTTTGTGTGCGTGCGTGATGTGTGTGTTTGTTTGTGTGTGTGTGTTTGTTTGTTTGTTTGTGTGTGTGTGTTTGTGTGTGTGTACGTGTGTGTGTGTGTTTGTGTGCGTGCGTGCGCGTGATGTGTGCGTGATGTGTGTGTTTGTTTGTGTGTGTTTGTATGCGTGCGTGCGCGTGATGTGTGCGTGATGTGTGTGTTGTTTTGTGTGTGTGTGTGTGTTCGTGTGCGTGATGTGTGTGTTTGTTTGTGTGTGTGTGTGTGCGTGCGTGCGCGTGATGTGTGCGTGATGTGTGTGTTTGTTTGTGTGTGTGTGTGTGTTTGTGTGTGTGCGTGCGATGTGTGTGTGTTTGTTTGTGTGTGTGTGTACGTTGTGTGTTACGTGTGTGTGTGTGTGTGTGTGTTGTGTGCGTGCGTGCGCGTGATGTGTGCGTGATGTGTGTGTTTGTTTGTTACATATCCAACGATGGCATAAAATTTAGAGTATCTTAAATATAGTTCATTATGCAATGTTTACATCTTTTAAATTTAATAATAAATGATGTATTATATTGTTAGAAAATGTGAAGGGAATTTCTTCTTATTAATGGATATATTTATCTACTCAATACTCAGTATAAATACAAATCAATCTCTTTCCCATCGAATGACGTCACATTGGATCCATAAATTAGAAATGCCAGGAACAAAACTAGAGCGTTCGTCCATTCCGGATTAAGGTGTTGAAGACTGATTAAATTTTAAAGTTAGATCTCAAGTCTGTATTATTATTATTATTATTATTATTATTATTATTATTCTATTATTATTATTATTATTTAAAAAACTGTCTTTAAAAAAAAACATAATTATTTTAGTACAAGAACTGCTTTGTTCTTATTCCAGGGGGTTATTAAATCTATTGTTGTTATGCACCTGTGGCAGCAAAGACCCGGTCGAAGCAGTCGGAGCCGGCTCAGGCACCCCACCCTGAACTCTGCCTCTTTGATAACCCTGAGCGGGTCGAACTTGAAAGCAGATCTATCAGTTCGAAGTTATTCGATTATGACTGGCGTCTGAGAACTGACAAAGCGTCGTTTAACCATCGCCACCACTCCACTCCACAAAGAGCAACCCAGATTCGGTACTTAAATGCCTGCAGAAAACCTGATCTAAATCATACGCCCACCAACAGGTTTCTCAAATTATATGCCGGCCGTCCGAGATGAGCCGGAGTCCATCATCTCTTAGCAACGTCGGCATCACAATGGAAGGGTGCGCACGAAAGAGATCCACGCATCGGCTAATAAAGAATCGTTCTTTGTTCGAAGTAAACAGGTAAACTTTATCAATAATAATGAACTGAAATGAAAAATATTTAAAAAATACACAGAGTACAGTATTTCATGGCACATATTACCGAGTAAAACAGTGTTCCCACGAGGCCAATTAGCTAACAAACCAATATGTAGCCTACAAATAAATACTAGTTTTATACTGAATACACATTTTTTTTTGCTTTTGTTATATATCAAACATCTGTAGTTACAATCAATTTTTTGCGCCATAATAAAGAAAATAATGTTTAAAAATTGAAATTTGCATAATTGTTTTTAATCTCATGTCTGAAGTGTGGTAAGCGACCTCCGAGGGGCGGTCTGTCTGTACAAAAAACGGCTGGGAAAGCCGAGGTAGCCGTCCTAGCGAACACCTGACGGGGTTTACAAAGGTGCAAAGTGTAAAGAGTAGAAAGAGGAAAATAGTTCTGGTAAAACTTGGTAAAGTTTCGGGAAAAAGAAGCAGACAGTGGGACGTGGGAGGTGGCCTGTGGAGGAAACGGGTTGGGAGGGAGGTTGGGTCCAAGCGCTGTGGACGGAACGATCTCCGTTCGTTTTGAGGATAAGTCCCAGGTGGAAGGGGACGAGAGACGGAGCGAACTGTAAAGCGTGAAGTGCGACGGAGAGGAGACTTCATGGTGGGAGGGACCTAAGCTGCCGGGTCAAGAGGGATCAGTCCTGTGATACCAGATACGGTGGCCCGCACGAATGTCCGAACTCTGATCACTCGAGAAGAGAAGATCGGCGTCCGAAATCTCAGCCTGGGAGGCGGAGGGACACCAGGCCAACTCCCTCTATCTGAGCGTGCTTGCTTGCTAACCCCTACTCTAACCCCCCCTTTCTTAGAGGTGCATACTATCAACTAACACTTTTTCAACAGAGGTGGCGATTTACCTCATCGCGGCAGCAGGCCATAAAAGGTCCAGAAAATAGACAAGCAAAGGTGCTCGGCCATTCTTTCGAGAGACGACATCCGATCTGCAGGATGGTGACTAGAGGCCATGAAGGAAATCTCAAGATTCCTTAGGCCATTGTGGCTACCTCCCCACAAGAGACCCGACCTTATCCTCTTTTTTTTGGAGAGTATGCCAGGAAAGTCTGCCGATATCTCTCAGAGTTCCCTACGAGGCGATTCGAAGCCGAAGTGGGATGGACGTCTTTCTTCTGTAAACACGTGGACGCGACAGACGGCGGACGTCGGCACGGAATCAGAGATCGCAAGCAAAATTACGGGAAAACGATGGAGCAGATGATTCCTGTGCTGGCTATTGTCTATTAGATAAATGCCAGGGCGATACCTGTTATGTTTTTGTTCCCTGGCGGAGGGGGGCGGGCATCAGACCCGCATAAACGGAAACGGCAGCCACGCGGTCGGAAGCTCGGAGCCAGGGACCCGGGCGGGGGGGGGAGAGATCAAACCGGAGTCGAAGACCTCCAAATCTAATTTGCCGTTCTGTTGTCTGCGAGTTTCACGCCAGCTCGCGCGGCCGGCGGGCACGCGGGATGTTAGCCGGTTGTTTCGCGACAATTCCCGGCGTCCCCTGGGTCGGACGTTTGATCTCCGAGGGTTTTTACATATTATCGAGAGAGAGAGATGGGGGGGGAGGTTTGTTGTTGTTGTTGTTGTTGTTGTGCTGGCGATAGTGGGAAGCCGACGACAAAGCATGATGGGGCGAAAGCTGCGGCGGAAGGAGAATCGTCTTCGGATGAAGACTGATCAGGATTTAATTGGAGAGCGGCCGTTCGACGGGCGGGAGAAGATTCAAGTGACACTTCGTTAACTCGCCGCCCCGGGGCGCTGTTTGCGAAGGGAGGAAATGCAATTTTTACGTTAATTTTCATTACACTTTCCGTATCATGGCGCTGAAGGCCAAACTAATAAAATAACAAAATCAGCGATTTCCACGAGCCCCCGCGAGCCGCGAGGGGGTGGGGGGGTGTGGGAAGAGGGGCGCTCCCCCCCCCCTCCGAAACCTGGGGTCTCTCCGCTTGTCTGTCTCGGAATTCGGCATGCAGAGAGCGAGCCCGTTCTGTCTTTATTCCGTCCGTGGCCGACATTTTGTAACTAAGTGTGCTTCCGATTAACTTTAAAAATGGCCGCGGGCCAGGGCTCTCCCGCGGCGCGCATTAGCATTCTGGGGTTGGCTAATTCGCGCGATGGATTGGGCTGAGAGATGCGCACGTTTCCTCCCGTCTCCCCCGCAGGCTACTCGCACCAGTTCTGCGAGTTAAGGTCTCTTTTCCACTCCACGGTTTTTCCTAACAAAACTTAGCTTTCATTAGTGACTCCTTTATTCGGAAAAAAAAATGGAGGAGAGATTCGTCGTCGCTTACTCTGAAATAATCAACCCTCATAAACAACAACAACTTGGGCTACTAACAATGCAGGTTTAATTATCTTTCCAATTAATTTCCCGAGTATATATTATTTAAGTTCATTAAACTTCCATTTATTCAAGCTCAAGTTAATTATAACCGCTCCGCGGTGAATCTAATTAAGTCTGGGATGCGGATAACTTCTTCCTACATTATCATGTTTTAATTACCTGTTTTCAAATCCAGTTAATGCGCTTCAGCACATTTCTGTCGCACAGATCTTGCAACGAACTTATGTAATAAAGGATGAAAATAAATAAATCAGGGTTAGTATTACGATAATAACGAAAATCAAAAAAAAAAATCCAACAAACTAACCCTAACTCAAAACTCCAGGCTAATAAATGAATTAATTTATCAAATATCATACAATTTAGATTCGAAATAGCTTTCAGGAAAAAAGTGCTTCCAATACACTGGTTTCCAAAAGTTTGGCAACGAACAATAAACTACTATATATATATATATATATATATATATTTCCAACAAAACGGTTAAACTTCCATTCACCGAATGATAGGGCACAAACCCCTCCCCTCCATGTGACAGCTTTTCTCAAAATAATATATAAATTAGAAATAGATCTCTGGAGCGTGCAAAGAAACAAGAAGGAAGGACCAATGAATTATGAATTTGGTTTCGCTAACGGCAACACGTGACTCACAGAAGCTTTGCTTTCTGCTAATAAGCTTATAAAGGAGAGCACTGAACAACAAATTTCTCTGTCTCGTCAGAGAGATCTGCGGTTCTTGGTGGAGGTCTGAAGACAGGCAAGACGCCCTTTTTTAAATAGAGCATCGCGAAAAAGTCCCAATAGGATTTAGCTTAAGAGAACCTGCTGGCCATACTATTTGGTGTGGACGATGTTGGTCGATTCTCTAATATGGACGAACGTCATCGCTCATTGGAATTGAGTTATCTCCAGTCTGCTCACTGTCTGACACAGAGATCCAGAATCTCGTCCCTGTACCTTAATGCAGGCAGGCTACCTCCCAGGAAAACACGTGCAGGTTGGTGTACGCCCACGAAATTAAATACCCGTACTGTAGTGATTTTTTTCCATGATTTCTGTGGACTGGTTGCATTTTTTCGTTCCCCTTCAGGTGAGGGGGCATAGAAAACATGGCTTCAGTCACGTGGTGTCCAAACTTCTCGAGACCAGTTCATTCCCTCCTGTTTACGGCCGCCGAGCAGAGTTGTCCGGCACCTTAAAGTAATCTTCAGACAATATCTCCGCGCACTTAAAATTGTTTCCATAGCTAAAAAAAACTACACTTGTGTTCACATTTAGCCATTCCACCATCCGGGTCTGTTCCTGTTCACGTTGTCCTCCAAAACAAATATACTACAAAGATAAAATTAATATAAACACTAACCAGTTTTCATCTCTTTGTACCTGAACTAATTTACACGTTTCCGCGAACTCATTTACATATTTATTGGATAAAACTGTTTGTGTTCAGCCTCGGGTAAATAACATGTAACCATTTTGGAAATATCGGCTGTTTTATTGTCTTTCGCTTAACTATGGGAAATTAGTGTAGATCTGAAATGTCAGATATTAAATATTACACAACATGAATTTCTCTATATTAATGAAATATGACAGGAAAAAGATAAGCAGGTTTGTGGTGAATAGAAGCAACTTTTTAAATATTTTTTTTTTTATTTTAAGTTAATTCGCAAATATAAAATCAATCCTCCGAGTGCCAATGACTTATACCTTGAAAATAGTATTCAGGTGGCAGCAGTTTATTCTAGAAAGAAAGCAAAAGTAATTTACTTCGCTTCTATTATTTCATTACTCTAACTTAATAGAATAAAAAGATTCATGCATATTTTATGATAATTTTATCGTGTTTAATATTAAGAACGCAGCCTGAAGAATTTAAAGACGTAAATTCGCAGAAAATATTCAACCAAATTTTATGAAATAAGAAGGGGGGGTAAAACAGCGATCAATAACAAATGTCTATTAAAAACAGAGAATTTGCCTGATGACAGTCGGGATAAATCGTAGTGGTTGGCTCCGTATTTAACGACAGGTCCAAGATGGCAGTCTGCTTCTTTTTAACGTCACAAAAAACAACAAAAAACAGAGCAATGATTTACATTTTTATCGACAATTTTTGATCGTTTACTTTGTATTTGACCGGTTTTTAAATCGGTGGTATACTTACATGATATGAAAGGGCGAAGAACTCTTGCGAGATAGAAGCACGTCGTCAGAATAATGACGAGCGAAACACAGCGGTCACGTGAGCAGCGCCAATGGCGGCCAAACGTTTATAACACCAGCCCAGAAATAGCAACAACAGAATCTACCTCTAATTCATGTCCACACAGCCTGACTCTGTACCCCATGACCACTTCTAACAGAGTCATGCTTATGATCTATAGAGTCTTTTCGGAAACCACCTATCGGCGGGTCAGATTTCTCACCGCCAATATCCCACTTTTCGGTAAGTGGGGAAACTACAAGGGCTGATGACGTCATCACGCAGATTAAGCAGACCTAGTTCGCGAGTGCGCGCTCGCTTAATGAATAACGCCACAGTCTCAGTATCGGTTCTGACTGCTGCAGCCAAGTATTTTCTCCAAAGTGTAGCAAAATCGACTCCGCGTATTTTATACCATTTTTCGGTTTTGTTTTGCCTGTAATATACGACGTCGGTTGATGCCAGGCCACAATGAAAGAAATAAGAAAAGCGGAGTTTAGATTTTAGACTGTGAACCGTCACCGGTCTGGAAGCGATTCTTGCAGAGCCCAGCGAAGATGAACGATTCCCAGCAACATTATGAAATATGTAGGATGACGCCCGGAACATCTGAACAGAATTCATGAGTTGAAATAATAAGCCGATAAATAAAAAGCGTTCTTCATCTCGCGATGGCGATAATAAAGTACTGGGCCAGGACGATTTGTTAAGTCTTTTCAAAAGACAGATATCCAATTAAGAGTTTGTTTTTTTAAATGACAAAAAAAGGGGGGGATGCGTGGATTCTAAGCTGATTTGAAAATTCGTGACAGGAAACGTTGAAAAGTGAAAGTAGCGGTCGGTTGTTGGTGCTGTGGACGCGGAGAGATCCCACAGGTAATAGGGACGGAAGAAAGGCCGAGGACAAGATTAGCGCCGCCCCACACAGGATCGGCCCGCAGTTAACAGACTTGTCAGCTACATTCCACGCAACGGCAATAGCCACTTCCCCTGGAACTGACACACGACAAACACATCCTGCGCGCACAATGTGTCGATTTGTATATGGCCGAACTGACGAGAAGTTTTGCCCTGGAAAACATCACCGGCGAATAAAAGGCGTGACAGGTATGTATGTTTCCAGCTGAGCGTCAGAGTGACAGGGCCCACCTAGGGGCCGCGCAGCACATTGTTGGATTGTCGCGGAGAACGGACTCGCCCCGGGAGGTAACAAAGTGATCATATTCATGTTGTCAATAAATCAGAAATGGCCGCGTTCTGCGGCAATTGGTGTATTAATTGAAAATACCATAAACAGCATGACGCCAGCGATACGAAGTCGTTGCTTATTTTCCCAATGTAACGAGCACTTGTATAGGTTTGTTTACAGGTGGCGCTAGTCGGCGAGGTGACGTCAGAGGCTCCAACTTTCTGCTCGAGCTCACTACAAGAGTAATGCTACTTGATATAAGGAGAAAACAATAAAACTAAATATATAATATAATGAGTATGAAATAATTATTCCGAAAATACTTTTTATCATTTTATAAACATACGTAACATTTTCTCTTCTAATGTTGTAGTAGATTAGGTAATGGGATGGTGGCCTGAAAAATGACTTTGCACATCTTAACAAGTTTATTAAAAAATTAGAATTAAATCGAAATCCGGTACGAAGCAAGAAAAGTTTCGAAGCACCACACGGACTTTCTTTCATAAAGTAAGTGCAGTTGTGGCGTTGACTGGTGGTAAACACAAAAATTTATCACGAATTTTATCTCCACTTTTCAGTAATAGCAACAGTGGTTCCATTCGTATCTCATTCCACCACGTCAACGAGATTCCGGCGACTCCATCTGTTGTCCGGTAATTCGGATTAAATACTGTCCTTAATGAATTCATTAGTCAGGATTCAGCTGGCCTGAGGGCAACGGAGCCAGATCATCGGGACAGATTGGCAATTCTTGATCTGCATAGGAAATCAGAAACAGGGCTGGCCACTGAAAGAACGAAACTCACGTGGGGCGACACTTTTTATTTATTTGATTATCGTCAGATATATTTTGTTTACCTGAGGCTATGGTGAAAAACTAATAAGCACCTCTGTCCGCTGTGGTGGTGGGGTGGCGGTGTAGTATGAAGAAGAATGAAGAATGTACACAGGCTCACAGACACTACTCGACCTCTCTCTCTCTCTCTCTCTCTCTCCACCTCTCCATTTTCTCTCTCTTTCCCCCTCTCTCTCTTCCACGTGTTCTCTCTCTCTCTCCATCTCTCTCTCTCTGTAACGACGTCATCTCTCTCTGTAATGACGTCATTCTCTCTCTCTCAAATTTGTTTTAGATTAAAGTCCTGCTAAATACAAATTCGAAGAAGAGAACAGATAGATAACCTTTAGAAAAAGTGATTAAATTCGCAAGAAGAGAATGAAATAAAACTAAATAAACCTTAGCCGGTAAAATCAGTTATAATACTTCTAAGTAAACATTTTTTCTCCATCTTCTTCTTCTTAAATATTATAAATACAGCTCGCCCAGAAATGTCCGACACTAGCGAAACATTACAGCACGGACACTGATCACAGCCGGCTTGGGTCGTTACTGCAAAACTGAACTAAATAACGAACTTATTCCACTTAATATGGGTAGCTACTATTTGGTTTTCATTTTGTTTTTGTTTTTGTTAAAGTTTAAACTATTTTGTTCTTCTTTTTCTGCAAGTGGTTTCTTCAGATTGGCCTTTGTAAAATTCTTTTCTTTGCAAAGAAGCTTATTCAGTCCGGGGACTGTTCTTTCCTTTGCGCTCTCCTGCCATTCATTCTTCGTACGTTAGTCGTGACAAGATGCCACGCGGAGTTGCTGATGTACTATATACAGTGAATCGAGGATCAGTCACTCCGAGTAGTTCCCCCTTATTTGACCCACGTTTCGATCGTCTTTCGAGTCACCATCATCAGAGTTCAGTTCTGAAACGGAGGGTTTGCTAATGAATGCATGATGCTAACCCGCAGTAGGCGATTCTATTTTTTGACATGTACACGTAGTTGGTCTTGAGCCAGAAATTAAAAACAAAACAAACGACAATAAATAACAAATGCAGGTAGCAACCAACAACTCCATGCCGCCACTTGTACAGTAAGAAATAGAAACGCCTCAGGTTAACATAAATAATCCTCCGTCTCAGGCGGGACTAAAACCTGATGCTGACCGAGAGAGACAGCCAAAACGTAGGTTAGGGTTATTTTTGCTACTAGTGAGTTGATGATAAGAGGACCGAATGACTTCTTTCTTTCTCTGTTAATCATGAAAAGTTTACGAACTTAGGCGCTATTTAGCAACACTGAGCCTAATTCAATCTATTTCAAACTAATTCCATTTTCTTCATTGGATACAAATTATTATCCAAAAATCGAATATTAACAACGTCTTGATGGAATAATTTTTGTTGGATCTTTAATACCGATTTACTGACAGAGACTTAAATAACTAATTATGCTTTTTTCTAAATTGTCGCGCTGAAGCGTTTATTTTCAATTACTTTTAATTTACCTCAGTCTCCAAGTTTGCTCTTCGCTTCCGTGAAGTTCCTTTGTCTTTTCTTAGCAAAACTAATGATTTATATCACCACTTTCCTTTGTATCTGACGGTAACGAATTTGAGGCGTCATCCTTCTGTCCATCTATGTCAGCACAACCTTATTACAAGTGGTATTATTTCCTTTTTCCGCTTGTAACTACTTTAAAATAAAACTCAAACTTTAAAGCAATAATTTAAGCAATTTTTTTAAAAAAGCACGTATAATTCATTTAAGCCTACATTTGATAATTATTATGGAATTAAATAAAATTCCACGGGGCGTTAATAATTCATGTCAAGAAATATTTTTCTTCAGGGATTTCTGACTACATCTGAAAGAAAGTGATTAATTTAAATAGTATTTCTTTTAGAATTTCAGGGGATAATACAAATAAATAGATATATAAACAAATTTGTTTATTATGAAAAATAAAGAAGCAACAAACATTAATTATATTAGAAAAAAATGTAGTCGATCTGAGTACGAAAGTTGTGCTGCGCGGAAAAGTTAATGTCAGCCATATGACACGTGACTAAAGTCTGGCTAATCGAAAGTAAACTAATAGCTGATTTTAAGACCGTTGATTAGTTTATTAAATTTATAAATATAATAATCAGTTAATTTTTTGCAGAAAACTATCACTGAAAGATAAAAAAAGAAAAATCTCATAATACTAGTATTAGAATCATTTTCCAAACCTTACGTTTAAAAATTTATTTCCTGTATGTAGTGATAAAGTGGTGGTTCGAGAGAGAGAGAGAGAGAGAGAGAGAGAGAGAGAGAGAGAGGATGGAGATGGAGAGATGACGTCACCACAGAGCGAGAGAGAGAGAGAGAGAGATGGAGATGGAGAGAGAGATGACGTCACAGTACAGAGAGAGAGAGAGAGAGAGAGAGAGAGGAGAGAGAGAGAGAGAGAGATGTGTATAATTTCCTTTCGGAACAGGGTCTGATTAAAGAAATGCTAATGATTAGATAAAAATTTCTGGAAAATCCATTTGAATGAATTATGTCTGAGTGCGGACTGTAAATGAGAGAACAGAAGGCCGAGCCTGAGGAGAACCTTGGAAAGGTTCGGTATTAATTATTGACTGCTGGCACTGGCCGAGATGTACGGAAAAAGTTCTTAGTCCAATGTATTTGTATTATTATCAGATGCTGCGCCATACCAAATATTTGCTAAAATTGCGTGTCGATGGCGGTAAAAAATAAAACTACAATACTAATGATGGGAATTGTTAAAAAGGGTAAATAATAAAGTTTACGAATTGTCTCTTATAAAAACAAAACAAAGAACACGAGAAAGTACGAGGTCGGTAATAAACTAGATGAAGATTGTTGAAATGTTCGATTGTAGAAGGGGCGGGAGAGAAAACGAATTATCTTTGTCTGAATTCGGGGTTTCAAGATGTCAGGTAAATAAGAAGATTTTGAATAAACATATTGTGGCGACCCGGAAAACCAATACAACACTTGGAAGGAAGTCAGCGTGGGTTTCCCTGAAGTCATGTTTTTTATGAAAAAATGCCACAAAAGCAAACAGCAGCAAGAAGCTTCTGGCTGCTGCTGAACGATAACAATAGTTAATATCAACCGAGATCGGAAACTCAAAAAACAAAAATAAGCAATTATTTTTTTTACTTCTGGGATATAGGTTTTGCTTTGTTGTTTGTTTTTTTTTTAAAAAAAGAGAGAGAAAAGAGTCTAACTTTAAGAATTTTCTAAAGCAAAACGACGAGAAAGAAAATTAAACTGTTGATTAGAAAACCGTTTCATTTTGTTAAGTAGTGATCTTCCTGGGGGAAGGGGATCCGCAGTCGGTTGAGAGATGTCGACATCCACAAAGATAATGGCGGACCCGGGAATAGTGGCAGTAAAGCAGCAACAACAACAGCAACAACAAAAAAAAAAACTTTTTAAAAAAAGAAATTTCGCAAAAATCGAAAAGTGAAAAAATGAAGAAAAAACTGGAAAGTAACTATATATATATAGCGAAGAACATTATCTCGAGATGTAAATGCTGCTACACGGAGATCTGGATCTGGAGTAGCAGACATTAATGAATTGATGGAGTTATTCTGAATAGAAGGAACCCGATCATAAATATTTACGAAGGACCAGGAAGTCTCGGCGTCCGTCAGCGGGGTTAGGGTTGGTGTACTTGTGAAACAGGTTACTCGAATTATTATTAACATCTACTTATTTCCAATCGAATCTTTTAACTCTATCAACTGCAAAGCGGCCGGTGGTCCAGCGGCGAACTACTAAGCTGCCAAACCCGAGGGTTGGGTTGGATTCGGTTTCGTGTACCTCTTGGTTTCCTCTCCTTCTTTGCTCACCGGTCGTATGCTTCTCTTTTTGGCGTAATCTGGTTTAATGAAAATTCTCTCGAGAGACTCACGGTAAATGATCTGTTGTGATCGTGTATTTATGAAGAAAGTAGGTCATAAACTACGGGGGACAACTCAGATAATACAAATTGTTAACAATGGCTATTTTCAGAAAAGCTACTGCAGTCAAAAGTTAATTTCGATAAACTACACAATAGTATTGCGACTGGAATAATTTTTCTTTATTGACGACTAATACTGGACAGACTGTCCTTAGTTTAGATATTTTCAAAAGATCTTTCGAAGACGACCAGACAACTGATCTCGAGAGATTAGTGTCAGAATTACCAAAAACATTCAAAAGAAAAATATTCCGTTTTCTTTAATACAAAATTTAAAATACACACTTTGATTCTTCAGACAGCCTCGTGAGTTTTGGTGCTGGGTTTTACTTGATGACAGCTCCATTGATACAACCTCTCAAATTTTCTTGTCAGTAGGCTAAGTACTGATGATACACTGTGCCTTTGGGCATCTCTCTCTCTCTCTCTCCTCTTCCTCCTCATCCTCCTCCTCCACAGAGACAGTACAAATTAAGTTCACTTCGTTTTTTACATCCTTACTTCACTCGAAGCGGTTGATTCTATTTAAAGAGAGCAGCAGCAGATATAGTTTCGTGTCTCTCTTCAGTTTTCGGCCGACCTATGGCGGGACGGGTTATTGTGTTTTTAAAGACTAGCCACAAATTTCGTTTTTAATTAATTCCGAACCGTGGCTCAGATATGTCTATAATACTTCTGTTGTGCGACCCACTGATGATGAATCTTTGCAGATGTTTTTCTCTCATCTTAACTCCATCAGGGCTTCCGCGCAATTTACCATGGAACAAAAAACTAATAACTCGCTTTACTTTTCGGATGTGGAAATTACTGGAGGCGAGTCTGGGATTAAAAACTAACTGTTTGCGCACAGGAAACATTCTCACAAAGATAAATATTTAGATTTTCGCAGCAATTATATCCGTGCGGCTGGACAAACCATTCGCTTTGTACTGTTTCAACGAATCTTTTAATTTATGGCTCTAAACGTTTGCCCAACGAAGCCTAAACATCTCTGTCAGGGATCAAAAAGAATCCTTATCATTACGGAATTGTTCACCAATTTCTAATTAAAGTTAAGTCGGGACCTCTTAGGAGAAACGCGGAGTCTGTTCTGTCCGTTCACCGTCGAAGAAGTCTGAGGAAAGCCCAACCAGCTCGAGAGCGACATTTCCTCCTCTCCGAACGCGGAAGGTCTTGCACGCCTTACACCTGCCATCTGCAAGTGACCACTTCTCTTCCACCCGGTCTGGCCGCCGATTCTCCGTCTGTGAATCCAGGGATCCACCGAGTCTGTTCTCGTTTTCCTACACGGCGACGTTATCGACAGAAAGAAGGGTCTTAGAATCGGCAGCGCTTGGTTTTCCTTCTTAGGGAAACACATCAACACAAAACGTCGGTCATCACCGGCACGGGTCTGGGACCGACGTCCGTGTGGAGAAAGGGCGCTTGCGTAACTCCCAGGTCTGGCGTAAACCCAGGGACAAAACCCACCAGGGCTTGGGCGAGAAGAGAGCCGTGAGAGGGACAACCGGCTCGTAGAAGTCCTCGTGATCGCCCATCACCCTGACTAAACCTTCGAACCCAGGTTTTAGCAACTTCCACGCAGTTGGGAAAATCCTGTTGCCCTGTTTACAGATTATCGCTTCCTTAGTTAATCTCAGTTCGTTACATGGTTTTCTTTCTTTGAACGTGCCCCGCTATTAACCAGTGGAAGCTCATTTATTTCACACGGAAGGGTGTCGTCGTCTCTCTCTCTCTGAAGGTTAGGCTGAGTCGCTTGCAACGACGATAAATTCCCAAGAACTTCATAGGAAAAAGTAAAAACGATATGGCAATGTCTTTTACTAATCAGTTCATTAACCTAAACAGAAATATTTTAAATTATCGGTGTGGATATCAGATACCTGCTCCAACCAACCAACTTTAATTGTTTTCCGTCGGTTAAAAGACTGTCATCAACAACAGACGAACGTAAATTATTTTCGAACTGCGCAATACTGGTACACGAGTCTCTTCTCCACTATACTGAGGATAATTTAATAAATAATTCACAACTGTCATCCAGCATGACGCCTTCTCACCCAAGATACTACCTAGAGTCGAAGACACGCTTTACAATACCTCAGTTCTTGAAGTCCCCTAATCCAAGAACTGTCAGTGAACGTGTCTTTTTTCATGCATCTCATTTTCCTGGGTTACAAGTTAATCACAGACGTGCTATCCATCCGACTATCAATCAGCTTGGCTGTAGAGAGATAGTTTACTCATATGACCACACATAATATAGGTGAAGATATTCTTCGGCGTATTCAGCTGCCGAGACACGAAAACTCAACTGCATCAGCAGTCAGGTACCAACACCGATGTTTCGCAGCCGTTATTTCATGAAATTTGCAACGATACACAACCATGTCAAGGATAATAATTTCTACCTGGAACCCAGAATATACGTAAAAAATGCAGTAGAAAGGATTGCAAATATGCACACTCTCATAATTACCGCCAAAGAGACTTTTTAGCCAAAATCTGAGATTTGTTAACATGTGAATATAGTTGAAATAAGATGCACAGCACTGATACAAGAGAGTGGATAATAGCCCTGAACGACAAGAGCTTTCCGGGGAAAGTGCAACATGGCGGTTACGCAGTCAACGCAATCTCTCGTACCACTGTGAGAGCAACTAGAGGTGTGATTAACGACTGTTTACCAAGAACGACAGGGCAGGCGGAAAGGTAAAGAGAATGATTAGGAAAAAAAAGATTGGAACCTTCTCTCCCACCTTCCACTCGGGTTTCCAAGGCTGAAGGTAAGAGTAGAAACCATTATTTGTTGCCAGACAGTAAGAAACAGATGCATAATAATTCCTCGCATAAAAAAGGTGAGCAGAATAGAGCAACACGACCACAGTTTTCGAAATAACGGCCCCAAAAATTGACCAAAACTTGGGACGGAGTAAAGCCTAGGCCTGAAGGAGAGCGCACTGCGGCGGCCACTTTTAAGACTGGTAATAAAGGGCTTTGTTTAGAGATTGCATGACCGTCAGGGAAGTTGGCTGGTTGGAGCTGACGTATTTACAAGAAAACATCGAGATGAAAAATTCTATTATCAGCAAGAAAACGTTTGGAGAAAAAAAAATGAGACTACATTTTCCAGCAGAACAGTTAATTACCAAGTACTACATCTCAAACCAAGGGACTGTTTAAGAATACTGAACGTACTGGAATGTTCTACGGTTAGAAATTCAATTAGCTGACGGTGAGAAGTTCTGAAGCAGACGGTGAACTAGAGGAAGCATCATAAAGTCAGTGATGAGGAGGAGTGAAAATGAACTTCTACTGAACGCTGCAGATAAAGCTGAAGGTAGTCGGGGTAAATATTAAAACTGCAAAAGTGCAATTTTGTGAGCATAAATATTATTATTATTATGCGAGTTTAAAGAACTGATTGAATATTCGTTATGTATGAAGTTATTGTGTCAGAAAGAACGGTATAAAGTGCAGACGGTATTCGCAGCATTTCTTATCTCGTGGCAGTTCTTTGAAAAATAATTAGAATAGTCAAAATCGTAATAAAGTTTTAAAAAAACAAATATATAAAGAAGTCTTTTTGTTTGACTAAGTTGATGTCGCTCTGTAAAAGTACCCGCGGTTCATTCATCCTCTTTCGCCCGTATTCTGTAGTTTTATATCTTGAGAAAAACAGCAATCTGTGGGAATATTTGTCGACAGCCATTTGTCTTTCCTGCTGAGCATTTAGAAATCTTCTAACGCTTAGGTTTCTCAAAAAATCAGAGCTCCGCTGTCCTGAAATCCCCCATAACTCAGCTTCACTGGGATGGGGGGCTACTGGGCTTTAAAAAGGGGGGGGGGTGGCCGCTTCCCCGACTTCTCCTTTATTTACCTCGGTACTGTCAAAATATCCGGTTCTGCGCTTCTCTGGCGACTCAATGGTATTTGTGGGTTTCTGTATTTATAGACATCGAGCAACATTTCCATTCTAACCCTAATCGCGCCGCCATCTCCGTTTGCAATAGCATTTTAATGAAGTTTACAGCCCCTTATCTTTGCAGGAGTGGGAGAGGCCGGCCTAATTAACGTCTATTAGACTCTGACTAGGTCTTTCGTCACACATACAAATTATAACAGCATTAAAGGTAGGGGGGGAGGAGGAGGAGGAGGAAGAAGCGCGTGATTTACTTCCAGGGTGTCCAAGCAACTCGCGAGAGAGAGAGAGAAAAAAAAGAAGATATATCGCGTGATATTTGATATCCGGAGGCGTTCGTTCCAATATGGTGGAACGCTTACACGCGCTCATATCTCGCGCTGCTTCCGCTTTGTCTGGGTAAAGATAAAAGAGCGCGAAATATGGGATGCAGTCTCCCCTCCTCCCCCTCCCCCTCTCTCTCTCTCTATCTCTTGTTAAGAAGATTTGTTTGTGCTAATATTTTCCAGAGTGCTTGACATGAACGTAATTAATGACGAATGGTGAATAAGGAGTATAGAGTGAAATGTCGTCTGCTCATCAAAACATCCGCTGGAGCAATTAAACTGCAATATATGGCGGCTAATGGGGCGGTGTTATGATCCTGTAAAGGCTGGAGTGTGGATGGGATCTGGTAACCCAGCAGACGGACAGTCAGGGATTGTGTGTGTGTGTGTGTGTGTACGTTCCTTATTGACTTTCAGATCCAGAAGCGATCCGTGGAAGAGGAAAATCAGACGCCGAGGGATTGGTTATGGAGGCCGGGTCTCACTCGGAGACACAAACAAACAAATACGGAATTAAACATTTTTCGCCGCTTCTCCAGGGCATCCAGCTGATTTGTGGTATCTACAAACGAGGGGGGGGGGACCCGGTTACTCGGCAGACGACATGCGAACTCGGGACGAATTCACGTCGACCGTAGACTGAACAACGACCACTTTCCACCCCGTTCGTTTCAATCACGGATTCTAGTTTTCGACGGTCCTTCGTTGTGTTGCCGCACCCCGCCAGGTGCCGACACTAAATAAAAGTTCGGGAGCCCTTTAATGGCGACATCCGCGCGAATCACATCGCCGCGAATGCTCTAATGTGGGCTTTTTTATATATAAAAAAAAAACAAGCAAAACAAAACAACGCAACAATTTCAAACTTGTTGGCATAATAAACGCGTGAGTTTGCGAGGCAAGTTAGCATCCTTGTCTTTCATTCTGCTTCAGTGTTAAAGATAATAATAGTACAGAGAAACCCAGCCAGCTCAGTCCGTCGACACGCCGACATTTTGTTTGGTTGGCTCTAAAGCTAAAGTATAACCCTGCAAGGTCTGGGGACAATTAACTTCTCCACACTGTTCTAAAATTCGCCTTATTTAATATTTAATAAAGTTTTCAAATCTAAGTAATCTGTTTCGTTAAATCCGTTGTCTGTTTGTGTAGGTTATTATTATTTAAATAATTAATATTTAATTTTAAAAGGGAGCTAACTGATTTATACTTTCAAGATTTCAAATTTCCTATAGTGATAACAAAAATAATTGCCTCACATAAGAATTCTAATTTTTAAATTGTAAGTAAATCACGAATGAATAACTCATTGTTTAACCAATTGCTTTATACCTGATTTACAATCTGTAAAAACCACAGGAAGTTGCTACATTATCCAGCACTCGTCCTATGACGATTTAAGACAGAATCTGTCTACCATCAAGAAACTTTGATCACTTTCTATTCTGTCCACCTCTCTTTTACAAAGAAGATTTTTTTCCAAAGTAAAAGAAGAATACATCAACAAATTCACAAGCAAACATTCTCTTAGCTCGATGAATTTAAGTAAAAACATCTGAAGAAGTGTGATATATTTTGCGTTTGGTACCGGAACTAAATGCGGACATTGCACGATGTCACTGCATTGGAGAATTTTCGGAAATTTTATCGTTGGGTACAAGAAGAACAACAACAGTGTTTTTTTTTTTTTAAAAAAAAATACTGACATTGGTGATAATAAACTTGCACGGTAGCCATCGTGTAATCGCGGATTTTCTTTGTTTTCATCTCTTTCAGCATCTTGCTACTTAGAGTAAGTAATAACATATGGTCGGAGACTTTCTAGACGGAAAGCCCCTTCGAATAAATATAATACGATGCCGTATATATTCTTCCGTAGGTGTTAACTGAATTTTTTTCCGAGTTAAACAAGATTAGATGACATCAGGTATGTAGACAGCGCCACTACGCGAGCACTTGTCGCTAAATAAAAGCTACAGTTCGCGACTGGAACAAATGGATAGGGTGCGCACCTTATGAACTCGGATGGAACTCTTTCCGAATCACATTCGCAGTCAAACAGGACGTCTCTACTTGTCCATAGTAATCCAGTTGTGTTTCTTCAGGAAGCTAGAGACAGCAGCAGAGACAACAACAGCCCCATGTTACCACTTAGCGTCGGAACCGAGAGACACAATTTACGTTATCTACGGAAAATAAGGTCGAAGAACATGAACAGTGGACAATGGGACGATCCTGGCTGGACAGAATCCTGCAGCAATTTCCGTAGACGTATTTGAAATAATCATTATTATAAAATTTTTTTTAAAATCTGGAATTCGCTTCACTTCTTTCCTCCTCATCTCGTGCACTCATGGAAGTGTCTTTTATAAGATTATGGATCTGTCATAAAGAAACCGTTTTGTTTAAACTCTTAAAATAAAACTGTTTATTAGAACGTGCAAATATAGAACTGAAAAACAAAGCAAAACCGAAGTATTGTTTACGGGGAAGAGCTCTGCAAGGTTATTTTGCTATCCCACAGATGTTACTATTAAGATGGAGTCAGCTGAGTCATTTCCACTCTTATTTCCATGTTACCGCTGGCTAAGCACCACAAGTAAATAAGATAAGTATATGCTTTTGTTTCACTAAATTCTTTCGACTCCAAATTTCTGGGTGAGAAAACACCTTTCCACTGGTCAGAGCATTGGGACAATCCTACCTCCACCTCCCCAGAGAGGGAGTAGGGTTGGGTAGCCGGCTCGCAGTCTCAATGTAAACTAATTTTGGCTAAAGTTCTTTTAGACCATAAGTTTTCTTTTAAAAAAAATTATCAATTTTTGTTACTAATCGAAATTTAAATAAAATTTCTTTGAACCTAAAAAAAAAAAAAAAAAGCACCGTGTTCCTGGAATTCTTTAACGAAAGTCAATCCCAGACCTGCAAACTGAAACACTGATCGAAGTCCAACTCGAGTCACTTTCAAAGTCTGAGGACCAAATTAAATCTGAACGACAGTTTTTCTTGGAGGGAGTTTCTGTGGTTTCCTTGCCGAATATTTGGCAGTGCGAAGTGCGAAAGTTGGGCTTTCCTAGTTACCGTTTCTCCGATGATATCAGTGTCGTGATCCGGTGGAAGCTGCTCTGATAATGCGTCTGTCTCCAAGCTCTTAGATCCGCCGTGGCTTCGAGATTCGGACAGCAACGGAAGTATAAAAAAAAAAAAAAAGAAAAAGAAAAGAGGGGAGAAGCAAAACCCCCGCGCGAGGTGAGATGCTTTAACAAGAAATAAGGAAAACGCTTGTTCAGGTCGTCTGTTTGCTGAGAGGTAAGAACTCGGCGGTTGTTCATTAAGACAAAAAGCCGCGGTGAACGAGAAGAGGGTTATAATACCTGAAGCATCGCCACTTGCCGCTCCATCAACGCAATCAACGCCATTACCGGTGACAGCAGAGAAAGTCCCCCAAAAACGCGAACACTCTACCGTTTTTACACGCTGCTGAAACTGCGAAAGATGCAGATGAATCCACGAGTAGACATTTAACGCGAAAGTCCTGAAAGCTCCTATTTTAAAGTCAATCAATAAACATGATCACGGGTCCCTAGTCGAGCAGGTGCGAAGCAGGGGTGATAACTAGCTCCACACCTCTTTGCGCACGCAACCCATTTCTCAAGGCGATTGATTGTCTAATGGCGTTTCTCGTGCTATTTAGAACTGTTCAGCTCGACCTAACCTTCAACCCACTACGTCCGATGTCATAACGGCAATCGGCTGCCAACACATTTTTTAGTCATTGACTCATTCCATTAAGTTGATATTATTTAAACTTTAAAAGTCGTGAATCATTTAGTTGGTTATTTAAAAAAAGTCTAAATAAATAATTCATTATAATCGTATATTTTAAAGCCAGCCTTCAAGCAGAACTTTCTGCATCCCCCCCTTTTTTGTGATGCAACAGATATTTACGACTTAATTTGTCTAGCAAGTGATGGATACGTGGGTACCAGAGTAGCCAGTGAGTGCGTAGCTGCTGAGCGGGTGGCAGGGGAGGCCATGAGCGAAAGTTTCCCCATCAATCCGGAGGAGAGAGTGGGCTTGCCGAGCGGACGTTTCCAGAGTGTTCAACGGCAAGAATCGGACGACATCCGAAGCCTGACTCTAGGCCCCGGGGAGTCGAACGGGTTCTTCGGCAGGACTGATACCCTCTTTCAGAAGTACCGACCGTATTTTCGTTTTCGCTTACCATCGAATGGCGTTAAATGGTTAGATGCCGAAGCTACCTTAGCCCGCCGCCTCCTCTCCCGTCCCTTAACGATGCATATCGATGACTAGAACTTTGCCGATGCACTGGCCAGTGTTGCCAGCAGAAGCAGAGGGCGATCTGAAGCCCTATGAATGATTCCGATGGTGGGGTCTCAGGGGTCTGTGGGACGAATTGAATCCGGCAGTCAGGGCAGCTTCTGGTTTAAAGAGTTTCCCGCCGCTGGCTGAGAGAAACCTGCGCTAGACAACGATTCATTTGCTACGTTCTGACGCTGCGACCGTTCGTTCTTAAAGACAACACCGCTAGAGAGCAGCCGCCTGTTGGAACTGATGATGTCATCGTAAAAAAACAACAACAACAACAACAAACAACAGGAACATCTATTGACAAGAAATCGGCTATGACTCTCGAAGACATCCGGATTTTAAAGTTGCGTTTTTTTTAAAATATTTTATTTCTCAAAAATGTTTTTTTTTTTTTAAATAAAAATTTCTTATATTAATTTTTAATGTAATCTGTTCTCTTTAAAAATATGTTGCAAATTAAAATTTAAATGCAAAGAGAATTAGTGGAAAACGGTCATTTAAGTTGATGTCGATTTTGGGCCATTTTGTAGATAAAAACGGCTACCGCCAGAGTCCTCCATTTCTTTTATTTAAGTCCTTAGCCGACGACACAGTGTCAGGACCGAGAGGAGAGAGAGAGAGAGAGAGAGAGAGAGAGAGAGAGAGAGAGAGAGAGAGAGAGAAGAGAGAGAGAGAGAGAGAGATGGAGAAAGAGAGATGGAGATGGAGAGAGAGAGAAAGAGATGGAGAGAGAGAGGAGAGAGAGAGAGAGAGAGAGAGAGAGAGAGAGAGAGAGAGAGAGAGGAGAAGAGCCGAGCGAGAGAGGAGAGCGCAGACTCCCTCTCCTCCTTGGTTTTAAAAATGTCTCTGCAAACAAAAAAAGAAAAAGAAGAAGAAACAGTCCACCTACAATGAAACCAAAAAAGAAAGGCTTTTCTAAATAAATATCAACGGTGAGTCGTTGAAGTTGAGCTACTATTATATAGCAGCGCCTGAACACCACTACCATGTCCACGTTACCAGTTCTACTGCTGCCCGCTTTTACTGTAATTAGGACAAGCGATACTAAGGTTATGAATTCACCTTTAATTAATGCCATCGTTACCATCGCAGATCTACTGGACACGTAGCGGTAGCAGAAAACTGATAGCGACAAAACCCTGTCAACCACCGGATGCTGGATCCTTTATGGTGATCATTACGATTAATCCGTATGCCTCCATAATCAGTGCGTTGTTTATTTCTATTTTCTGCTAAGCTAATCCTGCTGTTACCATCTTTAAATGTACACTGTAGATATATCGAATTCTAGAATATTTATTTTATTTGACTGATCGAAGGAAGTCTGGAAGTAAAGAACAGAATTTCGAATTAGAAGTTAAAGAATTTAGTTGTTGTTTTTTTGCCATTAGTATAGTGCGCGCCAGTGGCTCCTGGAAGGTTTCCAGTCCTTCACACGCCGTCTCAAGACGTAATTTTCTAATAACTTCAATAATAGATTATTGTGCTTTCGTTATGACAATTATTCCGCCACTTTTCTACGACTTTGGAGGCACTAATGAGCGAAATTCGAGATTTTTCGGAATCATCCTCAACCTTCGATCACGTGCCCCGTGCCTCGGTCCGCACCAATCGTCCATTATTTACTACTTCGCACGTGGCCCGTTGTCAGGGAGATTATTAATTCACGACGGCTCGTTAAAAATTTGTGACGGGCCGACCCCTGGCGACCATCTCCGATGGCGACCGAGAGAAGGCGAGATGTGATGTGTGGCCTTCTTAGGAAGGATCGCCAAAGATGAATCCGAGAAGGGATGATGTGTGCAGCCAAGGTGCAACTTTTTGTGCAGGATGTCTCCAGTCTGAAAAATAGAGAAGAAAAAACAAATAACAACAACATATTTTTTTGTGTTTTTTAAATATTCGGACTCATGGGAAAGGGAAGACCGACTTCAGTTTCTCTAATCAACTCTGCGACGTTCACAGAAAGCAAACGAATGCATTTGGTTTAATAGAAGCTGTATATTTTCTCTGGCTATAAAAATATTGTAAACAAATTGAATTTATATTATGAAAAGTATTTAATGACGGTGATGTGCAAAAGATCCTACAAAATAAAGAGAGAAATAAAGCATAAATTAATGATTTTAATAGGAATAAGATTAAACAGAGAGGCTATTTGAGGTTCAGAAACCTCAGTCCACTGTACTAATGTCCGATCACCGATCGACAGCAAATGTCTCTTTCTTTAATAGAAAACTATAAAAGGTTGGCTTTTTCAAACCCAAACTATACACATTTCCTTTAACAATATAACTCAGTAATGAAATCAAACAAAATCACGAAAAGGGGCCTGATGGCTGGCTATCTGTTGAGTATGGACTCAGTTATCGAATACTTCAGGTATAAGAATATTACTAACATTAAACAGAAGGAGATCAGACGGAGATTTGTGCGGAAAGACTTTTTAAAGTTTGTTGGAGGCGTCGTAAGAACTGGGAAAATGAAGGTTGCCGGATGGTTCAAAATGCGGAGATGGTAGATTACCTCCCTTATTATGACAGTGATTCGACGAAAAGCAAAATGTTACCCATAAATAATGGAAAACTGACCGATCTCAGCTTCCTTAGCGGCACTAGAATTAAAGTGTACAGCTAAAGCAGGGTGTTGGATAGTTATCCTAACGGACTGCTGAGGCCACTTCCGGCTCCTCTTTTTTCCCTCGGGCACTCTGGCTGAGGGGACTTTCGGGTGACCAAGCCTCCCACGTCCATGAGCGCAGTCCTGAGGCAGCTTGTGTCTCGTTACTGTCACGGCTGCCCTCTCGACGTGTGGTCATTTTGCAACACGAGGAATCGTACGACTGCGAAACGTTTTCTATTGATCTCACCTGATGATATCAGGCACGCTTCATGTCGTCTCATTCTGCTCTCGAAAGTACTTTTCTGGATACAAAGGAATTTTGCGCAAACTTAGTTGTTTTTGGTCTGAAATATTTTTTTTTTTTATTATTTTAAACACAGGAAATATAAGTAGACAGATATTCGGTGTGCAACTATTATTTAGGTAGAATGATCTCGACATAATATGCGATTTACATTTTGGTTTTTTTGAGAGCAAAAAAAATTCCTTATGACAGGCGTTTCTCCTTATATGATACAGTGAATTATCGCTACTACGAAAATAAGGACACTTACACAATTAAGGAATTCGCTAAAACAATTTCTGATTTCCCGAACACACTCTGAAAAGTCCGTTTATTTTTTTTACCAATACAAGCTAGTAAATGCAAGGCAAAGATTTCTTTTACCCATCTTTACGGAAATACGGGATTTGGTTCGGTTAACTACCAGCGCCAATATATAACAAATGGCATCGCAGACTGCGTATCACGTAAGTGAAGGTTATTCTTAAGACAAGTCGGTGCTCGTCTTTTGCGTCTGCAATAATCCATTTGCTGTAATATCAGGTAGGTCTGTTCAGAATCAAAACGAAGTCAGTGGTTGTCTCGTCTTTATTCTGATGGTGTCTCTCTTCTTCCCTCTTTGCACGCAAGAAACAAATGCAAAGATATGGTGGCAGCTCTAACTCAGAATCTGTTAGCTGGCTGATACATTTTAAAAGGTTTTAAGTCTACACAAGTCTAAAAATGTATATCATTTACCATATTAGTTTTATCGGGCGTAAAGACGCAAGAAAACGTTTTACCTCGTTCACTACCAGCCTGAGTCTATAGAAACCAAATCCTAATCCTACAGCGAATTTCGCTGGCTTCGAGCCGATATAAGGACTGATACATGCATGCGAGTGAAGGACACGGGCTACTAGTGCTGGCTTCGAGCCGGTATAAGGACTGATACATGCATGCGAGTGAAGGACACGGGCTACTAGTGCTGGCTTCGAGCCGGTATAAGGACTGATACATGGATGCGAGTGAAGGACACGGGCTACTAGTGCTGGCTTCGAGCCGGTATAAGGACTGATACATGCATGCGAGTGAAGGACACGGGCTACTAGTGCTGGCTTCGAGCCGGTATAAGGACTGATACATGCATGCGAGTGAAGGACACGGGCTACTAGTGCTGGCTTCGAGCCGGTATAAGGACTGATACATGGATGCGAGTGAAGCACGGGCTACTAGTGCTGGCTTCGAGCCGGTATAAGGACTGATACATGCATGCGAGTGAAGGACACGGGCTACTAGTGCTGGCTTCGAGCCGGTATAAGGACTGATACATGGATGCGAGTGAAGGACACGGGCTACTAGTGCTGGCTTCGAGCCGGTATAAGGACTGATACATGGATGCGAGTGAAGGACACGGGCTACTAGTGCTGGCTTCGAGCCGGTATAAGGACTGATACATGCATGCGAGTGAAGGACACGGGCTACTAGTGTTAGTTGGCCTAATCTTTACCTAAAAGAAAAGGGATAGAAGTGAAAATAACCCAACAAATTCCATCGTTAACTCGTATTGTCTAATGATTTCTGAATAAGGAAGATGCATAACTTGGCCATTTGCTGAGAACAGCTCGAAGATTTATCGTATTCTACCCCCCCAGACTTGTAATGCTGGACAGTTGCTGGTGGTATAGAAGCACATAAATGGTTTTCCATCTAAGTTATGACATTGACAAACATTAATTAAAATATGTGGGAGACTTCACTCGTTTTTGGTTATTATTTCGTTGTTGTCTTTTGCGCTACACGATGGAAGTAACCGCTTCGAACAGTTTGGAAGTTCATCATTCGGAGTGCTATCAATCTCCGCTACTGCCGTTCATTTAAGACTGAAGTGGGACTCATCCCCGGGTACAGACAGACGCACATATATACCTGGAGATAATGGTGCCCGGGGCAGACCGGACCGACGGAGAGGGAATTAGTAAAGTAGAGCTGACCGAACAGAGCGAGAGAGCGTAAACACTAGACAATGAGAATGGATGTCGAGATGGTACCAAACTCCCTGCCCAGTGATATACATGTAGAATATATATATAAAAACGTAAAATAATCGATAGATAAAATTTCTTCTCGTCCCGAGAGAAAAAACGAGAGCTTATTGAAACTTCTCGTTTGTGTATAAACGACCCGTATTTTCTCGAACCCGACCTTTTTTTTTTTTTTCCCGGGCCGCGACATCTGAAGCCGACAAACGTTCGGAACGAGAGGGGGTGAGTCGGGGTCAGCGAGCTAATTCCAGCCGACCAAATCCGTGTCAATCATTGCCGGTAGCGCTTCAGTGAACACAGAAATAACCTGAACGGCGGGGCCGGGCTCCAAAGGAAGTTGACGGTTTACGGGGTAAAGCGGAGCCCGGTCGAGCCCTCCCCCAAAAATGTGGGCCCCAGCCGTCTGGAGCAGACCGTCGAACCTGTCTCGTACGTCGGGGATTAGTTCGCTGACCGTGATCACCCATAGGTGGCGCTAAGAAGCGATCTGTTCCGCTATTGGTGCTTCTCACGGCTTTAAGACCGCACTTCCACGCTTGGGATAAAACAGAATTTCTCTGTAACTAAGGCAACAGTCGATCAGAATCTAATTTTATTTTATAAAAAAGCGGAAGTCCCCACGTAAAACCTTAGAAGTTGGGGCCGGCTGTCGACTTTTTCTTTTTTCTACTTTAAAAAGGTAAACAGCAGAAGCTCGGCATCTATGGACTTACCGCTGAATTCTTACTAGCGAAGCTCGCGGGCGCGCGCATATATATAAATCAGTCCACTGCGATTTATGCAACAAAAAAAAAGAAAAAATAATTCAATTAAAATGGTATTTTTAGGTGTTTCTCTGTTAGATTCCGGGAATACGGCGAGTTATCTGAAGTGCAACAGCTGTGGAGATTTCTTTTTAGAAGCAGCAGCCAGCGCGGCCCGCGGACGACGACTATCGAGCGATATTCGGACCTCGTCAGTGGGGAGAAGTCTATTAGTAATAGCATTCATCCATTGTCGGCCCTTTCTTGGCAACCGGGTTACATACGTAAACCCCAGAGACGCAATGACAAACGCGGCGCGAGGGGCTCCACCGCACATCTGGGCTCTAGAGACATGTTAATTACGGGCCAGTGGACAGGGAACTCTCCTCCGCGCGCACATGATGGATTCTGTCAGAGCCGGGGCCCGCCACGCACAAAGACCGCGATCCACCGTCTCGCGGACAATGAGATATCCACGGCTCCCCATTGTACCCGGAACCGGCGCTCCCCTTATCGCGTGTTGGCCTGGTGACAGGTCGTTCCAAGATACGACGGCGGGTTTGGAGCTCGAAATGCTAAGCTAATGAATAGCAAACGTTGATGAGCCAGGGAGATTTGGATGTGTATCCCTCCTCCGCCGGCTCGGGCCTTGTCAGAACCAGTGTGTGGAATCTTATACAGCCATGAAAAGGAAGACTGGATTGTAAACAGATCCTCAGTTATTGAAGCCGACGACGCAAACAAAGAGGAAAATGCAATGGCAATAAAAAGAGATATTTCGTTACTCCTGCGAGTAGATAAATGCGTTTTCTCGGCTAAATAATATAAATAATTCAATTAAAAATTACATAAGAATCTTAAGAAGTCCACGTTTTTTTAAAAAAAATTTATAACAATTTAAAGCTCCGGTTTGGTTAGATGGGTAAAAAGGTCGACTTGAGATACGTAGATGGAGGCACTGTGTGCTGCTCATCCCAGGTGGAGAAATAGCGATGGACCGTAACAGCAGCCAGTCGCCCAGACAGGACGACTGCCACATGTAGGGTTAAATGCTTTATTTATTTGCTGTGCAACAAACTAGAGTTTATTACAACGTGTACACAGCTTTGCCAGTTTGCGTGTTTTGTCTTACTAGAAGTAGGTAAATGACAAAAGAGGAGGAGCTGGGATAAGCCAGAGAAAGTTTTGATTTGATCCCTCCAAGGGACTTTTAAAGAACCCTGAAGACACAGAGCTTGTCAACCGGGATCCTTTAGCGATTAATTGAGTTTGTTAAGTTGCCCGGAATGCGATAGAAGCTGCGACCGTCAGCCACCATCCCAGACGAGGAAGACAACATTGGCAGACGCCACGTGCTTGTGACTAATTACGTCATTAAAATAAAAATGTAACTGTCTAAATGTCAGTTTACACGTGCTCTTCCTCATTGGTCCATTCCGCTCGCATGTCCAGACGGCGGCGCTGGGGCGTGTGTGTGTGTGTGTGTGTGTGTGTGTGTGTGTCGGCGCAGTGTTAATAATATGACGTAGCCGGAGAAATCGATTGTGGGCCTTTCTAACCTTTAATGATTACCACGAGATCCAATCGGCTGCGTCTTTTACAGACACAACAACGCGTTTTTACGGATAATGTAACCCGGCTCTGCGATCGTGTATAATCGTACAGAATTTCCACGAGGCTTTTCTTCGGTAAAAGAAAGAAAGAAAAACTGATTTAGAAGTGAAAATATGAAGTCGGAAAAAGATGTCTCTTGCATTTGGTAAACATTCGCAACCGTACAACGTTCGAGGTGTTGGTTTTTGTCGGGGCCTATTTAGGGAAAAGGAACCTAATGTTAATGCTCAGTCCGTGACTACGTTACTAGGGATACAGGTCTGGCCCCCAGGTTGGCGATCGAGTACATGCCACAGAAGCACGACAGGAAGATGCGGAGCTCGCATGTACATATAACCAAGCTACACATAAACTGAAAGCTCAGCTTCTGGCTTTCATATCACAATTAAAAAAAAATAATATTTGTTGTACCACTCAGATTAAAGGAAAATGCAAATAAGTTCAAATAGTACTTGATATATCACACAATGCTTCCATTCCGGCTTTGCTTCCAAATCGCATCCCAGATACGGAATACTAGCAGCTCCATCTACCATCAAATATTTACTACAAAAATCTAGTCAGCTTCATCGTTTAATGAACAAATATTTGACAGTTAGATTTTAGTAAATGATCTCGGCGAAAAGTCTTTTGCCATTTGTCGGCTGATAAATGTCAGTTCTAGTTTCAGGTTACCTATTTCACCAGGTTTATTGACTTCTGTCAGATTAGGCTTGGTGCAAAAATCCAAATTTATAGAACATTGGATTTAAAACAACAAATTCGATTTATCTTCAGCGGGAGCGAGAGTTAAACCAATTGATGTTAAATGAACGCTAAATATTTTGTTAGCTTTGCGGTCTTTTATCTTTTAAATATAAAATAGGGTTTTTAATTAGAATCCCCTGGCTTTGAATGATATGTATTTCAGTAGTCTGATTCTGGGCTAATAATGGCGAAAGATGGGATTTCAAACACGTTTATGCCATTATCCCTCCCTCAGTCTCCTGCCCATCTTTTGTTCTTCGAAATTCGAAAAACAAAACGAACGCTTCATTGTGACTTATTAACTCTTTATATACAAAATATTGTAGAATCACAAAAAAAACAAACAACAAAAATCATTTTAAGTATATTTAAGTGAAACTACAACTATGATTACAGTGGAAGTAAGACATAGAGAATCATGACGTTACGTCAATTAATCTTTTTAAATTTTGTCACGTGTGCTGGGCCTCTTAAGCCGATAGAAGACGTGAGCGGCTTTGAATAAGCAGATCTTCTAGAAGTTCTTTTTGAGCGATCCTTATTGTTTGCTTCTGGCATCACGCCTACGTTAATTGGTGTCAACATTACAAGCGACCCTCTTCAGCGACGTGAGCGGTCCTGGGGAGAGTTTGGTTTAGACCGGAAACCCGCTGCATATTTAATAAAAACACTTCATGCCAAAAGAAATTCCGTGTCGCTGTGGCTTTGTTTTATCCCCCCCCACAATTTTTGAGACAAAACAAGACTTTATCTTGCAATCTAATTTATTTGTCTGTTAAATTCCTCTAACAAGAAACAACAACAATATAATGAGACAAAACAATATATATATATATTCCGCAGGTAGAGCGACGAAAATACTGGTCTTGGAGGCGATTCTTCCACCTGATTAGACAAAAGCTCTTACGTGAATAGTCCCAGCTAATTCCAGGTTATTGTGTAGGAAGCGGTGGGTGTCTGGAGAGATTAATTCTCTGAGCTAAAGCAAAACGTAGATAAATTAATCTTGGCACAGGAGTGAATTAAAACAATTTCCATGTCGGAATATTTTTTTTTTTTTTTTTTAAAGTATCAGTTTCCTACCGGCGCAGTTAAGTTTTAGAAGCGCAGACCGAATTTCTCCCGAGGAACCGTTCGGGTCGGATTTACGGCGTGAAGACTTAAATTACAACAGTCGGCATTTCGAATTATCGAAAGGATGTGGTAAAATATCCGAGAAGAAAACGATTGTAAAAAAAAAAAAGAAAAAAATTCTCTCGCTCCATTTAACAATGTTGCTGCTGTACTAATGCATTATGACATTCCATTTAGACGATGTGCGAGAAAACTAGCAGCAGTACCCAGCTCAAACAAAACCGAAGACGGAGAAGAGGGGGGTGGGCGAGAGTTTCCTCGATAAACATTAACTAAATATGTGTTTCGGCGGCTGCATTTCAATCGAATTAATTACATTAAAAAAAATAAAGCAAAATACAAACGGTTTGGCAGACCTGTTTTATAGCCACTGCTCAGCGCACGTGTCTTTTAGTTGCGTCTGGAGTCTTCGAGTCTCTAATAAAGTCTAGCAGCCGCACTCTGCGTCGAGTTCTCACGTGCATCATACGTCAAAATAAATAAATTAATTAAAATCTTCAGAAATATGCGAAAGTTCTTAGATTCTTCTCCGCGAGTATCGCCATTAATGAAGTGGCTCTGATGGGGGGGGGGGGGTTCTACAAGGTTTTCAGGTGTCGCTGAAGCAGGAGAGCGCATCCAAGCGAGATAATACCCGACTGACTAACGAGCCATGTTTGGACTTTTGGTGGTCACTCTTAAAGTCGGATCCCCGCCAGCTTTGAAGGGTATTTATTACTCATGCATGTTGTCTCGCATTTTATACTCTACATTCTTCTCTTAATCAACAGTTTTAATAACTTTTGACGTAATTCACTTTCCTTTTCTCTGAGACCAGTAACCGATTTTTTTTAAAAAAGAAGATAAATCGCAAAAAAGTACCAACTTTAGAACTAACACATAAAAAACAATAACTTTAAAATCTCGCATTGCAAATTTTTTTTTTTCATTCTGTTTACAACTAAAACTGGGTGCAACAATTTCCATAGGATTTAAAAAAAGTTTTGTTATGATTCAAGATAGTTTTAATTTAATTTTGCCAAAAGATTTCGCCATTTTCTTTGTTGTCTTTCGACTCGGTAAAAATCCTTGAAAACAAGTTGGTCCAGCGTGAACTAAAGTATCCGTGAAGGGAAATCGTCATAGAGCTGTTTCAGACACAAATAGCAAAGCGTTTGACAGAACTGAGGTGTTAGTTTCAGAAAGGAAAAAAGAATTAAAATGGTGTAACCCTTTCAGAACAGCAACATCAGTGTAAACGTAAGAGATACCAATCCATGAAGTCGCCGTTCTGACGCCTAGCGGCCGTTCATTCACCGAGGTCTGGCATGACGTCGTGTGACGTCATGACGAGAAGTTGGAATTCGGAATCGAATGGTGGGCTTACGAAATAATAGGAAGAATGTCCGAGAAATTGGTTTTGTTTTTGAACAGTGAGACTCCGTAATCCTGGAAAATGCGGAGAATCCAGGCCTGCCTGCCATGCACCCTGAAGAAAGCGATCCAATTTACGAGGCATCCATTATCACCTGACCCGCCGTCTAATCGGCCTCCATTTTCTTTCCTCGTTGCGAACCCTCTCCCCTGGCCAGATATCTCGCTGCACGCGCCGACGCTGAGAGGTCGGTGGCCCAACATCCGCTCCCGTTGCTGCACTCATGATGCGCCATTAATTCCTCTCATGGCGAGCGGTCTGAAAGTATTCGGCGAAGCGGCGGGGCCATCGAACCTCCTCATTATTCCGTCGGTTTCGCCCCGTTCTTCCCGCCACCGCACCGAGGCGCGGGTCTCGTGCGTCCAAGACGAGTCACGCGCCGCGCCACGTGACCATGAAAAGAAGAAGAATCACTCCGCCGGCGACGACGGTCCGACATAAAGAACAGACCGGCGACCATTACACGTGTTTCCGTTCGTAGCACCAGCCCGTGTCACTCGTCCGACGCTTTCCGACTGGCGCGGACAACGGTCGCGTAAGTCCTCGCACCGCGTGACTGAGCACACGTGGCGAGGCGTTCGCGCGTGCAGCTAGATCTTTTAGTTTTGTTACTGTCACGCTCCAGACATCTGCGATATAGTTTTTTTTATGGCTACCTGGAGTTTCTACGGGATATTATTCGTCTCATTCCTCCCGCACATTTGTTTGTTTTTGCGATAACCAAAACTTGGGTAAAAACCGTTATTTCCTTATTTGTATCTTAATCAAGAGCTCGCAATGAAACCAGCAAAGTGAAAGTGCATCTTCAGATAGATCTGGAGGCTTGCAGAAATCCATATGCGGTAAACTTGCTGTCACCTCACTTATGTGTGCACAAACCGGCTGGCCACCTTATTAGGACCTATACCTAATACTGACTTACGTCATCTTTTGCTCAAATGACACAAATGTGGCAGAGAATCCACAAAACGCTGGAAGGTGTCCAGATGGATATTTCCCAAATCAGCCATTAATACTTTATATAATGCATGACGCAGGGTAGGATCACGATGGCGAATGTCTTTCAATTTCGTTTCACAGATGCGCGATTAGCCTGAGATCTGGGGGTTGCGGTGGCCATAGGAGAACACAATGTGGGTACAATAGATAGGAGCACTGTCACCTTTGGAGCAGCCATCTTCACAAGATGCATACTCAGCATCGCTAGATAAACTTGATCGGAAACGATGCTGAGGTAAGCTTTGGAATTCATTCTGTCTTCAAAAGGAACCCAGGGTATGCTAATAAAACACGTCCCAAACCATCAGAGACCCGGGCAGTGGGAACTACGCAATAGTGGTCAAGGGAATCGTGTGACTTTCTCTAAACATCCTGTTTGTGCAAAAAAGGGGTGAAAAGTGACACTTCAGTTGCTATCACTTCTGGTCAGTCCTCAGTTTAATGTTAACCGCGCCTTATACAACACGAGGAATTTGTTCATGATGGCAATAATCTTACATTATATAACTTCTGGAAGCTTCAGTGGCATCTGTAATAAAACAAGTATGCCACATTTGGAAATGGCGCTAAGGTATGCCAAACAACCGATGAACCTAAATTTAGAGCCTGACGATACCTCTAAAGCTGTAGCACACGCTGACAAAATTTTAAAATTAACCCACCCAACACCGAAGTTAGTTCTGTAACGGTATGCACTGATGCATACCACTTGTAGGAAATTTAATAAATGCAACTCTATGCAGTTTTGCGCACCAACTGAAAGTTGAACAACAAAAAATGATACAAATTCTGGCTTGAAAATCAGTTTGTGCAGTCTCTGGGGCGCTCAGTCACGCTCACACTCATCCTGACAACGTCTAAACATTTAGCGGAGAAGCGCCGTTCATTTGGCGGGTAGATGGGCAGCCGACAAATGAAGGCAGAAGTTAACGAGCATCAAGAACTAATTCCATCCAAAGATTCAGAAGCGCATCAACGCCGCTCTCTCAGCTCTTCGACTATAAATCTGCGACCCATTAAGATATTATGTCTGTTTGTGTTTAAGTACACGTATCCACCGTTTTCAAATAACCATTTAATGTATTATTTTGGAAATTCCAAAATAATTCTAAAGATTGTTTTGGTTTTTTTTTTTGCACCACGTACATCTCCATCTGTTTACTTTCTTGCGTTTTAACGCCAAATAACTTAATCGAGTTACGGTAATCCGAAGACAGGCAGCGCCGCCTGTCTGCACCTCCATAACACGAATCATATCGAGAAATAAGAAACGGCAGGTTTATGACTGGATGCGGCGAGAATAGAAAAAAAACAAATAAAATAGCGAGAAATACCCTGACGTTGTAAGTCCTCCTCTTATCTTATTCGAGAAGAAGAAAAAAAGAAAAAAACCTGCAAAGACTCAAAAATAAAATTAATAAGTTAAAAATGTCTAAGATAATCATCTATAAACTCAGAGCTGCGGGCTTAGTAGTGGTGTTCCTAGTGCCACCGGTGAATAAACTCAGACGACAAACATCGTTATCATGGGGGGAAAGAACGACGGAAGAAATCGTACTGTCTGAGCTTTTCATGGACGACAACTGGCGCCAAATAAAGAGGCCCAACAAAATAAGAATTCTCCCACCAGGGGGCCCGGCCCGGGTGTCGTAATAATACTTATGAGGCTTTTGTCTCTGCAACTTTTTAATTCTAGATTTCTACCTCACGCGAAATATCTGCTTGTTTCAATGGCTCCGCTCCGGTCTGTGGGATCTCATCGTCTTCTTTAAAGTGGGCGTATTTCGGAGCACGTGGTTAATAAATGTCTTATCGCCGGGTTCGGGATGGCGCACTGTCATCTTTGCGCAATTATGGTGATGTCGTCAGTTGGGTTGGTCCACGAGTAGCAGCCGCACTGAAATTCCTGGTTTTGGTGGGATTACTTCGACTGAGGTCTAATCCAGCTCCATTTCTTTCTCTTTTACCCCCGCTTTGCCGGCGGTGGATTTTAAGCTTACTGACGTATGGATTAATTACATATTGTTTAAATTCGTTATATAAAGGTCCAATAAGTTTCTAAATTTCTGTATGTGCCGGTGTGAGAGGGAACCAACCAACCAACCGATCGGTGAAGATGGGTATGAAGAAATCAAGCCAGGTGGAGCCGGGGCCCGTCCCGAACAGAAACCAAGGAATTCCAGTAGTCTAGGACTGGAAGACTGGCCGCCGCCCTTACCATCGAAACGTGCTTCGGAAAATTAAAGTGTAATACCTCGATCTGTACATGTGCCAAGTAGTCTCTCCCCACACCCAGCTGTTTATTCCTATCAATCGCTCCCTGACTTCTACATCGCTGACATTCATTTCAATATTCGCTCATCTGAGGACAGAGAATAATGGTGCAGTAACTGTTTTCGGAGTATGGCATAGCTAACCCTTCTAATTCGTATCTAGGCGGAAACGGTAATTAATTAAATAGATTATGCAGTGAGTATCATTGGATTTGCATTATGGATATAAAAGAAAACAAACAATGCATCTTCCAGATAGCGTGTATTCATTCGCACACTTTGAAAATGTGGAATCCTTTCTGAGAAAAATAGCATGACATGACAGTGATCCAATTAAGCATTTACCTTTGCACGCATTAATAACAAGAGAACGCCAATGAAGCTTTATTCCTGTCTGTCTATACATCTTTGATTTGTGCATCGCAATCAGTTATTGGCGAGCGCAGGTATAGATTTTTACATGTGAAAAGTGTGAATGATCACTTATAAAGTGAGTGATGTTTAAATGCTCTAGTTTAAAGTGTCTAGATGACCCTGGAGTCTTGTCTCAATGATGGCTGGCGGCAGATCCGCCGTAAGTCGCTTGATATTCCGTCACAATCTACAGGTGGTGACAGAGTCAGGGTAGATATTTCTCTATTCCGTTCTTAACGTAGTATCAGAACTGACAGATTGAAGTGACTACGTTATCTATGAAATCACAACTCAACAGGGGCCAACCGCGCTGTGGGTCTTTCTTGCAGGGGCACGAGCTATACAAGTAGATTCAATTACCATCATGAGAGGGTTGATGATAAGGTGCAAAAAATGCTGTACAATTTATCAGTCCTGACTGCATGTCAACTATCTGTTCGGGGGTATATGTAGGCAGGGATTTCCTTCCACCTTTTCTCTTTTACAGCGACTTGGACTGCGTCTGACATTGCAGCAGGATAATGTCCGTTCTCACGTAGCAAGGCTGACAAAAACTTTCAGGGCAGGGTGCCTGACCAACCTTCCTGGTCTTTTGGTCTAAACCTTACCGAGCAGGCTCTGAAATAAAACAGATCGTGATTTTCGCCAGCGTGCCATCGTACTACGGACCTGTCAGCAGTTTGCAGGTGTGGAAGAACATCTCTGCGGGAGAAATACGACACATATGCCGTCCAACACCAGTAAAATTTATTCATATGCTATAGCAAGAGGTAGACGAACTTGCGATAATTGGAACCTAAACATTTTTTGACATTACGACAATCAAAGCCGCTGTCAATGAATGCAAATTTGCTGGATATCAGCTTTAAAAGAAAGGGTTTCATTATATTTGCTAGAAAGGTCCCAATGTGTGCAATAGCTTATGGGAATCGTTATGTAGACCTTTAATGTGACGAACGCCATTTGGCCGGCACTAAAACCTAAAAAAATATTCCTACATCACAACATCATCTAAACATTTCCATACATCCTCCAAGTCACATCATCGTTAAATATTGCTATATCATCTAAGTTATATCATCGTCTAAATCTTGCTAATCTGCTATATCATCTAAGTTTATCATCGTCTAAGCTTGCTATATCATCTAAGTTAAAAATCATCGTCTAAATCTTGCTATATCATCTAAGTTATTCATCGTCGTCTAAATCTTGCTATATCGCTAAGTTAAATCATCGTCTAAATCTTGCTATAATCTAAGTTAGCTCATCGTCTAAATCTTGCTATATCATCAAGTTATATCATCGTCTAAATCTTGCTATATCATCTAAGTTATATCATCGTCTAAATCTTGCTATATCATCTAAGTTATATCATCGTCTAAATCTTGCTATATCATCTAAGTTATATCATCGTCTAAATCTTGCTATATCATCTAAGTTATATCATCGTCTAAATCTTGCTATATCATCTAAGTTATATCATCGTCTAAATCTTGCTATATCATCTAAGTTATATCATCGTCTAAATCTTGCTATATCATCGTCTAAATCTTGCTATATCATCTAAGTTATATCATCGTCTAAATCTTGCTATATCATCTAAGTTATATCATCGTCTAAATCTTGCTATATCATCTAAGTTATATCGTCGTCTAAATCTTGCTATATCATCTAAGTTTATATCATCGTCTAAATCTTGCTATATCATCTAAGTTATATCATCGTCTAAATCTTGCTATATCATCTAAGTTATATCATCGTCTAAATCTATGTCATCTAAGTTATATCATCGTCTAAATCTTATATGTCATCTAAGTTAATATCATCGTCTAAATCTTGCTATATCATCTAAGTTATATCATCGTCTAAATCTTGCTATATCATCTAAGTTATATCGTCGTCTAAATCTTGCTATATCATCTAAGTTATATCATCGTCTAAATCTTGCTATATCATCTAAGTTATATCATCGTCTAATGCTTGCTGTACATCATCATCCAAGTCAGATTAAAACAAAGCCACGTCTAATTCAGAAATAAGAACTTAAATATATAGTCTGTGGTACAACGACGATGGTGACAAAATAAGCCAAACAACACCTTAGTTACATCGTAAATATCTTCTGGTCAAAGTTCATTACTAGCCTGTCATGAAAAGCTACTTACTGCCGATAATGAGCACTCAGCGTGATTCTCCGCCGAGGGAGCTAGAAGGGTAGTTTCGACTTTTTGGCTGATACCAGCAGAAGTTCTGTCAGGTGCTTCGCGAAGTTGGCCAAAGGCGGCGGAGTACACCGGCCGGTTCGTGCTGACCGTTGTCCGTCCGGTATAGCGTTCTGGGTCTCCCTCGCTGCGAAGCTACAGCTTGCATGGGTACTCAGGAGGACTGTTATACTAACTGAAGACACGAAGAGCTAAAAGCTAGACGAAAACCAACCAAACCCAGCTTAATAAACGGTCGACACTCATCAAACCTTTCGACTATTTGAGAAACGTAGAAGCTAGGAACTCGCGTTTAATCCATGGTATTGAAATTAAACATTTAAAATCAGATATAAAAAGAAAAACAAAACAGAACAACCAAGGTATTGTATTCCAGCCGCATTTAATACGTTTCTTCGCTTTGTTTTTAAGTATCATCACGGGCTCTCAGTTCTGGTGCTCTCTAATAAAGCCCTTACTCCGAGGAGCTCGGTACTTTTGAGAAGTCAGTGTGCGCGTACAGAAGGCGAGGGAAGACAGCAGAGGAGGGAGGCTCCAAGTCACCGTGCGCGGATACCCTCCAGTGGCTCTTGCAGAAGAAAGGAGGAAAGAAAGAAAAGACAAACAAACAACAACAACAACAACCCGGGCGAGTATTTCTTTCGCTTTGACAGTAAATAAACTTTATTAACCTCTTGTGCAAATTATGCAAAAATAAAACAGAAGCAATGACAGAGCTGGGCGCAGTATTTACGACTAATGGAGTCGCCGCATTGTGCGAGGTACCCCCGGGACGATACGAGCGACATCTGGTAATCGAAGCGCCTGCCTCTACATCATGCGCACCCTCATTAGATGCGCTGGTAATGGGGCCATCAGCGCCACCTAATGAGTAACCCAATCAACCCGCTATTACCAACTCCTTTAATTAAAAAAATAAGCGTGTTAAAAGTTCTTCTTTCTTAAACAGGCTCGCCCGTCTCTTCCTCGTCCATGTCATCTACTTTCGCCCTGCCTATATTTTACTTCCTTTTCTTCTCCCTTCGGTTACAAATTACTTTCAATTTTTATGGTGAAACAGCGAGAATATGACAGCGGAATAAAGAGAAAGTTTACCGACGGAGTGTGGCGGGCCGAAGTTTTAAACTGCTGGAATGTTTTTCCATCGCATCTGAAACACAGAAAAAGAAAAGATGCTGGGGAGAGTTTACCAAAGATGATGGGAAGACCGTTCAGCGTCGTTCGACAAACCTCACGGAAAGCGAAAGTAGTGTAACCAACAACAACAACAATAAAGTTGTCTCCCCTCCGTGGTTTTGTGTAAGGTTACAAAATACATTTCTGGTCATTTTGTTAAAAGTTTGTTTGTTTTCTTTTGCCTTTTGTCTGTAAATATAATTGCTAATTAAAGTGTCAGTTGATAATTACCTTTAAATCCATTCCAGAACTTTATGTAACTTAGCTGTCTATCGCTCACGTCTATCTTTTCCAACTTAACGACTTATTTAGACTCATTCTGTATCTGCGGAGTTCCCTACTAGGCTTATTTTAGAATTTTAGACCATAAATTAATCTAAAATACTACACGCTAGGTCTATTTTCAAAGAGAATTAGAAGGTTCAATTCTGTCCTTTATTAAAGTCTTCAATCCGTGTCGAGTTCGTCAGAGAATATTATTTTAAAAAGACAGTTTATTCATTTTATCTTTAATAAAAGCTCTAAACTGTTATCTGGACATGATGCTTTAAGGAATATTAATTTGTTTTATAACTGTATCTTCTCTTATGAATTCTGTCAGTTTACCTCTATATTCACTAATAACTATTATATTTAACGATACCTTTTTATTTTTTGTTATTAATTAATATCATTAAATAATCATTGAAATTGAATTCTTTTTATACATGAGTTTGTTTTTATAGGAGTTCAATGTAGTGAGTAGATGCAAACATGGTGCTTCATAAAATCTTTCTATTTTATTAAAAATAAAAATGCGTGCTATACACAGATTCATGTTATAGACAGTGCACATTTCATAGTAACTTCATGTATAGTACACAAGTTTTGTCTACGCTATTTTAGATTGCGTCTTTTATATAGATTATAAGCCGTACATTTGTATTAAGAATAATGTATAAGATGGAAGCGGGTATCATAAACTTTTAATGTATTTGGTTTTTTTTGAAAAATAATCTGGCTAACTGATATGTTTGTACTGTATTTGCTTAAGGTTTTCTTAAAGCTCATGAAGTTGCTAAATCTGTTATTCCTAAAAGTATTTCCGTCACTAGATCTCATACTATGGATTTTGGAAAACTGCCGATTTTTTTTCAAAAATGCATGTTATCCACGATCATCCTCTAAATGATCTGGCGGTTTTTTTAAAAAATACAGATTAAAGTTTCGAAAGTTAATCTTTTTCCTTCTGCTTCTTTTTTCTCATTGAAATTGCACTGATGTAGAACAGATAACGGATTCTTCAACTTCGGTTGTAACAACTTTAAGCATGTTTTTAGGCATTGTTTGAAGAATAAAATGCATTAGAATAAATTTCTCACTGTTTATAGTAGTAAAAGCCCTTTATTGCCAATGTGGTTTTGGGCATTTATTAGCAATAAACATTGGTTGATTTTTCTACAAAATATAAAGTAAAAAATGTACAAGCTTTCGACTTTCGTGAGTCTGATAGGATGATCTGTCTGTCCCTTGTCTCCATCGTTTTTCTCTTGTCTAAATGAATCGCGATTGAGTCTGAAAAATACACCATTAGAATAAATACACGTGATCTCATTAAATTTGAAATGCATTCTGAAAAACAACAACAAATTCAGTTATTTTCGTGTATATTGTAAATACATAATTGTCCTTTGTTTGAATTTTACCAACCGTTATATAGCGCAGGTTAAACTAGTCACTCTCTCTTCTCTCTCTCTGTCACTTTCTTTCTTCCGAACCCATACAATAACAACCGAATAGTATTTATTATTGGATTGGTTCACTTGGCAAAGGTATTTCGTCTCCCGACATGTGTTATTGTTGTCATTAACACTAATCCCCGCACGAACTGCTATTTCCATTGCTGACATTCATTCACCACCTCATTAGCCGCGCACCTGTTCATTGTGATATTGATGCAACATGGGATTAACCAATTAAGCAGAGCTAGCGGACTCCGTCTCGTATTTAATATTGTGCATCCCGTTCTGGCGTGTTTAGCTTTGTGTCCAAAAATCATCATTTATCTGTTGCTGACTAAAATCAAACACGGCGGATTATTCCGCGCCGAAATAGCTTGTTTAGGATCGATTACAGCGGTTTGATTAGACCGAGCCGGTTGGCGGCGGCTGCTGAGTCATTCCGGAGCCGAGCCCGTGTAGGCAGCCACCGGTCCGCAGTTCGCCGGCTCGTCCTCTCCTCTCCCTCTATCAACATAAATTCAAGCTCGCGTTTCCATTAAAAAGGGAGACTTAAGGTTTGTCGGTATAGCGAAGTTCTGTGACACGCGGACAACTATATCGCTTTAATTTGTCAGCAAATACCGATGACTTGTGAGAGGCAAATTAAAGACGATTTACCCTGCTTATCAAAAAAAATTGGAGCCTGTTAAAAGAACACAGAGAAATCTGTTCGGGGAAAAGACTTTTTTTTTTTTTTCCTTCTTATATCACCGTCTCCGTCCATCAACCGTAAAAAGGTCGACCCGCACGAACAGGTTACGCACGGTTCAGAGGCAGGGACGACATTTTGGTGGCCGGATAACCGGGGATGAAGTTTGCTAGGCGACATTACGCCCGCCATCACCGTCACCGGGTCTCTGTGGATGTCGGCTACTTCCGCTTACCCGTGTCGTCCACAGGTTGCTTGGTCACCTAACCTGGCAGCCTGAACTCGACTCACAGCACGGGGGCCCGAGCTGGGCCTGAGTCTGACCTGCCAGGAAATTTATCCTCCTTGAACTCAGCTGCTCCGCCTCGTCTGTATCTAATCCTAGGCGACGCAGACATCTTTCTGTTTTTTTTAAAAATCACATCATTTTTACACAGATCTGTTATCTGCTTTTGCTTTGTGCCGCCAGACGTCCCTAATGTGCCGGTTCCTCTCCATTGTCTACGCTAATGCATCTAAATAAATAAATAAACAACGGATTTTTGGACTTATTGTTTTGTTCTTTACCAACGGTTTCTATATTATACAAAGCGTGTTTACATATTAACCACGGGGAATAATTGTTTTATAAATGTTCCATGTTTACCTTTCAAATAGATGTGTATGAAATTAAGTGAAAAAAAATTGAAAATACGTCAATTTAAAAGGATTAAAGACACTAAACAAAACTGGGACATTTTAAACTATTTATTTTTTGTGGTAAAGTAATGGTAAATAATATAGTTAACAAAAATATCATCATGCTTCATTTTTAATGACCACCAGAGTTGTATTACTTCTAATGAGATGCTGGGAAAACTCACAAGTAACTTCTGTAACCAAAAGACTACCCTGATGTGCTATTTACCTGCTAAATTATGTCGGAAAAATTCCTTTGCTGCTTTATACCAATGATTAAAGGTGTTTGTAAATTTGTATATTCAATCTTTAATATGTCGGAGAATTTAAGATACGAGCTGAATTTGGTATCCATTTACGTTTTTAAAATTACAATATAAATCTCTGAAATGGTCATAGTAAATTTTAAAAAAAAATCTTGAATTTTTCCAAGATGTCATATTGTTGTTGTTGTTGTTATTAAAGTGTCTCTGCCTAATCACGTTCACTGCGAGAGTAATCCACGTGACTTAGCTAACAGCCGCCATTACACATGAAAATAATGTTCTGACAACATTACATTAATTACTTATTTCCGAGCTCCGCAGGACAGTTTCGTTGCTGCTGCTGGCTGAATGGCTTAGACAAGCTGATAACGTAACTCACGTATCCCAGCGTGCTGATAAATCACTTACTTTAATTGCAGCCGATAGATTAATTACACTAAGATGGCGTATATCGTACTTTCACTTTGCTGAAGGATTTCTAACGTAATGCGCATGCTGTCCTGTGGGGGATAATAGACAATACAAGTTTGACTGAGTGTTTCGTGGAAAGATTTAAACAGTAAAATGTTAACAAAAATGATTGAAAACCGAAAGCAAAAGAAAAAGGAAACAACAGCATCGGGAAAATTGGGCTTAAAGAGAATAACAAAAACAAAGCGTTTTAGGCTACAACTAAGAAACAGAAGACAATCGAGCAGATTTAATTGTTTAAAAAATGCAAGAAAACTAATGTTAAAAAATAAAATATAGAATAAAATGCAATGACGAAAAAAATACGTGCGTTTTATTAAAACAAAACACAACAATCGAATAAAAAAGAAAATAAATCTCGTATCTGAAATAAGAAAATCCTTTTTTAGATATTAACGGAAACAAACTTTTTTCTTGTTAGAATTTTGAGTTTGTTTATGGCAAAATCTGCATAAAAATAATGTGCCTGGTGTTCTTGATCTATGATTTAAGCCTTTAATTTTAAAAATAAAATTAAGCCATGCAAATTGTTGAATACGAAATTCTTTATTTTAACGGAACAGTAAAGTGTATTTGAATTTTAGTCTTTCCAGGTCATACTTGATCCGGTCTTAGCTCAAAGGAAGTCTCTAAAAACACCGCGTTGCCCTTACACCCTCTACAAACTAAACGCTTGTTGTCAAAATCTTGAAAGAAACATCATTAAATAACTTTGATTTTTAAGATGCGTAATACTTTTTTAAACATCAGAAAGATCACGGTCTTGACCTATCACCTAGAAGCTAATCGTTGTTAACTACTAAAAGGTTGTAAGATGCAAGATTTGACCTTTTCGTTATATGATTAGGAATGGTTCCGAAATACGCCGCTATGTCACAAAAGCTGTGGCTCCCATGAAAGAGCCGAGTGGATCCTGATTGGAAATCAGATTTTTCATCTGTTTGTTTTTGTCAACATTTAGTGCTAAAAACGTAAAATTTCAAAACACGGGACATTCTAAGTTGGACAAACACCCATAAAAGCAGTTACTTGGCGTACACGCCAGTTATAACGTGCGATGTAAAGTCAACATTTACCCTGAATGTCAGCGGCTTCCTCCCTGAAAGACGCTTTTCAAGGTAGACACATTCGCCCATTAGTCTCAAATGTCTCGCATCTCTAAAAAACTTTCTGAACTTATTACGGTGTGAAGGTAAATGGAAGGCAGTTCTCGTTCATAAATGAAAGTAACTGACCGAAAACTCAGTGTAAACGTAATATATTTGTATTTACCCGCGTACTTGAATTTCGCTACACAACAAACAAACACAATTAATAGTGCGATGCATTAAAGGAATAAATATATACATATAAGTAGTCACGCACGCAAAAATAGGAATATATATATATATATATATATATATATATAGTACAGAGCCATATGTGTGTGAGGGAGAGAGGAAATTTAAAATCCTAACTCACGTGTTCTTTATGAATACAGCACAGATCTCTTCATAGTCTTTGCTGCTATTTCAGAACTCTTGTAAATATGTATGTAACTATAGTAGAAGTAGTAGTAGTAGTAGTAGCGGCGTAATAAATGGTTATCTCAACACGAGAAATAATGTTAGCCACAGTATACTCCTGATCTGTATGAGAGAGAGAGAGAGAGAGAGAGAGAGAGAGAGAGAGACGTCATTACAGAGAGAGAGGTGACATCAGTACAGAGAGAGATGACGTCAGTAGAGAGAGATGACGTCAGTACAGAGAGAGAGATGTCCAGTAGAGAGAGATGACGTCAGTACAGAGAGAGAGAGATGACGTCAGTACAGAGAGAAAGAGATAGAGAGAGAGGAGAGAAGAGAGATAGAGAGAGAGAGAGAGAGAGAGAGAGAGAGGAGAGAGAGAGAAATGTAAAGTAAAGTAGTATGCAAAGATACGATACGAAATACAGGTTTTCAAGACGACTTGTAGAAATAAGGACCAAAGAGCCCTGCAGTACCGGTTTGTACGTTATCCTAAGAGTACTGGCATAAACGCCATCGTTTAACTATTTCTGCTGTACTGTGTATACACGGGATGGAGCAGTACAATTACCGTTCAAATCAGACTCTTTTTACTTTTACCAAAGAAATATGTGACTTGTTTCTCAGTATCTGCCCTGATCGTATTCGTATCTGCGCCATTTACTTCCTCTGGCAGTGCAACTGGAGAACGCAACAATAAAAATTTTTTATCTAAACCTTAGATTGGGAATGTTTGGCGTGATAAACCCTATTGCGTGTGTGTGGGAGTGCCCGACTACTTCCACTCCCCTCCCTGTCCGCTGGTGGGGCGCTATTGGTGTTTTGTGAGGTCACAGTTCCTTATCTCAGGCGTTTGACTAATCGGGGTCAGGCGGAAACTGACCTTAGCTACTGCGAACTGACAAACTCACCGTTACGAAAGTGGAGAGTTAAAGGGCGGACTCGAGTTACCAACTGAACACTAATCTCAACTGCAAAAAACTCCCTTAGCTACATGCATCTTTATGTAAACAGAGCCGTCATAGGTGAAAACCCTGACTGACGCACACATCTGACCTCGACAGAGTGGCCTTAACTTGCTCCACTTGTGCTTTAGAAGGATTATTAATGATGGAAAAGACAGGTAAACGAACAAACAGAATTCTAAAGACCGTGTAATATATATATCCATTGTTCTATAAGAAATGCTCGGCAGTGGTGGGAACAATGTAAATACAATATAAAAAAAACAAACAAACCAGACTGAAATTAAAGAAGCAACATTTTTTAGTATATATATGTATTTGTGTCTGCCCACCTTTTGGATGATCAACGAAAGAACCTCTCCCAGCTACTTCCGGTGGAAGTGGGAACTTTGGAAAACGACGGGTTTCTACTTCAGTGATAAATTGATCGGCTCTAAAAGAGTTATTTGAAGAAAACAGGAAGGAAAATATTCTTCTTCTTTTTTTTTTTAAAATACAGTAATCACTACCTTCTGTTTAGTATGTTTCTCATTTGTGGAACCACATTTCATCCTTGCGAGCGGCTGAAGCCCGACTGGACGGCGATTCACTTTCGCTTTCTTGCGCTGTAGATATTTTATTTCTACTCTCAGTGTTTTCAAGCTGGCTGAGACCCTGGCTGGTGGAAGGAAGGCGCTTCTGCCGCCTCCGTGGGCCCAACCACATTCCATTCTTTATATGCGGAAGAAAATCAATGGCTACTTTGCGTTTTTATCTGCTATTTAAAAAAAAGAAAGAAGAAGAAGTAGTATTGCTGATGTAACCTGTCTAAAAGGTGGTGGATAACCGACCGGTCCAGCCCGCGGGATGTCTCAGCACTGGATTCTTGGCCGCCTGAGGTAGCCTGCTTCTCTCAAGACAGTAATACAATACACTACTACTACTACTACTACTACTACTACTACTACTACTACTACTACTACTACTACTACTATTACTACTACTACTAATAATAATATAATAATAATATAATAGATAGATAGATAGATAGATAGATAGATACTTCATTCAATACCAAACCTCGGTATTCTATTCTAATTTCATTTGAGGTACCCTGCTGCTAAATTAGATAAATGGAGTTTTCTAGTTCTTTAAACTGAAAGTGATATTCTGCCAAACATCCTTTTTAATTTAAGGTAAAACTTCATCAGCATCTTTTGAAAAGGTTTTCTCTGAAAGAAGACAGGTTTTAGATGTTGTCTCTATTAATAGAAATATTTCTTTTCTGTTTATAAAAAAAATCGGATTAGTAGATAGAAATTATAAACGGATAAACTTATGATTCGACGGAAGCAAACCGTAAACAAAAGATTATTAAATCTTACCGCTTTATACTGGCAATTTTTTCAAAAATATTCCCTTTTTGGTGCATCTTCTCTCTCTCTCCATCCCACCCCTTCTCTCTCTCTCTCTCTCTCTCTCTCTCTCTCTCTCTCTCTCTCTCTCTCTCTATGTATATATATATTTGAAACACGCAAAAGAAAAGAAAAGGCTTTGATTTAACTGTCTAAATCAGTAACTGGAAGCCGCCAACAGTGATAATTAGTAAACAAACAGCGAGTCCGTTGTTTTTCATTTATAGCATCTTATCCAGATGCGAATAGAATGTTATCTCTGTTTATTCGGAAATGTTTATTTCGCTATTTCTTATTTCAAGTTTTCTCCTTTTTTTTTTGTTGGTTTTATCTATTATTTTGTTGATAAACTCTAATGTTAAACAAATGAATCTCCAAGTCTGAGTGAACTGTTAAAGCAGTCAAATAACAACTATTATTATTATTATTATTATTATTATTATTATTATTATTATTATTATTAATTATTATTATTATTATTATTATTATTATTATTATTGAATCCAACAAACGACAGAAAAAGGTGAATTATGACGTTAATCATTATTCCACACGAATATGTAAAATATTCAAAATAATCAGATTTATTTCACAATTTTCATATTTTAAAATAAACCGATTTTCATTGTCTTAAGAAAGAAAATAAGAGCATCGTTTTTAATATAACTAAATATGGTTCCCTGATTCATACATTTTTCAGAATAATTGGTCCATTATGTATGTGATGTAGGTATCTATTAATTCATTTCTTTTTTTTTTAAATTTAGAAAGGAGTAACAGAGAGAGAACTTAAGCAGAAGGGAGTTATACCGTTTTGTCTATCAATGTGCCTGTTTTACAATAAGATCTGACTGCCATTTTAGTTCGCGCAGGGTCGGTGTCACGTGCTACGGCGAGACGCCAACGTAAAGGGGTTAACAGTTTCTTTACGTCTCCATCTGTTTCCTTGTTTAGTATTCATGCGAAAGCCGACTGTTACAGCGACAACAGCAAGGTGAACGAAGTCGGCCGGACTCGGTAAATACCCGAGTCTTCGGGCCTCTGAATCATTTCCTTATTAGCAAGTTTCTACATGAAAAACAACATGAACCCCCCCTGTAAATGCGTTTATTAAGGTTAAAAAAGAAGGAAAAGAAAAAAAGAGGGAGTTTTAGTCCGTTCCCCTTTTTTTGTTAAGGACAAAACGTCCAACAAGCAGGAGCAGACCCGCACTCAGATTACTCCGAGCCGCATAACTGAGGGTGAATGATAATCCGCGATCCAAAAAAAAAATCCCACCAGTTCCCTCTCTCTCTCCCTCTCCAATACAAATATAAGTCATATATTTTGTTTCCGGTTTATGTCGTACCTACGTCTGCCCTCTTCAACCGGTCTGGGAGTTCGTGGTCGGGGAGGGCGGGCGGCCGTTCTCCTCGTCCCGGAGGTCGATCGCTGGAGACAGTTTTCCCCATGACACCGAGCCCCCCCCCACACACACACACACACCTGGTCGCGATGTCCGCCAGCGTAGACAGACGACATCTGCAAACAGAAGATGGCGGGAGTCGGCGAGACTGCAGACGACGGCGGGCGCGCGCGCGCGCGCGCTTGTAGCAGACGATCCGTTTGTCGTCTCCCCCCCCCTCCGCCAACCTTCCGGCCGGTCGTATCCCCGTCGATCTGGAATACCCCAAAATAAAACCGACATAACCCCGCGGAAAATAAGCTATTTGCGCTGCGCACGCCATCTATCACACCTCGGCCATTGTGTGCCTGCTTCATTTCTAATTCCACGGTTATTGCTTCGGCGGGGCCATCACGGAACAATTATCTTCAATATCGCATTGGTTGTGCTAAGACGTCGTGTTAAAGGATCGGAATAAACTCCCAGGATAAACACTGAAACACTAGACCAATATTAGCTCGCCGGGTCGCAGGGGACAAATTTAGGTCGCCATTTAAGAAACTGTACCACGATCGCGTCCCCATTATGCGCGCGTCTCCCCGGGGTTGGACGTACAAATTATTACGGTATAATATTTGGATTTGAATTTTCGCATATCAAAATTCTTTAAAACAAGCGTGCCCCGGCAAACGTAAGAACCCAGAGGAATTGTGCGGGATAATAGAGATATTATAGCCGGGTCCGTCGGGTCTTGGCATACACCTCAAATGTCATGTTTTCAAATGAACTTTATAATGATGATAAATAGATAACTCCGAGCTAAAGTTTGCCGAGCTTTCTTTAATTAGTCGGGACAGGGAGGAGGAGGAGGAGGGGGACAAGGAGGACGCGCTGCGAGTGCAGAGCCGGGGTGAGTCTGAAAGACGTTTAGCTGCTCACTCCCCGAGACAACGGATACGACACTTCCCCCCCCCCTCCTTCCAGCCATCTTAGACTTTTGTATGCTCATCCGGCGCTCGCGGCCATCTTGTATTAGCTACGTGCAGACCATCAAGACAAAAAAGGATGGAGAAGAGCGCAGGTGGACCAGCGCTACCCACCCTGCTCCCTACAGCCATGACGCAGCGCTAACGAGGAAGAGGGAGACGGTTCCACATTACAAACCACCCGAGGAAATATCCGAGCGAAATTCCTTTAATTTTTATTATTTATATTTGTCATCTGTTTATTTTTATATTAAATCATAAAAATAAATAATTATTAACCATCTATATAACCGGCCATCTCAACTCCCCTCTATGCTACTTTAATTTTGCAATCAAGTTTTAGTAAAATATCACATTCTAAATTAATCAATTATTTTTCAAATTCATCTGTCAACTTTTTGGATTTAATTTATTTTTCTGCCATTCGAAATTTTTTTTAACGTTTCTGACAACTTAGATATTGCATTTCCTCTCTTTAATCTGAGCATAAAAAACTCTTAATTTTGTTCTCTAACTCTGTCTCTCTCTTTACTGACGTCATCTCCCACACTCTCTCTACTGACGTCATGTCCTACAATCTCTCTACTGACGTCATCTCCCACACTCTCTCTACTGACGTCATGTCCCACACTCTCTCTACTGACGTCATCTCCCACAGTCTCTCTACTGACTCATCTCCCACACTCTCTCTACCGACGTAATGTCCCACACTCTCTCTACTGACGTCATCTCCCACACTCTCTCTACTGACGTCATCTCCCACACTCTCTCTACTGACGTCATCTCCCACAGTCTCTCTACTGACGTCATCTCCCACACTCTCTCTACTAACGTCATGTCCCACACTCTCTCTACTGACGTCATCTCCCACATCTCTCTACTGACGTCATCTCCCACACTCTCTCTACTGACGTCATGTCCCACAACTCTCTCTACTGACGTCATCTCCCACAGTCTCTCTACTGACGTCATCTCCCACACTCTCTCTACTGACGTAATGTCCCACACTCTCTCTACTGACGTCATCTCCCACAGTCTCTCTACTGACGTCATGTCCCACACTCTCTCTACTGACGTCATCTCCCACAGTCTCTCTACTGACTCATCTCCCACACTCTCTCTACTAACGTCATGTCCCACACCTCTCTACTGACGTCATCTCCCACACTCTCTCTACTGACGTCATCTCCCACACTCTCTCTACTGACGTCATGTCCCACACTCTCTCTACTGACGTCATCTCCCACACTCTCTCTACTGACGTCATGTCCCACACTCTCTCTACTGACGTCATCTCCCACACTCTCTCTACTGACGTCATGTCCCACACTCTCTCTACTAACGTGATGTCCTACAATCTCTCTACTGACGTCATCTCCACAGTCTCTCTACTGACGTCATGTCCCACACTCTCTCTACTGACGTCATGTCCCACACTCTCTCTACTAACGTGATGTCCTACAATCTCTCTACTGACGTCATCTCCCAAGTCTCTCTACTGACGTCATCTCCCACAGTCTCTTTACTGACGTCATGTCCCCAACTCTCTCTCTCCTTACTGACGTCATCTTCCCCAACTCTGTCTCTTAATCTATTAGATTATTTCAGCGCTAAACAGTAAAAAATTTGATTCAAAACAAAAAAAACAAACAAATTTAGTATTTAAACTAAAACGGAAAATAAAGCCAAAAAACATCTAAACAAGTTTGCAAACTTCCATTATTATTATTATGTTGAAGGTATTTCTAATGGTCATTCTCCTCTATTATTACCTAATACAACTGCTTTCACAAGATGCTGTTTATCTGGAATAAACCAGATTCTCGACAGATCACAAACGACTAGAAATACCATTATCTCAGTTGTGTATGAACGAACAGAATACCTGGAAAAAGAATTTAAATAATATATGTTCTTTATATAAAACGACAAATCTTCACTTTTGCTGAATATATAAGAGAGAGTGTTCTGCTAATAACGAATGTGTATTACTAGCCAGAAATCTGTAATCTGTACACGTTATTGTTGTTCCTTTGTTACAAAAGTATTCAGAAGTAACAATTAGCCGCGTATTCTGAAATATAAAATGTTTCTACTTTCGTTACACACACACAACACACACACACAACACACACACACACACACGTTTTCTTTATCTGTATAGTAAATGAAAAAGCCTTGTTTAAAGAATTTCAAACAGTCACTGGTTGATTGATGCAGTAGTATGCTGTTGCACATGCGCAACAACGTCATTTCCTGCTCTGCACAGCGCTTCCGCAAGATTAGACTGACAAAACAAGGTAATGTGCACATATGGGCTTCAACAAAAAGCGACCCCTATCGGTAATTTGATATCTGGAATTAGAGAGCGTTTTTCTGCATGACCCGATTTACGCTATTAGTAACAATCAGCCCTTACGTCAGCCCCAAGGCCACAGCAGGTGGCCCGGTCCGAAGTGATTTTGCGTGGGAGCCCTGAAAACAGATTTTTGTTACAGGAATTTAGTAATAATTAGTTCGTGGCTGAAGTAAAATGCACTGTATTTCACTAAATCCATTCATTGCATCACACACTTACATCATGCCACGTGCAATTAAGTATACTATACCCATGCCAGACTCTACTGCACTTTACAAACCCTGTCTCCCAGTCTCTCTACATTTTATTTTCCTGTACCCGCAATGCATTTGCGCGCGTACACACACACACACAATACCTAACATTTAGTATTTTACGCCCACAATAAACGTACATTATAATATACACTAAAAACTGAGTCTTCAACAACATCTGTACATTCATCCCGCAGTCGGGCTGAGGCCTCAGCCTCGCCCTGGTGATGGCGACAAGGGATGCTAACCAAAACGTAGGGTGTATGTTCTAATAAGGCAAAAGCTTGAATGGTTTTTGCACTCTATAAACCAGTAACATTCCGTTCTTTTTTGTTTAAGACAACCAACAACAATAATAAGCGATATAAATAACAACGCCATATCACCGTTTTTAGACTAAATGAATATGTTACGACTGTTTCATGAACGGAAAACTAGTCTTTTATAGAAAAGCAACTACGACAGCGGTGCCGGCGACCAGTTGGTAAACGAAAGATCAACTTTCTAAATAGAAGTTCTTGACAGGAAGGTTGCTGATGGACGTGTCTCTGTGTTTTCTTCAGCAAGGTACAGAAAAAAAAAAACAACAACTATCAGGCCAAAGCTGAGTTGGTTTTTGCTCAGCAGTTAAAATCAAGGAACACGATTATTTATTGCAACTCGTGGATGCCCAGTGATCGACTTCGTCAAAGGGAAAAGCTGTCGTCACGACGGTTCGGCTTTAGGAAGTCTCGCACAGACTGAAGGGGCCAGCACCTTTATGAAAATGGAAGAGACTGATTTGCTCGAAAATGAGTCCCCCCCTGAAGTTAAGACGATATTCACGGCTCCTCTTTTTTTTTTTTCCGATCTGAAAAATGTTACTGTAATTAGTCCTAACAATACGACCGAAAACTGGGGTGTCGGTGAAGTGTTAAGGGTGGGGACACGAGTCCCGTCCCGATCAGCGAATAATCTCCCCGGTATGGTACCTTGTCGATATGTTTTACCAGCCGGTCCTCTGGGTTTATTCCGGGTATTCCGCTTCCCTCTCACATCTGGAAATTAGCAGTTCTGGTGACGTTGGGGCCCTCGAGGCGCAGAGTGACGATCTCTGGTGAATAGAGCTTTCTATCCCGGGTAGTCTCCCTTACAGAGGTCAGCAAATGATAATAAACCACAATGTAGAACTAAGAGTCATCGAAAATAAGACTTCCGGTCACCTGTCGGTGCTTTCTGATAGCGCTTCGTTTAATTCAGGAAATTAATAGAAGAAAAAAAAAAAAAAAACAACTTTTTCTAAAATTAGTTTTGTTTACATCTTCCTAATTCTTTAGTAAAAACGTTTGTCAGGGTATTAAACATTTTTGTTTTGTTAACTGATTGTACAAATATTTTTCGACAACTTCACTTTTCTCCAGGGACAGGGTACTGTCCATAACAACGACGACGACGGCGTTTTGACGATAACCTTGTTTAAAGTTTGTCAGCGGTAAGAATTCATAAAGGATGCATTTAAGGATGCAGATAACTTGAAGGTTTAAAATCAGGTATCAAAATTTATAAGACAGTTTTATAAAACTGCATAAAGCAACAATTGAAAACAAAACGGGGAGAAGAAAGAAAGGAAAACATTTCTAGAAACTGAACCGAGATGAAAATTGCTTTTTTTTTTTTTTTTTTTTTGAGAAAAGAAGAATGATACTTTCATACAAAATATATAAATTAAACTATATTTCCACTTACGGGCAAATGTGACTATACTTCTATTCGATGCTTTTTTTTCTTTTTTTCTTGAGAGCTTTTTTCTTAGAAAGAACATATCAAGAATTAAGAACTACATAAAATATGACATTAAAATCTATAATATATTATATTACTTCATATCTTTCGAGCTATATTACAATGGCATATATTGTGACTATTACTTCTATATTATCTATGATTTCGATTTCCATCCAGCACGCGATGGATGGACGAGGAGTCGCTTTCTTTCTCTGAGCGCATCCACAAAATCTGCAGAGCAGTCGACGCACCAGCGAAACGTGAGAATCTCTCAAGTCTTTAGTATTATTTCTCCTTACCCAGCGATGGTGGCCTCAGTAAATCCCATTTATTAGAAAACTTTCCTAAAATATCGACGTTTCTTTTAAAAATAATTTTTGGTTTTTAAAATCAAGATTACAAAAGTGAACTCATAACCATACAATTTTATTATTATGAGTATTATTAGTTATTATTATTATTATTATTGCTGTTGTTGTTGTTGTATTGTTGATGTTGTTGTTGTATTATTAGTGTTGTTGTTTGTTGTTGTTGTTGATTATTGTTGTTATTATTATTATTATTATTATTATTATTATTATTATTATTATTATTATTATTATTATTATTATTATTATATTATTATTAGTTTTGTTGTTGTGTTGTTTGTTGTTGTTGTTGTTGTTGTTTGTTGTTATTAAGACTTACAGTTTAATGTGATACCATTCACTAGCTCGCTCATTATAATGATTACCTTTGGTCTCAAATTTTTTACCAGATTTTTTTTTTCAGCAAAGCAGACGACAGGTATTCGTTATATTTCCGTACAGTTTCTGAATTAAAAACAGATTCCCGTTTCCTTTCTGAGGGCCGGCCGCCTGGAGGACGACCGCTTTGATCCGGTCCTCCGGGCTCCCATCTCCGAGGAAAGCTGATCGGGTAAACAGCCGGCCGAGTAGGAGGGTTCTTATTACTTTTCATAGCGACCAGCTAATTAAAAAAAAACCAACAACAGGGCGGCGGGACCAGGAGGGAGGCAGGCAGGCAACAGCAGCAAATTCGGTATGCAGAAAGCACGGACCTGGGCTACCGTGGTGATCTGACGTATACCTAATTTTCTCCTTCCGTGTGACAGTCTGTCTATTCGTCACCGGACGCCATTGGCAGCGGTTCCGCTACACTGGCGCCATCTCGGTTTCTCCGTCGTTCGAGACCCGGCACGTGACCGATCACGCGGTCCACTTTTGTGCGCTTTTTGGTCGGAGCAATGTCTGGGACCAGCGCCTACAAGGGACAACACGACGCGGCCTTTAAAGGCGTGGTGGGGGTGATCAGGCAACTTCCGGCCTATCCAGCAGCCGACAGACAAACGTGTCACGTGGATGCTCGTTCACACGTCGCCGCCTCTCTGCCGTCGTCTGTCACTTCCACCTGGCAAGAAGAGAGAGATAAAACTCCGGAAGTCATCGAGCACTAAGCCCCCAGCGAGTCCTTTCAGGAAAATTAACCGTTCTCTTCTCGTGTTCTCCCTCCCCTGACTCATGTAAAGTTACATGGGTTTAAATAAACTGTAAATGCCGGCACTGCAGCCTGTGTACGGACGCCCTTCCTCCAATAGAGACCGCCATCGACTGGTACGTGGACAGGGCAATGGTTACAGTGTCGCTAGTAGATGGATCCCATGAAGATGTAAACCCTGCAGATGTCGAAACGTTTAATGATGATAAGATGTTGCTTAATGCTAGGGATCGTAGTGGGTTCCTAGCGGAGAAGGGATCTGAGATGCTGGCGTGGCCTAAATCACACCTGAGAATCTACGCTGTTTTATTTGCCCCACACACTTCTCGACTGGTCAACTGGGATTCTGCCATTTACCCTGCATTCCTACTGATGCTGAAGCAGAGCCGGAATCTCTGGGATATGAACAATCGGCGCGCGACAAAAGGATGGGTCAAAGCCAGAACGAGAATATTTCAATACAAACGACATCGATAAAGACAAGTGAAAGGACAAAAAAAAAAAAAAGACGAGAAAAATATAAAAGGGACAAACAAGAAAATATCGATAATAATCGGTATTAGAACACACCTACAATTTCTCTAATTTTTTAGAAACCGACAAAGAAAGAGTTAAGAAAAATAGACTTAATATGCGCGCCAGCTTTTATAATAAGTGAATGTATATCGTAGAGTCACCTATTTACCCGGATTTCTAAACAAACATCTAAAACTCAACTTGAAACAGAAAAAAACGTATTTTCTTATAAATTAATTGTTGACGCATATTCTTCTTTATTGTTACAGAACCCAACCAGTGAATAAATTGCAAATGTAAATAAAATAACAGATGCTCTGTCATACTGATAATGTGCTTCTACTACCACCGCTCTTTTTATTAATAGTTATTTCCTTCTTCTCTTCTTCTTCTTCTTATTCTTCTTATTTTATTATTATTATTATTATTATTATTATTATTCAGACAGGAAATACAATGACAGGAATAACAGACAACATTGCCATAAAGAGTGCCCAACAACAATGGGAAACTATCACGGACAACAGGGCACCACGTACGTACGGAAGACCGTTACTGATAACAGTAGTATAGTGCGGTAAGTACAGCAATGATAGCAGCAGCAGCAGCAGCTATAATATCAAAGCAAACAACATATTTCAGCGCTTGGAATCTGTTTACAAAAGCCCATCACCGAAATGGACGTGAAGGACGGCGGGTGGAGAGAGGACCGGGCTGGGTCTGTGACGTGGACTGACCTACTGATTGATGTGTATCTCGGTAGCAGCCACACACACACACACACACACAAACACACACACACAGACTACCGCGTTTTTCCGCCGCATGCGTAACCTTTCCGCTTAAAAATTAAAAAGGGAAAGTGAGACGGGATAGCAGGGGTTTTGGTCGGAGTTAGGGAATCTGAAAGGTTGTACTTGCAGCCGAAAGCAATCTGATCTAAGTTAAAGTTTGCGCCGAGTGTCCCAGTACTTCGCGCCTGTAAGAAGAAAGGAAGCCATTAGCGTGCCGGCGTGGGCGCGTGAAAGTGGACGTCTCAGTTATTTAGATTGGTGTTTGGGTTTTAACTTATCACTCAAAGTAAACACGGGTCGACGGCGAGCCGAATATCCCCGGGTTACGTTTGATGCTTGCCTTCAAGATTTATCTCGTTAAACCTGACAGGTAGTTATAGGAAGAGAATAAAATAAAATATCTTGTTTTCTCAGCTAAATTACAATAATATATCAAATTAGACATAACAGGGACTCTACCTGTTTAGAGTAGTTTATCATTTATTCGGAGATTATCATTATTTTTTAAAAGAAGAGACAACAACAACAAAATCTCTAAATGCCGGAAAACAACGTTACACGTAGAAATAACGTATATTAGTAACTCGAGCGAAGTTCATCTCAGAAGAGAGTAGAACAGCGTATTAACGTTTCTGGCCTACAGCTCGACTAATCACTCCAGAGATCCGCCCCGCTCGGGACTGTTGTCGAACAGATTATTTCTTAAAGGGGGAATCGCTTTCCTCAAACAAGGGGTTGTATCAGTTGCTCCAATTCTCGAGTCCTGCAAAGATGTTGTCTGGTGGATGCGCGAGAGGAAGCACATTCCACGATTGGACCCGCGAGGAGGGAAAGCCGGAACCTCGCAGATGCCAATTTGGCAGAGCTCGTGGCGTAGTGACGTAAGACTAAAGCGACTTTTCCCAGAAGACCTAGCGGTCGACGGTCTGAATGGGAAAAGGTGGGCAGGGCTGCTGAGCGGATGAAACAGCTGCTGGCACGACGGAAACGGTGCTCCACTGGTCATGATGATCTCATCCACGCATCAGCATTTCGTTCACATGAAATTACTACCGGGCTCTTTGTATCGATACTTCTCTCCCTGGCGGCCAGATTGTGGGAACACCACGGTAGACAATGGCTAGTGAGCTCGCCCTTTTGTCATTCGAAAGAGGTGGGTGCAGTAGGGGGCGTGTAAATTTTAGAGAGAAATCGTCGAACCCGCACGCACCCATGTCGCCTCGAGGCCTTGTAAAATCGTCTCGGTATCTCGGCGTCGAGTTGCTGAACACGAACGAGTTCCGATCTCCCCCTCGCCCTGATTCCAACGGTGACTCCACTTCACGACACAAGGTTTTGTTCGCTTCTAGAGCCTGGTAAACGGCTGGAACACAGCCTGGAAATAAATCGTGCTGGCCACCGCTACGTCCAAAGGTTTGGCGTACTGGGAGCAGTGCCAGGCAATAGCGCTCTCCGTTCATTTATAATCACCTATTAAATTCACATAAAATATCTACACTTGATAATTTTACCAGAAAATTGAAAGTGATTCATCCTATGGCACGCGCTAGCCATCGTTAGCGATCGCGAAAGCTTCCCTAAGCAGCCTCCTGGACGACGTCTGTCGGTTCCTGCTGTAGCACCGCAGACTCAAAACTTCCCCTGCTCTCAGATTTCCTAGCAACCATAACCGTGGATGCGAACAGATATTTGATAAAAGCATACAGTTGACATGCATTTCTAATATCGTCTGATTATTGTTTGCTGAATCTATTATATTTACAAACGAAGGACCATCTACATTGCAAATTTATGCAGTTACTTTCTTGTGCTGTGTGGTCCCCTAAACCCGAACAAACGTTTTGAGTGTTGTAATAAGCAACTTTTCAGAAAGTGCGGAAGAAAAGATAGAAAGTGACTTCGCTGAGAGAAAGAAGGAACATTCATGAAGCTGATTTGCCCTTCAACGAAGCAATGGTCAGTGCATCGAGTGTAAAGTCCCCAAAGTGTTTCTTACAAAGCAAATGCTACAGAAAAACCATCACCAGCACTGGCCCAGAGTAAAACATTAGGCAAGCTGCAGCGGTATAGAACGCAGTACCTTCAAAACCGGACGTGACACGACTGTTTAATGGTACCTACGACACCGAGAAACTAGCTGGGCAGGTGGTTCTTCGATTTTGTTATGGTGGAGCGTTTCTTCTCGTTGATGGCTGGTGAATCTTGATTTTTTTTATTTTTCCTCTTTTGCAAATACTTCAAATGAGTAATAGCATAAATCTGTCATACACGTATATATACAAACCTATGGCGATCTGTCACCTGGAAAATACTCTTACCAAGGGACACAATTTGTCCTTGTAGTAAACACACCAGTGTTAAAATAGCATTTAAAGATAAACTTTCCTTTTAGGCATCCAGGTACAAGAAAGAAATCGACGAGCTCTTAACGTTAAATCTAAAAGAGAATTTTAAAATTTATATGTCCGGGGGGAGGACCCTACATCATAGATATTTCTAAAAAGTCATCGGCATTTTGGGAATAACTTCTTCCTGTAGAAACTATATAAGATCTCGCACAAAAGGTAAACTGAAGGTTCGAAAATTGCTGTCATCGCTTGTACTGCCTCGGGTAAACACTTCTAATCCTCATCCATTGTAGAAATGACACTTTCCTACGTGTCTAAACTGTTCTGCATAGAGATTCGGCACAATGGCTTTTTAATATCATGACGTCATCATTTCTAGGTTCGTAGCTAACTGACAAATGAAAATAGTTACTGCCAGTTATTCAATTATTAGACGATGCTTTGTACTCAACATGTGTGTTTCTAGATTATCAGTTATTTCACTTTTATAAAGTTGAATACAGTTTCCGCATAAGTTCATTAAACGTTAAAGAAACACGAGCTTACCATGTTTCCTGCAGGAATAGCAAACTACCATCTCGCCTTCCTTTATTTAATTTCAAGCAAACGGACAAAAACTTCAGGCAGAGAGGGCCAAGCTTAGTTCTGAAGAACACATCTTGGATGTAAAACACGTTTCAAAATGCTATGACATTTAAGAGATTTGCGAAGTTATTAAGAGATCTCGGCTAACGACCTACTCAATGGAATTTAGTTCTCAACAATTTGTAAGCAGGGCGGAGTCTATTTTTTTCCAACGATCAACACGAAATATTTCGGAACCATTATTTTACTCGAACAGCCGGCAGTTAGAAAAACTCAAACTTCAGATAATTTAATAAGTGCACGAGAAATCTCTTCCCTTTCTTTCCCTGACTTAGCCTTTGGCTTTAGTCCTTTCCCGTGGAGTGAACAGTCTTTTGGAATAATCTCCCAGGCACCGGCTTGATCACAATGGCCGCCTGAGGTGTCGGACGGTCCCGCTGGGCTGGGAGAGCTGTAGCGATTTTCAGAGAACTATAAACTGAGCATCACCGTGGCGACACCGCTAACAGCGCTTGGCTCGTTATTGTTTCGAAGTGTTCGCTTTTTGTTGCTTTTTGACATCTCCTTGGCAGCAGTGATTGTCTGCAGCTTCTTATCCACGATGATCTGCTGCTGTACGCACATCAGGCCAGACTATTTTTGGTGGAATTCGCATTGCTCGATCTGTATCAACGACGGTGTTGTATTTCGGGACCTGCCGTACCATGTGACCACACGTGCCCTTCCGCCTAGAAATTAGACGATTCCGGACTGCAATATGTACAAATTGACCCCCAACACACTATTACAACAAGTGGTTTAAATATTTGTCTTTTTCCCATCTACGCAGAAATCTGATGTCAGAGTAACAAGCGGTGTACAATAACAAGGCAATTACCGAACACTTCCTTCCGACGCACTCTCATTCTACACGATTATATTGTTGGACGAACGGACGGACTTTCTGCCCACAGCTTGTTCAGCTTGCTCTTCTCTCTCTTACTGCTGCTGCCACTGACTCGATGCCATTACGAGCATCATCATTCTCACCCCGCTACAACACTAAGTGGAGAAAAAAAACGCTACTATATTCGAAACAGCAAAACAAATGTTTTGAGGACATTTCTAAAATTTATTTCTTTAGAGTGGATTTGATTTGTTTTTCTTAAGTTAAATTTTAATACCATTTGGTAAGTAACGATTATTATGCTTCTGCATATCAAAGAAAAGATGGTATAGCATATGCGCACATCTTTGAACTCTTTTCTGCTAATCACCTGTTCACTTTATCACTTTTAAAACGTTTATTCTTGTCTCTGTGTCTATTTACCATGCGTATATGAGTAAAAATACTGTACTTGAAACGTAATCTTAACTTGGATTAGCTAATACGTGAAAGCCAGGTGCTATCTCACCTGATTCCGGGTCGCCTTGGTAAAGGCGAGTTTATCAGAGAATTTCAACTCACTGACCTCTGCAATAATCTCTATGGGAAGAAGTTTAAAATCCTCGATTCTTGCTAACTTTTTGATAAATCCAAATGAAATATCAGGGTTAGTCGTTTTTAAATTCAATCGAAAGAATAAAAATTTAACTTATTTCTAAAATAAACATAGATTTGGTATTTTACTTGCATTTTTGAAGAAATAAAAACAAATCGAAAGTTGCCTAACCCTGACCATTAGCAGGAATATTGTACTTGGTTGGCATAAACATTTTACGGATCAACTTCGGAAAATTAAAACAATGGCATTTTAACAGAAATTCTTTGAGAAATAAACACAGAAAACATTTGAGGTTTAAAAGGAGTCGAGATTTTTCTAAATTCTTTCATAGGCCAGAGCCTTTTCTTTCCATTTCGTCAAATAAAGCGTAAAAAAACAACCATATACTGTGTTCCAAATCGATGACTATGACTCAGGAAGCAGCACAGGAAATAATACCCAAGTTTCGAATACTAAATAATGTAAAAATCAGTTGATTTGATAAAAAATCATTATGGAAAACAAACAGAATATTAACATTTCTTGCATGGATTTCCTCTCCCCCAGTGGATGCCAGTTTCCAACAAATGCTTGCTATCGGTGAAACTGGAGGACCTTCGCCACATACACGAAGGCTCCAAGAGACAGAAACCTTAGAAAGGCGGGCCATTAATGTTATGCAAATTGTTTTACCTGCTTGCTCGGCAGATAATTGTTTTATCTGGAATGCCTTAAGAGAAACTTCATATTTTGCAAAACATTAGAAGTAAAGATTATACCGTTTCAAAGTCTTCCCGTTTGTGGCTCTCCAACACATGGGAGGGTGGTACCAAGATGAATACTTCGCAATGAATATTGTATCACAACGATCTACGTTAAACAGAGGATTTGAAGGTTGGACGCCTTCCCTTCTCATTCTTTTACAGACTAACTCTACGACGACAAGAGGAAAGTCTCGCTGTATATTCTACATGTAAAGATAGATATATGTATATAAATTTTCTGTTCTTTTCTTTATTATCGTTTCAGTTATATTTGTCGCTATTTATGGTAGTTATGTGCACTTAATTACGTTCTTATAAGATTTAAGGTTCCGTTTACTTTCTCGTTAATATGAAAATGTTGCTGAAGCTATCGTGAAGGGATCGACGAGAGACTGTTAGAGAATACATGAAGATGATGCAAGTGTAGGGTAAGTTCTGACTAAGACACACAAAAAACAACACAATTATACTTTAAATATTTTATTATGCAAGACGACATTTGTTACTGTCAACTCGGCATCATTCATCGGCGTAGTAGCGAAGACTGGTTAGCTGTTTGTTAAAGGAGTAAGTTTTAAGAGTGCAGTAACTTCTAATTAAACGTATAGATGAGGTTATAATCGACGTCATATGCTTTGATCGATTATATCCTCATCTATACGTTTAATTAGAAATTACTGTTGCTGTAACAACTTACCTTTTTTAACGGCTATTCCCGATCTCCCCTCGACTGGTAGAATGAATTGTGGTTTTTCTGTTTTCATACATATTGTTGTCAGAAATATTCCTTTAATTATTATTTTAATAATTATTCTGGATATGCAGCACAGTTTTCCACTAACTCAATTTTATAACTAGTTATTTGCTAATATGTAGAATCTAACTTTCAGGAAAGATGCTCATATGCTCACCTCCTCTGTGGAAAGATTTTCCAAATCAAGCTATTTCGAAGCTAGCTTTGATGATAAGTAATTAAAGAAAATGTCTGTGTCGCGATTCCAGAGATTCGCCTAGATATCAAGATATAAAGGGGTATGATATCATCTATAACATCATTCACACACTATGCAATGTCTAAAACCCACATTTAAGGACAATTTAAGAAAGTTAATTATTTTTTTTCACAGTTATTTTTAGCTGGCATGAAAAAAATAACTTTCTGATTTCAAAAAGGTGGAACCGTAGGGGCCGGCTCTGGCATCACGACAAACAGTACCACTTCCTGTGTTGTAGAATCGTCGAAAACTTGTTTCAGTGAAGTATTTCCAAAAATCCCAAACCATTTATGAGTATAAAAATGCAGATATTCAAGTTTCGAAAATAAATAAATTGATTGGTCCCTCCCCAACCCCCTTTTTTGTTTTTTTTTAATACCCCCCCCCAAAAAAAACCACTCATTTTCACCCACACGGTGTTTGGAGGCGAATTGTTCCGCTTCACCTTCTTCCTTTACCTCTCCGACTTTGCTTTGTTTCTTGTCCGTCAGCCGTTTCTCGACTTCACTTTCGTTTTGTCTTGAATTACCTGTGGCGGGCTACGATCTGTCACCCCGAATGACCGACCGGGAGAACTCTTCTTTATTGGATCGTGGACCTTATTCTCCCCCCCCCCCAAGGGAGGAACCATTGTTCTGTCACCTGCTCGGGAAATCAATATCTTTGTCAAACATGGCCCCTCTATACAACAAAGGGGGCGGGGCCGTTCACACACCGCCACCAATGATATAGTCTGTCTGCTGTTTTTCTTCTTTCTTTCTGAAAGCCTAAAAAAAAAGAAAAAAAAATGACAGAGGAGGTCAAAGGCGATCATAGGATTTGTTATGCGGTAGCACCGACAATCAGACCACTCGACCGAATGGATAGCTCACCTGAAAAATGGCCGAAGTGATTCAAACAGACAAAGCGAAGGATGAAAAAAGCGACTGAACTGTATTCTTTCGAACCAGTTCCACAAGTCACGCAAATCATTCTTTTTTCTTCTTTCATCAACGAAAGCATAATGAACATTATTATAAAATCTTCTACATCCTCGAATGTATTCGTGAAAGCATTCGCGCCAACAACAAAAAATAATAAGAAAAAAGGAAGTCGGAACAGAATACCACGGGTTAGTTTTCGAGATCGTGTAAAAACCAGCAGCGCATTGACACATCAGTGGACTAGCTTAGTAAATAGATATAAAAGGTGAAAGCTGTCGTTTATTGGGAATGGGTAAGGATCGAGCACGCACATAAGATGATACACAAGACGTTCAAATAAAACCTGGCCGGATAGATTACGGCGATTCTATTTCAGACTGCTATCATTTGGACGGGTCTAGTGTCTAATATTTGGTAGGACCCCCCTCTTCAGCTGGAAATAGGCGCGTTAACCCTATGTCAACGAGATTTTTTATTATATATATAAACGCACAGTGCGCTTAATAGCACCTGAAGGCCGTGATATGTTGGCAGCACTGAGTTGTTCTGTCTATCAAGTGTCAGGAGGTCGTGTATTCGAAACCATAAAGATAGGGAATCTGGCAATAGAAAGGAAAGAAGTAGGCAAGGTAAAACTGATGGAAAATTATATGAAGCGTAACATCTCTGAGGGACAGAAAAGGATTTCAGCAGGTAGTTGGAGAGTGAACTCCGAGAAAGAACAGGAACTAATGCTGATGTTCAAGGCTGACTGGAAGCGGTCTTTAAAAAGAAAAGGTTTTGCCGCTGGCAAGTCTTCATTCGAAGAGAAAATCAGACAAAGAAAAGATGAACGCCAAAATTCAAAACCTAGACGTCTGATGATGATGATGATGATGATGATTGGAGCAAAGTGTCGTTCACCGATGAGTCAAAACTGAAGCAAACAAAGACAGTTTATACGCAGGTGAATCGAAGAAAGATGTCTTAATTAGCACGTAACGCCAACAGCCGAGCAAGAAGACGGATCTGTAGACGTTTGGGCTTTTGTTCAGTAAAAATGCAATCGAAAATCCAATAAAAATTTGGAGTAAGATTAATAGTCAGCAATGTTGTTTTAAAACAAAATTAAGACCCTAAACACAGTAAAAAGGCTGTCTGGTTTGTTCTCTGTAAAACAGAAGACAGCAACAGGGGGACGACTTACACGACTGGATTTGATCTCTTTGACCCGATGGAAATATAACAGAGAAGCTAAGGAAATACAAGACTTGAGCTAAAGAGGGTAATAATACCAGTTATTAATTATTATCTATATCTGTGTTGTTTAAAGATGAACCTTAATACAATTTTTCATCCTAATAAACAGCATTTTTCTTTGGTTTACTTGCAAATTACTTATTAAACAGTTTATTGCGATATTCTATTAGTTTTACATAATATACGCTGGCGCCCATAACTTTGGGATTGCCGACCAATTAATCCAAGCATTAATAAGGATATTTTGACGTACGGATTTTCTACCAGCCTTATGCGTATATGCATGAAACAATGTCTATAAATAAACTGTTTTAAGTATGGAAGTTTGGGTATTTTATTGGCCAGTACATAATTATCGTTACCAGAGTATAAAAGTGTAGATGGACTCATTTAAAATTACATGTTGCATACAAGAAAACCAATTTCAAAACCTCCTCTCACTAATCAATTAAGTTAGAAAACGAAATTAGCATAATAATGAAACTTGTCATCACTAACAAACTGAATTCTCTATCATCAGTCTTGTCATCAATCCTGGTGGAGTCTAACTGGAAGTTCTGTCCGTGTTCTCGTGACCGTTGCGTTCTCAGGCAGTGGTTTACTCTGCTGGAAGTAGGGAGTCCGACTTTTGAGTCATTGCAGACTCCACGTATTTCTGTTATAGAATGGCCAACGGGCTGGGCATTAATTACCTTAGGAAATAGGCGCTTTGACGTCGTGAGTCTGACCGAAGCAAAAAAATTAGTTGCCGCAATCGAATGAAGTCTGTCAGGGTTAGTAGAGTCGTCCGATGTACCACCATCTGCTTCTGCCTGCCTTCTCTTTGTGACCTTTGACCGCTTTTGAAAATGTAGGGTTTTTTTCTGTCCAGGTCTGCCGTTATTTAAATATGCTTTTATTTACCTGTCAGATGAAGTTCCTTTCAAACAAATGGTGTGTCTCGCTTCACCTGCGACTGCCCTGGCGATTCAGCTCGTTGGACACCTTACAGCCATCATTGTATCATTGAACGGAAGCGCTGGATTCATGGTTCGCGAAGCGAGAGCCGACTAATACGTACCGGCTTCGGTTTAGGGTCACCACAAAGGTCAGCTCGCTCGTGTCCATTTCAATAGGAATGGTTAACCGCAAAACGGGAGCCTCGTCAATGCGCCCTCTCTTCTCTTTCTGCCCAACTTTATTCCGTGTGTTTGTCGCCATAAGGACCTGTGTGTGCGCTTCACGCCCTGTAAAACTTGTCAATTAGCCCCGACCACGAGTCTAGAAATCGACACACAATTAGGATTTAATCAACCTCAGAGAATTTTTAAAACGGCAAAGGGGGCAGAAATATACATGTGCGCGTGCGTGTGTGCGTGTGTGTGTGTTACACTATTCAGACTTAACAGCTGTACTGCTCAAAACAGCCGGCGAAAGGCAATAATTAATTCTTTCTTTTTACCCTTCTTGACGGAATTTCTCTAGTGTTTATTTGTTCTTCGCAACAGAAAGAAGAAAAAACAACAAAACAAAACTGGTTAAATAGCAACTGGATTTTATGTCGATAATTTCTAATTTCTCTAATTCACTGCCGGGTGTCCTGAAGTTTAAAGAGAATGTTTACGGATGTTGGATCTTATTACAAGCAACCCACCCCCCTTTTTTTTTCAGGGTTAGGTAGAGCGTCTGACAGAGTCAGTAATAACAAAACCGACTGGGAGAGCTCCCAAGAAACGAATTTCTGTCAGACGGTATTTTGACAAGACGATTGGAGTAACATTAAAGACTTCTCAATGCGTGCACGGTGTCTAAGCTACATCCCCTCCTCATTATAATGAGACTAAACAAAATGTTGATAAGTAAACTGGTTACTAAATAGCATCGGCATCGCCGTAATAGTAACTGGTTGGGTTTAGTTTTGGTGTCTCTAGTGTATAGAGTACTGAAAATAATTATTACGGAAACAGAGAAAAAAAACTAGGTATAACTTCATAAAATACGTGGTAGAGTCGCATCTCATGTGTAAAATCAATCCTCCATGTCACGTGTTCATGCAGTACACCGAGATTGGTTGTCATGCAAGCTATCGGAAATGCCACACCCGCAGAAGGACTAAAAGTTTCAGCAGTGATATCATTGTAGTGCGGTGAATGTGTGATGACTACTGTAGGTCCTGGGAAGGAAATATCATATGACAGGCCTGCAGTCTTGGCTAGTGGAGGATACTGTATGCGGCGGATTGCAGCCCGACTTAATGCCTCAGAAGGAACCGCATGCAAGAAGGAAGATACGCGAAACGGGTACTGTTAACAATAGGCGTGGCCAGGGAAGAAAGCCCAAACTCTCCAACAGCGATGTCAAGTACCCCAAAGTACGTTCCTGTGTGATAAACGAATTGTTAGGGATCGTGTGAAGACCTGGCTGCAAGTGCGGATGTTAAAGTTTCTTCAAGAACAGTGAGACATACATTAGGGCGGAATGATCACAGAAGGTGTGTGGCGGCCCCAAAAACCATTGCTGAGGAAAGGCAACCTGCAAGGCTGAAATGGACAGCAGAAATGGAACTTTGAGATGGACAGTCCTGCAAGTTGCTTTTCACAGATGATTTTAGGTTTGAACTGTTTGGCCAAAAACCAACAGCAGTTTGTTTAAAGATGGACCGGGAAACGGTACAGCAGTCAGTGTACAGCAGCTACAGTAAAGCAGTTGGGGGGGGGCAAGGTAAATCCATACGAGTGCAGGCTGCCTATCAGCCAAGAGTATCGGCGATATGCATAAAATCGAAGACATATAGAATGCCGACAGGTACAGGCAGGCTCTCAGCCATGCCATTCTCCCAGGAAGGACATTTTATTAGGTGGTAATTCATTTTTCAACATGACAGTGACCACCCTCACCCACCCAAGCATACAGCCATTGTGGTGAAGAACCATATAGAACGTACAGAGGCTGATGGATCACTCGCGAAGATGTTTTGGGCTGTACAATGTACAAAATGTTGATACGAACGTCCTTGAGAATATGTGAGGTCACGTGGCTACTGAGAGAGAGTCGGACAGAAACCAATCATCAAGGATGAATTGTGGAGAATGCTACAGGGCAGTTGGAACAACATTTTGGTCATACACTGATAACGAGAGCATGGAAACGAGGTGTCACGCTCTATATAAAGGAAAGGGCTCACGTACAAAATACAATGCTCATTACAGTGTATTCATTCGGGTTTTTTTGTGTTTTCTGTAATAATGCATTGTGCATGTATTATGTATGCGCCTGAGTTGCAATTATTCATTTGTGCATCTCCTGTGTGCGTGATTCTATAATTATTTTTTTAATACTGTATGTGTGTGTGTGTGTGTGTGTGTGTGAGAGAGAGAGAGAGAGAGAAAGAAAGAGAGAGAGATGGAGAGAGGTGGGGGAGAGAGAGAGAGATGGAGAGAGGTGGGGCGAGCGAGAGAGAGAGAGAGAGATGGAGAGAGGTGGGGAAAGAGAGAGAGAGAGAGAGAGAGAGAGAGAGAGAGACCTTTAACGGAAACTTAATTATTTATGTATTAAATTGTTTATTTCCGTTGAAAATCGTGAAAAACGTTTACCGAATGAAAGTCGGTATTTGCTTCTTATTTCTCCATTTGTGGGCAAGCTCGCCGTCCTCACCTTTCGCCAATTTTGGGGGGAAGGGTGTTGACGTGGTCTTCAGCTAAGAAACCAGCTTCATCGTTGTGTTAATTAGCGTCATCAGCATCTACTGTTGCTTTTTTTTTTATTCGTCGGTCGACCCATCGAACCGTGATTCACGTACCAGCCCTTTGCTGATCCGGAATACTCTTGTACTGAGAAAGTCGGAGTCTGAATGGAGAACAGCGGGGAGAAAGCGGGTAAGTCGGGGAGGTCATCCGACATCCAGAGACTTGCAACTACTTTTCAAAGTTGACGAAAAATACGCGGTATCGATATTTCGGACAGAGAGGATAACCAGCGAGTGAGTGGGAAGAGGGGAGTAGGTGAGACTGCGAGAGTGAGCTGAAATACTCCGGTAGACAGGTTGATGTCACGTCTAGTTAGGCTAACAAATCCTAAACAAAATGATTAAATCGGTCTCATGGTTTAAGAGCAGGAAGAGAGGAGTAATTTAACTAACTTCAAAGGGCTTAAGGTCACCGGCTAGATTAGACATAAACGTTTTTATGCTTCAGGCTTGGAATCTCGTCAAGCGGCTGTCAGCTGTCGTCTGGGCCGAGCTCGCGAGCAAACACTGATACAGGGAGAGGGACATGGATATACAGACATGTGTTGGAAAACGTTCTCTGGCTAAATCTAAACTAGCAAACACCGGATCAGGGCTGTTTCGACTTTATTATTTTAGCCTGTCCGAGCTGTAACGCCATAGGTGGTTCTAACCGGGACTGTTCCATATTTACGTTGTATTAGTAGTTGTGCTACTTTCACCGCATCTCCCTGATGATGTCAGGCCGGTATAGCCCAACCTCTGACTTCATCCGTCCCGATATCTCCCCCTTTATCGAGATCTGAGGAGAAAATATGCAGAATTATCAGAATGATAAAAATAAGCAGACATCGGATGGAATAAGTACGTTATTCGTCGTTTAGTCGTTGTATAGGGGGCCCCAAGGACCCGGAGGTCTCTCTCACGTCGGGCAGCCGTTGCTGCTGCTGCTGCGCGGACGGGAGGAGGGGAGGTGTGCTTGAAACCTGATCCTTTTCTTCTGTTACATGACTTTTAAAAAAGTGACTGTTCGTGTAGGCGAGAACTCGCGAGAGTGTCTGTCGTTCGTCTCCAGTCGGATTACCCTTCGGCCGCTTCTGTCAGACGTCGCGGTGATGCGTTCGCTCGCGTCAGCATCTCCGGTGGCGTCTCCCAACACGATCCGATTGGTTTTCTTAAAATTAAAAACATTTAAGACGTATTCTACCTCTCCTCCTCCTCCCGGGTAACAATGGCTGCTGCTCCATCAATATACAGCATTTCATCAATGCGGCGACGACGAATGCAGTATTTATTCGCGAACCGAATACGCACCACGCTTTATTGAATCATCGCCGACCCAGATCTTACGGTATACAGCTGATCAATGGCCACGGGGTCAGCGGTCACGACCAGCTTGCCGACACTTGGTTCTCCCAGGTGTTAAATTTGTGGCCCTGACGCACGGCGGTGACCTTATCCCCCGAGGACCCCGAGAAATTGGCTGCTGGCCACGCCAGGGCTACTGCCTACTGGAAGACGTTGAAAGCGTTCCGGCCCCTAGCTCGGGCACGAGACTGGCGCCTGCTGCACGCGCCCGACGTCCCACCACCTTTCAGTAATCCTCTTGATGTTTTTCACTCGCCGCCCCCCACCGATTTAAATCCTTCATGAAATTCATAGTGGTCGGAATCAGATAAACAGGGAGGAGAGGCCATACTTTATCGAGCACGTGTTTGTTCTGGGAGCTAATCAGACGGAGGGCGTAGAAACCACGGACAGACCGAGCAGATTCTCGGAGATCTCCATAAATCTATTCACAGGAAAATACCACAAACTGATTTCTCATTCAGCTTCGATCCATCATTAAACGTTAAGAGAGAGAGAGAGAAAACAACAACAACAAACTATTAGAATTACCAGCGCTACATAGCCATTAATAAGAATTTACATTTATTTTATTTTTTTTTTTTTTCAAAATAAACATCACAAAGTGGTACAAACCCCACTGCAAGAATTTCCCAAGAACGCGACCTGCTTCGGCTCGAACAGATCGTGTGCTGGCTGGGTACAGCAGCGTCGGGTGTCTTCTCCATCGCAGATGGAGTTTCCAGCCACGGGAGTCGTTAAAACTCACCACTGACATCCCGGTTAATTATCTCCACATCCTCTCGCACCCACACGCCCGTCAAACCGCTTAGCGGGCGCCACCGACTTGCCTGAAGATAGTCCGCCAGATTGCCAGTGCGAGTTAATATACTGATGAATTACGATTCCGGTTTCCTTAAGCTACCAGTGCACACGGTATGCTAAAAATAAATGTGTTATTTGCTTTAGAAAAACACCATACTATTTTTTTTTAAAGGCCATAAAGAAGAAGGAAATTAAATGACGTAGATTATTTGGAGATGGAGCAGGTGTTTACATATATCAAACGGCTACAGGAACGGACTCCGCCATCATTCCTGCAGTTCTCCCTCTAATTATCAAACTTTGAGAATGTGCCGCATAGCCTCAGGAAAAATGCCCGTGTTTAGAGTCACCCAAAAGGCATTGAAGACGTTTCCAATACTTTCCAAAACGTAGAACTAATTTAAATAATCGATACAAAACATTAGCATTATTATTATTATTATTTTTTTTTAAATATTCAGAATTTAACTTAGCACGTTTACAAACAGCGAGCTGAAAGAAAAGCCAAACGGTGAGCGACGCGCCAACAGATAGGGAAGAGGTGGATGGCGATCGATACATATCCCATCACCTTGTTATTACTGAAAAAAAACAAACAACTGCTTTCTGAGGCTAATATTTGCCTATTATTCTTTCTTGTCATTACAGACAGTTGCCGCAGGGGGGAGACTTTTTAAGTGCGTGGATATTGGTCATGTCTTGTTTGTGGTGAACTATCGATTTTGTAAGATTTAACTGCTTTTTGTTTTTAAATTCTCCTCTTTGCTCTCTACCTCGCGACTTGTGCTGTACTAAATATCCTGCCACGGGGTCTTCAACAAATGCCCTTTTAGTGCACAACGCCACCATGGCGAATGAAATCTGGCACCGTAATGATGTCGGATAGAAGACTAATAGCCTGATGATGGCTTCGGTTTCTTCAAGTATGGTCGTGTATTTTTGCCGAACCCGACTGTTTTATGATGGGACGGAAGAACAGCGGGGCTGGTAGATTCCATAGAACGGCTGCGAGATCCAGGGGTCTGATGCTTGGTTAGGGAGAGGCGTGCAAAGTCGCCAGCGTAAGAAAATCTGCAATAGGCTGGTTATCGTGGTCCGAGCCCCCCCAAGAGTTTTTAGGGGCTTTATTTTCTGAGAAATTCTAAGCCGACAGCATCGAATTGAGATGGTGTGATGCCTTATTCTGTGCGCGGAGCGACTGCAGAGAACGAAATAGAGTGGAAAACTTCGACGATTTCATTCAGTTTAAACAGTTTTGTTATTGTACGATGTATTTGGTGAAAGCATTCTTCCTGGAAGTCCAGTAATTTTGTGAAATCTTATTGTCAGTATCCACGTGTGAACATCAGGACGGGTGTGTTCAGGCTGCCCTCTCCCTTACATAGTAGCTTCGCAGTACGTTCTCGATTTGTCTGTCAGGACAAGAAGACGGGGAATTTTCTATCCTTGGGTACATCGACGGACACGTGACGTCCTTCTATCGGCAAAGGTTCCAGGGAGTCTTTACAGCTCGATGTTCATGCTTCCCGAGTCTAACTTCTTGCTGGAATGGATGTGGAAATGGAACATATTCTTTCTTGTTTCTTGTACTTCAGGATATTGTCAGCAGTCGGTTGGCCGAGTAATTTGATGGATGAGAGGAATCAGGTTCTGGGTCCAAATGGCTTGGTTATTACGAGGTTATTAAATTGCATGCCAAACTACTGGAAAGAGTTAATTGGAATGAAGAGAGAGAGAGAGAGAGAGAGAGAGAGAGAGAGAGAGAGAGAGAGTAGGTTTGAAGTATTCTTTTTGAGTTTGGGCAGGAATACTGTCCCTTTGTGTCTCCTCGCCGCACTGATTCAGTTAAAGGATATAAGCGTTTCTACCTCTGTCATTATTATGAATTCCTTTGCGCAGCGCAGGGTTGTCAAACTGAGCCTTATCATTCCTGGCATCAGACAACAGAGACTTTACGTGGGTCAGGGTTTTAAAACGTCTAACGACGACCGGAGTTCGATTTCTCGGTTACGCTCCAACCCTGACCAAAGCAGTGGAAAATTTTTGTCTGGAAACACGATATAAAGGTAAGGTCGGTTGTACGTTTCATCAATGCACATTCCTTCCAGACTGCCTTTCTGTTCCAGCCAGCTTTCTACGACCCGCGATATAAAGACAAAAGAGTAAAGGCCGATATATCTCATCTCATCAAAATTGTGTGGAGTTTCTGTGCTCCCTGACCCAACTCACCTTATAGAATAATTAGAAATTTGTTTTATTGAAATACTCTGTTTTTACAGCATATTTACCTTTTACTTGGCGTTTTCTAATCATCTACTCTCGAGAACTCTTCAAAGGCATTGGGTTTTGGTCATGACTGCAGCAACAGTGATAGACTGCTGCTGGGAATTCTCGATGAGCAGGGCAGCACGTCCTGGCTGGTCTCTTGCCATAATTCCGGATCCGTCCACTGTCATAGATCCCAGAGACGAGTGTTCGGGCCACCGTTAGTCAGGGATCTGATGGCATGATGGCATACTGGCTCAACTTTAACGCTTTCATAGAGGATAAATTCAAAAAGCCGTTTGAATGGTTTCCTATTAACGGTGTAATAAAGATCCGACTGTTTTCAGCTGCTGTTGTCATTTATTCTATCACACTTTAAATTGTAGTAGTCCAAATGAACTAAGCCTTTACTCTCTGCATTTTGGTGACCTGGATCAGCTGCTTGGTGCACAACAGGAGATGATTCTGAGAAGTTTCTGACACGTATGCAATACCCTTTCGGCAGTTCAAACGGTATTCTGTCTCATCAGCATCAACCCTCAAACTGATTACTGCCTTGAAATGATCTCTGTAAAAGCTACTGCCAGTGACGTCATTCCTGTGGCCTCTTACAGCAACGCCTCCTTCCTGCTTTCCACAAAATTCCAGCCATCTGACCGGAAGCCCTACTACTTCCCTGCTTTGCTTTATTTTCCTGACGCTTCTATCTGCACTGCTGACATCTATTCTACTTGATGCAATTGCACGTGTGGTCTTGAAGACGATTAATTTGAGCTGATTTGGTAGTCAGGTGACACTCGAGAACATCCTTCCCATTTTTCAGCTCTTTGGAACGGCGATGTGCAGTTTCCGGAAGAGAAAAAGAAATAGAAGCGTCAGACAGCACAATTCACGAGCATATTTTGAAAAGTAGGCATAATCGGGACCTCTTGATCCAGACTGCACACAACATCTGTCTGTGTATCCGCTCTTGCTTCTTTCGTGGTTTCCCTGCTTCAGGAAAAAGAAATTGAAATTTATCTCTGGGTCCTTAAGAAAATTTCACAGGCTTTTAATCAACTGCCTTATATAGTAATACAATACCGATGCCCCTCCTTTTTTTGTCAGTACCCACTAAGGTCCAGCTAAAAAATTTTTAAAAATCAACTGATAAAATATACTTATTTCAAATCTCAACTACCTTTGCGGTTATAAAAACAGGGGTAATTCTAAATGGCGGATTAAACTGGGGTGTGTTACGTCGGTGTTCGATTCGAATGATTTCGGATAATTTTTTATCTTAACGACTGATGGCCAGTTTATGTTTTAAAATCCCCTACCGGCTGTTGGCCTTGTAGTCTCTTCGTTTCTCTGTTTTAAGATCAAATACTACGAACCAACAATTTGGTCAAATGCACTACTGACCACGCGGGGATATATATGCTTGGCCTTATTATGAGTTACCTTTAGGGGCCTCGCGGGTTTGAAACACTGAGGATTCGCCTGAATTCGTCTTTTCCCCATCTTTCTCGCGACTTGAGTCCGTCGTCGTACTGACAATAAATTCACGTTCAAGAATCCCAAACAAATCGAATTCATTCTGAAATAAACCAAGAATCACGACCAAAATAGCGGAAAAGGCAATTTTAAAAAAAGGGGTCAAATTAAGGAAGAGTGAATACTGGCGTCCTAAGCAATCGAAAGCCAGATTTTAGTACAGTGATTTTCTGATCGCCCCCTGACTCAGAAAATTGAGTTTGAACTCAGTTTACACGTAACGCGGCAGCTTTGATTTAATTTGCCAAATATCATTTAAGATTCGCACGGCCTCATCTTGGTTATCTCCAAGATGGAAACAAATTCGCTTGGGGATTTCCCCCCTAAATCTCCGTCACTTAATGGCTTCTGATCCAGGGTAAACATCGGGTCTGGTGGCTCCCTTAAAGCCGCCACGAAACTGCTACTTGTAACAAATGAATAGGGCTAAAGTATAGTTCAAGCGATATTTTATTCAAAGTAAGACTGTTTTCCCACCATGGTGGTTCTGAGTAAGGGAGACCGGTGCTAGTTGCACCACCAGTGATTCCTAATTGTATAGACAGATGAGCTACAAGCGATGTCACGTGCCCCGACTCTCGACGGAAGGGTTAAGATACATAATTTCGATTATAATTCATCTATGCCTCTAATTAGGAGTTACTGGTGTTCTAACAAGTGATCCCGGGTTCTCCTATAATGTGCGAAAGATAAAGATACAACTAGCCATAAAATAGTGATACACAACGGCCATTTATCTTTATTTTTGAGCCAAGACAGAACAAGATGCTATAGATATGGACACAGGATTTTTTTCTTTGAGGAATTTGTACAATTTTCCTTCAAAAGTAGCGATACAATCGCCTTTTCTTGACGTTATACACGAATCATCACCAGCGCATAATACATCGTATTATTTTTTTTTTAAATAATTAATTAATGAAAAGATAAGTTTTTTTATTATTATTATTAAATTGGAACTTATTGTTCTTGTTTTTTTTTTCTTTAAAAGAACTTTTTTTTTTTTTTGAGATTCAAGACGGTTCTAACTACGAAGCAAGAATTTGTTTGACGAAGCATTCAGCGCTTAGCTCGACCAAACGGGGACAAGGGTTGGTGAGACGTCGCGCGGAGGTTCAGAACCGAGCTGTGTAATTCGCCGGAATTAGCGCACTAAGATCCCGCCCGGCGGTGGTAGATGTTGAGAAGTGAAGAAACGAATCTTCCGACAAGAAAACAAAATACGATGGAGTAAAATGGGGGGGATCCCAACTAGTCTCACACAGCGGGTCTTATAACTTGTCCGCTCATCTGAGTTATGATCCACAAGATTTCCCATTTAAGGGACTTTGCCACAGCATTGCAATGAGTGATACAGATTTATAGAAAATGCACTTTCCTGCTTTCAGTTATGACCGCTAGGGGGGCGCGTCCTGCGGGTAGACAGATACAGAGAGGAAACAGATTTGATTAAACTAGGCGGTTACTTTTAATTTCTATTTCGGATCGGACCGTGGACGGCAGGGTCTCAAAAAGGTCCGTGAAGCACCGTTAACTTAGTAGACAGACAGCTTGGCTACCGCCAGAAAAGAATCTCGCGTCTAATAGAAACCAATAATAAATCAGGCCCGTATAGGAAGGATCAGCGCTGAGCGCGGCCAGTTATCTGATAGATGACTAGCAGCTGAGATTTTATTTGCTGAGCAGTTTCAGATTTTTTTTCAGCTCTTCCCATATCCCATGTCCAATTTAGTCTAGGTTTCTCTCAGGTATTTAGACAAAGATTTATCCCTATCTATATATCACTTAATTCTCTTACTTTATACAGATATGTGTATATCAGTTACTGCGAAAACCGTGCTTAGAACGGCCTCGGTGTGATATTAGCTTTCATTGGCTCTGACAGCCCCCGCTATAGCGAGACAGATTATCATTTATATCGGTTAATACGGAACTGTTGCTGAAAAACACACTTCGCTGTAACTTGATGTCAGCAGAACACTTTGCTGATTGTTATCGAACACAAAGACGGAAGACGTTTCTATAAAGTTGGTTTGTATGAACCAGTTTTAGATATGCTTTCAAAACAGTGTCCTACCCAACTCAATCCAGTCTTCACGAATGAACCATCCATCGAAATCTATTAGCGTAACAAATTACTTACCAGCAATATATACATACAGGAGACATATTATCTTCAACAGTTTTTTTTTTTTTTTTTAAAAAAGATCTTAAAACGGGTATCCGATATTTTGATACATCTGTTCGCTACTTGTTGATCAGGAGGGTGGGTGCTGGAAATACTTTTCTTTCAAGAAAACGTTAAAAGTTGTAGTTTTATCCGGTTTATTAAATTCCATTTTCGAAAAATGAAAGAATATAGCGTGTAAGTCACTTTCTGCGAGCTGCCAGCCTGATGAAGCTCTGATAAGCGATCAGTGGCTTTTGATGAGTTCTTGATCTGCATGTTCGCTAAATTACTTGGTTTTCACGCCGATGCCACATCTACGTCACTGGTACCTTAGAAGCGTGAATCAGCCAAACACCTTGTTCTCAGAAAACCCAATTTGGCGTCAGAATAAAAAAAGACTTCGTGCAGCCTATCGGGTGACGTCTTGTCTAAAGACATATCTCAGCTGTTAGTTAGTTTTCATGGGAATCGTTTTGAGCAAAGGAAAGCGTCTGGATTCGCTAACATCGTTAACTATTCGCGGCTTTATAGCTGTTATTTTAATCTAGATCAGCTTTAGTACAATTCCGGCCATGACGAGACATCTCAATTCCAGAGACCAGAGACCGTCGATTCCTGAACTGTTTTATCCTCAGTGAGTGAAGCATTCATGCCCTATAATCCTTCAGAAAACTCATGTTCAAGTGATTAGATAAATGGCGACAGCTTCGGGACAATTGGGACTTTCCATTTAATCATTTAAATAGAAGACAAGACAAAACAACTTTCCTCACTATCACCAGGAAGTGGTTAGGATTTTAAAATCTTACGTCTTCAGATGTATCTCAGACAGCTAAACAAAACAGATATCATAACACCAAAAACAGCGGAAATTAGGGTTTCGTGTTATTGCTGAAATATTTTTTTTTTACTTTAATAAAAGTTGAAACACTAAATTATCTATGGTTAGAAAACATCGGAAATATCTTAGTTTAATATGTGTTAATACCAAGCGTGCATGCAACCTTAAAAATGTATAGTGTTTAGTTATTGAATATGTGGTATCATGTGGCATCACATTTAAAGGCTGAGCAATTATTTCTACCGCGCTTTTCAGAGCCAAATATCTTGAGGTTTTCACGGGGTCGATAATCGATCTTACTGTACGCTGGCTGAATGAATTTCTACGGATAACCAATCGGTTATCGTGGACCTTCTCTACAGATTACAGCCCGCAGTATCTCGTTTCTCATCAAAATAACCAAGTTAAAAAGAAGATAAAACACAATTATAATTGAAAATTTTTTATCTAATACGATAATTCAGCAAATGCTGATGTATGGCTGGCATTTTTAAAGCGCCACGGTGCTAGAAAAACTGGCCGCACACACGACTGATTTATTTAATGTATTTATTAACTCGCACTGACGCGTCTGTTATTTTAAAAGATGTCAGTAAATATGTATTTTCTCTTGGGTATGGCTTGCGATGTCTTGCTACGCCGAAGTATATGTAAAGTCGATGTACAGATCACATGCTGATCAGCTTTTCGTCTTCATATACTCTCTATACCCATCGCCAAATGTATTTATAAACACTGAAATTTCGATGAAAAGAAGACATTGGCAACTGCTGCGAGTTGGAGTCCACCTAAGACCTAACAATGGAAGCTATCGCATCAATACGTAAGGTATTAATTAAACATCCAGTAGATAGTTTTGCGTTTTATAGCTTCTTGTGAGCGCTAACTAGAAAGTGCGCAAAGTTACAATAGAAACTAGAAATACTTTTACAGCTTTAATGTTTCTTCCATCACGGATAATCATGCATTTTCTGATTTCGTATGCTGATGAATTGGACCGTAGGTATTCAAAACTACAAATCCAGTAAAATGAGATTAGAAGATCAGTGATGGTGTGATTTTTCAAATACCTTGTCGTTTTAAACAACGCTAAAGTACGTCCATTAAATTTCACCGAATGTAAACGTTTTAAAATTTGTATGAATAACAGCACAGCTCTCTTGAGAAGAAGATAAAGAGTTTCGCTTATACTCATAGAGAGAGAGAGAGAGAGATAGAGAGAGAGAGAGAGAGAGAGAGATAGATAGAGAGAGAGAGATGACGTCACTAGCCTTTGTACTGTAGCCAATCTGAACTGAAACTACCATTCAAGTCTTTGACGGAAGAGTACAGTGTAAGACTCATGATGCTGCTGCAGGAGTCACATGGTAAAAAATTTGCCCCACTGAACGTTGTCTTAGAACTAGTCGTAAATGGGAGGTATGCAAAACTGTAGAAAGAGCAAAACAACTATCGTTGCTGAAAAAAATGGTAGGATACATTCAGACCAGTATAGTATAAAGCCAACCCAAGGGGAGAGTGAGACGTGGTCATTCGTGAGATTAAACAGGATGAAGAGAACAATCACCTCTAAAATCCTGTGCAACAAGCCCAAGAAAGCCTTTGGTAAACCTGGAAAAAAGTTCTCTAGAAATTCTTGACATGGAGTGACATCAGGCACGTGGTTCCTCTACGATTTAGCCATTTTATCAAAGCTAGCTAAGATGTGATCCCAACATATCCAAACCTCGTTCAGTGTGAAAATGACAGATGATGAGATGTGTCTCCTTTGTGGAGAGAGACAGACACTGGATCATATTCTTTTGTCAAGGAAGGTTTCCCTAGCTTTAAGTAGATACGCATGGCGACACAGACAGGTTTTTGACGACTTCATTATGCATATAACGCCGATGAAAAAGCGAATTCTCAAAAATATATTCAGATAATAACTATTAGAGTTCTTCAGACATTCTGGTCAACAAAGATCTGAGCATCAGACGTCAGGCGAAAAGTGCAGTGCTCCGGGTACAGTGTAGGACTGGTAAGTTGCATCAGACTTGGAAAAACATAGAAGTTACCCTGACACAGTTCTCAGTCCAGAAGCAAAAACCTGCATTGAATTTAGTGCCATTCGAGTCAGTAATGGGGGATACAGCCTGAGTACAAGACAAAAGTCTGCTGATTTTTTAAAACATGCAAAATATTTTTTGGTTCTAGGCCGTAAGTTTACACGGAAGGCTCTGTGTTTTACAGGTCTGTATTAAGAGAGCTTGGGTTAAGTATCAGGGAGCTCTGTGTGGTAGAAGATTGAAAACATTCGACTTCTTCCTGGGATGCCTCAAAGCCCTAATATTAATTTGACTGGTTACCTGTAGAAGGCTGTTCGGGGAAAGTAATAAGTTTATACAGAGGCGGTGATGAACCTATGCATACTAAGACGACACAGTATAACACTGCTGTTAAAACACTGAATAGGAGGAATACAACTCTGCAACAACTAATCTAATGGTTGTCGGTGGAACGAACACATGAAACAGATACATCATTACAGAGATGTTTGGAATCTTCATCCTAGTCAAACGAAAGGCTACCGTATCATGGATCCCACTACCCTTTTATATCTAAAACTTAATATTTTTTTTAATGTTTCCGTAATCTGAACTAATATATTAAAAAGTATAGGAAACCTATTCAGGTGTTTTCTAACATCAGCCAAACGCAGCCTTAGATTCAAATGTCGATGTGTACACTAAAGAAACTTCGTCGTCGGGGGATTCTACTTAAGGATGAGGCGTTGAAACCAGCTTCTACTGATGGAGACGCTTGTGCAAATCGTTTATTCCTTTGTCTGCCCATCTCTGGATTTTTCTCGCCCAGATCTACATCAATCAGTACGTCCTCGTCCGCCATCCTAACTCGCTCAGGGTCACCGCTGGAACCGTACAGCCCTTTACGCTTCTCTAGCACCAGTTCACGTTTGGTTCTTATAAACCACACGCGGTCCAAAGATAGCGGAGAGCTGAAAAGCTGTTCCAGTGCTGCAGTTCCCAACACTTCGGGGTGCTCGCGAAAAGCCGGGCCGAGGTGGAGGAAACGATTCACCCCTCTGCACTCGAACACGACGGGGGTCAGTGAATACTGCTTAGAGGCACGGCTTCCAACTGGAGTGGAAATATTAAATAGGCCATGGTATCGCCGGGGACCTTCAGATGGAAGTTCAATTCGCGCAGCTGCGAGGATCGTCTGGCAGTCCGAAAGGGGTCAGGCCAGCCTCGCACCCTGTAACCGACCGGCAACACGGGCTTGCAAGGATGGTACGACGCGCTGACATCGCCGGGACCGACTGCGCTCTCGATCCTCTCCCCACCCCCCCCACCCCGACACAGGTACCGCGAGCCGGGTACGGCAACGAGGAGGAGGAGGAGATAAACGGACCGTGTAGAGAGTCAATTTAGAAAACGAACGAGATGAGTAATTAATCTTTAGAACTGAACAAAATAAAATCACTTCTACGTCTGATGGTGCGAAATGATCTAAGTGGTTGGTGACTGTGTGATCAGCCGCTCAGGGGCGGGGCTCTGGGCCGAGGACTGGTTCTGGCCACGCGCGTCGGGTGCCCTGAAAACTACCCCTTAATCACGTAGCTTCTTTGAGAGAATTTTAAAGAAAACATTTTTTTTTTTTATCGTTGAAGATCAAATGATTTAATCTGATAGATCGGCGAGGGCATTCATCGAAGAATCGGGCCAGACAGGTAATTCACAGTTGGTTAGTAATTAGGTTGATCGATGGCGAGATACATCGGTGGTTTGAGACAGAATCACAGAATCCCAGAGATCAAAGATGAAGTGTTCTTAATAAACCGATCGGCCAAATTGATGGATACCACGCTAAGGACCCAGCAGAAGCATCTGCCGGCGTGTATCTGCGACTAACACAGCCGCCAGCCCCGACCGTCTCGCGCCTTCCTGTACTTCTGGGGTTTTTTAAGCTGCCCCTCGAAACAGATCGTCACGGTCGACTCGCTCTCACCTTTCCCCAAACCGCGATCAGCCAGCAAAATCGGTAAGTATGGAGCTAGCGCCGAGACAGTGACCGCCCGCTCGCTGTGTTTTTGTCTGGTTAACCCTGTGCAACAGGTCGCCGCCATGCCTTGACCTGATCTCATAGTTGTTAGGAAAGCGTGACCTTTGCTTGGAAGGTCATCACATGGATGTCCTCTGCTGACCTTTAAGAAGTCAAGTGAGCCGGCTGGCTTAGCGATTCTTTGTTCGGACGAGGTAAATCTGAAATGAACTCTTCACGAAGGGAAATATGTGTCACGACACGTCAGAAGTGATACCGGGCAAGATGAAGAGAAGTTGCGAGAAGGGATGGAGTGGCTTTTGGTAGATAGACACTGACAAGTCGTTTTATTTTATCCTGGGCACCGCTACACCCGTAATTGTAAGAGAGCTGGCTAAATTAGCAATAACAACGACTAAGTGGTCCTGCAATGGGATACGAGTAACTATCTATGGAGCAGTCGGACACCGACTTATTAATATACGCAGGTCCGAAGTGTGGAAAGGAAATGTTCCAATATATTGTCATGGCTACTAATAATAATAATAATAATAATAATAATAATAATAATTTCTTTTGCTTAAACAAAAATAGAAAGAAATGAAGGTAAATATTGTGAACATGTTTCAAGAAGTTTATTCTATATTTTAGCAAATGAAAATGTCTTTAATTACTGTCATTCATTAGTTAATCTCCTGTTAAGTTTGAATATTTTTGACTGGTTTCTAATCGGGTATATGTTATGTAGATTATGTTTATTAAAAACACCTTTTTAAAATATTGTAAATTCCTGAATAAGTAAAAGAAAAGCGATGATAATTAAAAGCAAGAACAAGGCGAGCAGACACGGACTTACTTATTTCTGGCAGCCTGTCTGTCTATTGTTTAACTACCTGAGGCGAAGATTCGCTAACACACCTGGACAAAACTCGTACTATTTTCACACATTTTGTTTGCTTTTCTTATAAACGAACTAACTGATAACTCGAATACCACTGGAACGTACACTTTATTGACTTTTCTTTGATTCGAAATTAGTTGATTTGGTTACAAATTCTGTTTTTTCTGCCATCTGTTGCTAAGCAGAATTGCTGGCTGGCTCACCTGGAAAAATAGGTTGATTGTAAACAACACACACACACGAGAGAGAGAGAGATTGTGTCACGTAGATACAGGATGGTTCGTAGTTCTGTGCTGCGATTATTAGCTACTGTACGTATTGCTCGCTCAACAAGTATAAATTAACACAATGTCTGAATATCATCTGCATGGAAGGTAGATCTGCACAGAAGCGTGGCTTCGTCTACAGTATAAGAGCTGTCGCCACAACAATATCGTAGACAACAAAGCCTCTCAGGTAACCGACTCGTCTCACAATGTAGTGTCCAGAACCTGCTTATCTACCGACCCGTTTTTTTTGTAATAAAGACACTCTCTAAAGCTGACGGAAACCGTTCACATCATTAGGCCAGCCCGACAAAAGACCGAGAAAAAAGAAAAAAATACTCCACAAAAAATTTTTTTTCTCGAAAATACAATTTCTTCAAAAGATTAAAGACAAAATTGTGTTCGGGAGGTTGGATTTTTTTTTAAAAAAAATTTCCGTAGCATCTTGTATTAAAAGGTTTCCGGACCGTGACGATATCTTCCTCACGGGCGATTTATCAAACTCTCGACTTGCCCGCCCTGTTACCACCGCTCGAGATGAGGCTCTGCTGGTAGCTCTCGACTTGCCCGCCCTGTTACCACCGCTCGAGATGAGGTTCTGCTGGTAGCTCTCGACTTGCCCGCCCTGTTACCACCGCTCGAGATGAGGCTCTGCTGGTAGCTCTCGACTTGCCCGCCCTGTTACCACCGCTCGAGATGAGGTTCTGCTGGTAGCTCTCGACTTGCCCGCCCTGTTACCACCGCTCGAGATGAGGTTCTGCTGGTAGCTCTCGACTTGCCCGCCCTGTTACCACCGCTCGAGATGAGGTTCTGCTGGTAGCTCTCGACTTGCCCGCCCGGTTACCACTGCTCAAGATGCCCTAACCCTAACCCTGATAACTCGCTTGGTCGTAGAGTCAGGATGCGCCTTCTGCGAGGTGTCCTCAATCTCGGAGTCAGAAGCCAGGGGTCCGGAAAATATACAAGCGACTCCCCGATGTCAACAAGACCAACGCGGCTTTATTTTTTTTGGAAGGAAAAAAAAAGTTGTTTTTTTTTTTTTGATCTCGGTTTCCGTTGCTAATGGAGCAGTTAAGTTTTAACGTCGTGGGCTTGGTTCCGTTTGACCTGTTTTTGTACATTCGACTTAAGTGCAATTCAGTTACAGACGCCAGTTCAGTCGACCGCCGTTCAGTGACGATCTACCTGGACCGGTAGTTGGCAAATCGACCGGGACTCGGTTAATTAGCTCCACTGTTTAAAAGATTCGTCTGGTCAACGTTTCTGTTGTGCCGCTCATGTTTCAACCACACCGTACTTGTAGAAGACAGGACGCTTATCGAGTAAATTCGAGGTCGATACTGTCTCGGTAAAGGTAAAACGGGAACTTGTTTAAAGAGAAATACGAAAGATGTTTTCTGTCTGGTTTCCTGTCTGAACACCTACCGAATTACCGCTTTACTCTCTCTCTCTCCATCTCCATCTCTCCTCTCTCTTCATCCTCTCGCTCTCTCTCTCGCTCTCTCCATCTCCATCTCTCTCTCTCTCTCTCTCTCGTCTCTCTCTCTCTCTCTCTCTCTCTCTCCATCTTCTCTCTCTCTCTCCATCTTCTCTCTCTCTCTCCATCTCGCTCTCTCTCCTCTCTCTATCTCTCTCTCTCTCTATCTCTCATCTCTAGAATCTCTTCTCGCCCTTCTCTCTCTCTCTCGCTCTCTCTCTCTCTCCATCTCCATCTCTCTCTCTCTCTCATCGCTCTCTCATCTCTCAATCTCCTCGCTTCCTCTCTCTCTCCATCTCGCTCTCTCTCTCTCTCTTCTCTCTCTCTCTCTCTCTCTCTCTCTCTCATCTCTCTCTCTCTCTCTCATCTCTCTCTCTCTCTCTCTCTCCTCTCTCTCTCTCTCTCTCTCTCTCTCTCTCTCTCTCTCTCTCTCTCTCTCTCTCTCCTCTCCTCTCCGCTGCTTTTTGTCCTTCCTAAAATGGATACAAACAGAAAACGGAACGTTTGGAAAGTTATCAGAGCATGTCTCGAGACCAAGAACAACGGTAACAAAATAGGATACGGTACGTTAAAAGGCGCAATGGTAATAACGCCCTGATACCGTTCAGACGTGACCTGAAGCTCGTGATACATCGCTCGTAGTCTTTCTCAGCTTACGCTCAAGTCCTAGATGATGAGTAGTTACGCGGTTTTTAATTCGAATTGTACGCTCCGCGCAGATTTAAAATTGTCTTCGTATTTGCGGTTTTGTAAATGAAGTCAAAAAAGATTCTCGTCAGTTCTCTCATTCAAATAATGTCCACCCAAGACTAGCGACGACGTTGTGCAGCAACAGGCGGATTGATGTCGGTTACCCTGACACGTGATCAACTATTTTCGAACTCTCCTGAGAGAAAAATCACGTTAAGGGGAGAAAAAAAATAATGGTAAAAAGGAAGAACCTGATTTCGGAGAGATTCCCTAATAAAGTCCAGTTTAGACGAATAAATCTGTCAGCCAAAGTAAGAAGAAGTTTGATTATGGGAAATAACAAATAAGTGATATAAATGCGTGATCAAAAATAGTTCGCCATACATATATATTTTTTAAAAAAGGGATCAGGATATTTAAGGGACTTATTCAGTTGCTTTGTAGTGAGATCGTTTATTTACCTTTATTTAATCATAATTTCCGTTACATGTGTCTGCGGCAAAGTTCCGAAACCGATTTAGGTGAGTACGACTCTAAATGGTTCCTAATGATTAGGAAGTATAATCCCATCGTGCCACTTACTAGTGCATATTAGGTAAACAGGTGCGTACTTTAACAATTTTTTTCTCGCAACATTTCCTGAAACTAATTTAATTAATTAATTTGGATTTAGTTCCTCAAAAATTGGCAGCGAGTTCCTTAGCGTCGCGGTTACAGCGACTTCGGTTTACCCTTTTTTTGCATTCACCAGTGGAAAATTATGGTCACCTGATAAATACAGAGCCCGCACCGTCCCCTTTACCTGCCCGGGTGAGCCGGATGGTGCCCGTGATTATCTGTTTTCGTGACAATGTTGATCATTTTTAAGAAACGAAAATTAGAATTTCAGAAATGCAAAAATAAAAAAAAAAAAAACATAAAGGAGAAGGCGAGAGAGAATCCACGCTACCCAGTGCAGTCGACGACTGCGCGGAGGTGGGTCGGGTGAGAAGAAGCGCTTCTGCGCCTCACCGCTTTTCTGTTGTGCGCCCCATGCTGTGCAGTCACGGTCTGACACTTCTCGCGTGGACACCTGCACGAGTCCCCGGTTTCCAGCCATTCTTCGCGGCGAGAGGCCTGCGCTGTGCTGGCTCCGGCCGCCTAGGCGAACGGTTGTCCCACGGCACCAAAGACTGTCTATGGTCGACACCAGGGTGCGCCACGCCTTTGGAGATGTTACGTTGGGTTCTGCCAACGTTCAGCCCACCTATGAGTCTCTTCCAAAGTCTTTTAATGCCCGTAAAGCTGTTAATTGTTATTACTTTACCACTACTGTATTTTTTATACAAACCGACACTCGTAATTTGCGCTTTTCATTTTTATTTATAGTTTTTAGCAGTAATTTCCAGGACGATAAATTGTACGCGTATTTATCATTGCATCTAATGACCAAAAGACGTGCGATAATAAGTTTGCGGTAGACATCAATCACTCGTGGCAGCTTGTTAGACTGAAAACCGGTGGCTGACCTTGCTAAGTTTGTAAACTTTTTTTTTTTAAATATACACTGAGTATGTTAACATTGCCAGAAATATCAAAAAAACCACATGAAATGGAGAAAGAAGTTTTTAAATCTATAAATACTCTTCGTTGTTCCGCCATTACAAAGACCCGGATTCGGGAAGGGGGGATAAATCTCCAGTTATAAGCGTTTAAAAGAGCAGTAGAAAGTAAATAATCACGCACAACTTCTCACGTAACGCGAGACTAGCGCGAACAAATTAAATATAAATAAATGTTAATAGATGTAATGTTTTCAAGTGTTGCTGGATACAAAATGACAACTAGACAAGTGTGATCGTTCATACAATGCGATTTATAGTATAACCCATTCTTTATATGACTGTTGTGAGATCGCCAACTTGCCCAGTGTAACATACCTGATGGCGGTCTATAATGCTGGCAGTGAGGTTAAACGTTTAATATTTACAACCTTCTGGACGCGCATAGGTCTGGAGACAGCTAGTAAGCTTCTTTTTACTTAGTGTGTGTATAGCCAACTGCTAAGTAAGGTGAATTTGGACTTTGATAAGTGCGCAAAAAAGATTGTCTTCACTGATGAAAAGTTGCTTATTCATCCCCCATCCCGGACTTCCCGTCCACTTGTTCTGTGTTAGATAGAGGGGTTCCTCGCCACAGTCACCGTATCCTGCAGAAAACAGAAAAACACCGCGAAAGCTCTCCTGAGTCCAAAAGAGTCTGGTTATACACCGTTGAGCGTCTTGATAAACAACTAGGAGTCAAAGGCATAAACCAATTTACGGCATCATCTGAAGGAATATCTGCAAACCTCTGAAAACCTGAACCGGTTTGTTACTGAAAATCTGACAGATTTTATACACAGATATCTCCACAAACTCAAGATCACGCAGGAAATCCTCTTACCGAATAAGAAACATTAACTTTATGATATTCAAACTATTTTGAAGGTGATGCGCATGAAAGTTAAGGTGCAGTATTTTGAAATATGGTTACGAAAGATTAGGACTGTAAGATGTTCTTACTACGTGCTACAGAACATGAGTGTTCTTATTACATCGTCAGAAATTCTCGTGCGCTGTAACCATGCGAAACGAGCCGCTTCTTTTATTGTTTTCAAGAGAAAAACATTAACTCTGTGAGAGTAACATCGAATCAATCATTTGTGACAGAAAACTGTTTAAAGATGGAGTTAGGTAGATGAACCAACTCTGATAACTGAATGATTTTAGGTAATAATAAACAACCCAAATTACTTAACCTTACTGCTGGGAATTGCAGGGCGCGTGTGTAGCGGTCGGTCGTTCTCGTTGTACGTTCGGTCCCTCTCTTGGTCACGAGATAAGAGGTCGTGTGCTTACGTACTGAATGGGGCTGCACCACTACTTCTCGGCATGAGAGGCCGTGAGCGAGATAGACCCCCCCCTACCCGTGAGAGTTTTTCAGACGCAAGGGCTAGCTAGCGAGCTAGGCAAAGTCGAACCGGTCCCAATCTAATTCCAACTAAAACCCCTCGACCTTAGCAGTCCAGTTAGCTAACCACCGGAACATCGCGCCGCACTGTCATCGATAACGAAATACAGCGACGAGGTTCGCAAACAAACTTATGAGCTTCATGTCAGCAATTTCACCGTCAAACCAGACCTAGCCGAGCACGTGTAATGCTTACTGTAAAAATAATAAAAAAAAACAAACAACCGCATTCTATTTAATAGCGATGGTAAAAAATTACAATCCTGCTGCTTGTAAAGTCCGTTTGGGGCGCTGTACGTCTTCCATGACGTAGTAGCCGAGATCTTCAGAAACAAACATGAGTAACTTATGTCCAGATGGAACGGGTTACTTCGTTAGCATTTTGGCGAACGGCACGACGCTTCCCTCCTGGGTGCCTTCGACGAGGAACAAGTACAATCGCTGGCAAGTAATGTCTCCCATACGACGAATAGGACCGGCATAGTGAAAGCTCCCCACAAAGCTAACAACAGACTGCGTAAGTCGGACACCTTTACTGGTTTCTGAAATGGCTCCCTGAAATTTTAAAAACAATTAACTTTAACCGGTGTTCTTTTTTTAAATAGATTTAACGACAAAAGCACTGGTTTCTGATTGTCCCGTCCCGACCAGGTCTTTTCCTATGCGGGTTCGAAACCTGAAAAAAACAGCAAGAAAACAACAACAACAAAAAACTAAATTAATATGTTTTAATAGTGCATTTTTAGTGGGTTTTAAAATTTATGAAAACCACTTCCTGTTAAATAGTATCAGCGTTCAAATGAAACCCGGCCGGTTAGCGTCACGGGGCGATGCCATTTCAGCCGGGTTTCATTTGAACACTCTTAGCACGAGCTCGGGTGTCTGTCGGTTTTAGAGATAACAGGAATTAGACGTAGTTTTTCAAAACGTTAGGTAGAATTTTGGTTAAGACGCCCGTGTTCGGAATCATTACCTGCTTCGAATGTCCGCGACGACGAACTGCTTCGGTTGGTAAAGCCGTGAGACATTTGAGAGATGCCGATCAGCTTTAGCTATATGTACGCTTCGGTTGACCTCTAACCTCGTTTTTCCTCTTACTTTTTAATCACGTAACAAAATTGCATAGGCGTACAGTAATTAGACAAGCGTTAAGTGGAATTGTACTGAGTCAGGGGCTCCCCCTGCCCGTAGACGACGTTGCTAGTTGACGATGTTTTATCTTGTGCAAAAGATTCCGTACAAACCCAGTAGATTACAGTTCCCCAAGAAAAAAACAAAAAAAACAGATAAGACCCCCAAAATGTTTTATTTGCATGAGACTGACAACGAAAGGGGATTACTATCGACGGTTTCCTTAAAGGGAAAACTCGGTTCTTATTGGGTTTATGACAACCCCATCTGCGCGGAGGACTGACTGCTCGCTACGTCGTGTGCTAATTGTTTGGCATACTTGTATTCGCTGGCTGGCTGACCCCAGTGACCTCGCATGGCCTAGCTGAAGTGATTGGAATACCAGCAAGCGACAGTCTAACAAATAAGGGGCCTTCCAGCCAGCCACACCTCGCGGGGGCGACCCGGACCTCGTCACTTCCGATAAACAGCGTTGTTGACCTAAAAGCCACCCTCAGAAGACGAGAATTTTCTTAAGGTAGCGCTGATCTACTTTCCTGTTCATTTTTAAAATCTATTTTCACTTTAAATTAGACAACTGTGCCGCCATTTATCGAAAGCTAAATGTCACCTAACGTGTTATGAAGCAAATTCCTTTTTGCGGTATTAGATCAGAGCTAGAATAATTTATCTTATACCTCTTACTGAAAATTAAAGAGACTTTATTGGCTATGCATATTTTAACCTAATTACTAACCATAAAGGAAATCAACAAGCATGCACATATCGTTGATTAGTGGCTAATTTTAATCACCTTGAGCCTATATGTGGCTGTAAATTTTATTATTCGGTTGAGATTTAGAAAACGATGTCTGCTGGCCAGCTTTGCGATAAATCCGACTTGCGTAGCGATACTATATATATAATTGTCTGCAAAATATTTCTCGATGGAGCAGAATGTGAAAGGAAAGTTGTACGCATTTAAAATCATTCATATTCACTGGTAGTAGAAATTTCTTTCTTCGCAAACACCTGTCCTACCTTCGAGACTTTGAAGACACCTCGCAGCAGTGAGCTGTAGACGATAAAGAAGTGTGACGTCATTAGGCTTGGTGATCTTGTAGGTTGCCTAGTGGTAGTCGAGGTGCAAGCCGGTAAAAAGTTACCTGCGGAACTTCTGCGGCAGGTGTGGGATCCAAAATCCGGCTCGCTTTGAATCTCAAGGTAGTCGGATTTGGGTTTTTTTTTTTCGGATTTTGGGGCTCATCCCCCAGAATGTACCTATAACGTAAAAAAACATGGAAAAATAAAGAAGTACATATTTTTCTTAACTCACTTCTCCCTCTCCCGTTGTTCCGCTTCAAAATGAGGGCTTGCTGAGTTTATTTTAATTAATTATATGTCACCAAATGAAGATATAGATAAAACGTCATCAGGGATATCAGGGTCTGGATGGAAGATGGTGTGTGCTGGTGTTGAGACCCAGTCCCCAGAAGTTGAAGGCTGAGGCTTGTCAGACCCAATCCCACGAGTCAATTACTCTGTAATGGTTAACACCCTGTCAATAGAAAATTCTTTCCTCTATCTCAATACCGTCATCGAATTCATCGCCATCACTAGCATTGTCTTTAGTATCGTTCGTTACCATATCACATATTCCTGCAGACCTTTTAGACGCTGTTTCCAACTAACGCAGGAAGCAGTGGCGCCACCCAAACACAGCGGCAGCTCCAAAAACTACTGGCGCGCGTTTCAAATTCACCCCCGTGGCTGGAGTATCCGGATACCGGGACGCCGGATTCGGGATCACACACCTGTAGAAGTACCCGAAAAATCAACAAAGGAGCTCGTTTAGCTTTGAACGGAAAAACTCACACACGAGCATAAAAAGTGAGAAGAAACTACGCAGTAGAAGAGGTCGCCTTTAACCACTGAAGGTCGAGGTACCAGGCCATCTATCGCCGCAACAGTATAAATAACACTGCAAGGGAAAGACAAGCGCTACTGAGCACAGAGGCAACAGCGGCGAAAACTATTCTAATTAGCATTAGCTCATCTCTAAGATAAACAATTAAAAAGAAACAGCAATAGACTAAGTGACGTCACAATTAGAACCATTTAACAGGCGTAATAATGAAACGTCACTGCGAAGAATTAAAAAAAAAAAAAAACATAAGCCAGGTTAATTTCTTGTCTTAATCCACGTGGGCCCAGCCTATAACAACAAGTTAATATTTGTGTTGAATTGTAGAGCTGAAGCGATGTTCGTTACAATGATTTATATTAGTGAGGATGCCACTATGTGTTCACAGTCCCAGTGGCTCAGACCTGCGCTGAGTCATACTGATTTAAATGGTAATAGTGTGTATGTATATGCACGATCTGAATGTAGTAAAGACAAATGCTCTTGAAATGTTAATAAAGGTAGTTTTTCAATGGATGCGCCACTGACACCGTGTGGCTTCTATCTCTGTTAACTACACATTTAAATTATTTAGCCTTCTGAACAAAGCCTTTGTGTTTAAGAGTAAAATGTAAGATAAGTATCCCAGCTTGTCTGACAGTATGGCATGTGGTTACACCTGTAAATGATATATATATATATATATAAGCACAGAGCTTAGAACTTACGCCTACACCAAGTTAGGCAGTCAGTTCTAAATCGAGAGGTGGTTATTGTTCGCCTGTCACAATATGGATACATAAAAACACGGGTCTGCCTTCTAAATCTTTTACGCGGCCAGTAATGCCAGATGACGGTGGACGGAGCCCTATCTTCTTTCCAGTTTCTCAGTGACATTAAAAAAGAAAAATCCGTGCAATTCTAGACCCCATCGACTTCAGATGTGGGATAAATAAGCATCCTAGACATAATGCAATCTTCTTTTCTTCTCTGCCAACGCTATTTTACACAAACGGGCCTGGATCCAGATTTTGGGGGTAAATTGGATATACTGGACGTGCTTACCAAGAAAAGAAAGATAGTTCAGCTGAAATTCCTTACACTATATGAAATTAATTCTTTTTTTTTTTTACCTTTAGAACATGCTATACAGGTGTGAAGTCTTTACCTGAGAATAAATATTGGCACATTAGAGAGTTTAGCACATACTTACTAGAAAGTTTCTGTTTTTTTAAAAAAATATTTAGAATACGCTATGAGATTTAAACTTCTAGATATACCAATTATGATTTAACCTTTTGAACTGGTTTTAAGATAATTAAAGATTTTAAGCGACTGGACAGGAAATTTTTTTCTTCTTTATTACCTAAATATACTAATACTAGGGAAGAGGCATAATTAAAAATTAGTTAAGATTCTATCACCGTAAGATAACAGAAAATATTCTTTTATTAGTAAAACTGTTAATGAGTGGAACAAATTAAGGCCGAGTATAGCTATTAATAGTAATGAAGGTACTGATCGATAAAAATTGTATTGATTACCATTTCTTTTTCCCTTGTTTATTTTACTGTAGAAAGAGATCATGCGGTGATCTTTAAAATCGTTAAAATTACCAAATAAGAAAAATGAAAGTGTACAGAGGGAGCGAAGAACCAGGACATTAGTAACATCGTTGATAGCGTAGGACTTTCATATGGGCTGTACCAGCGTCAGTCACAGGAGAGAGAGAGGGAACCGCCACATAAGTATCATTGTTCTGACAGTTTCGATATGTTTTTATTAACTTTTATAAAATAAAAAGAAAATCAATTAAGTGAATATAGCGATTAAAGATGATAGATACTGTAAGGATTTATTCCACTCCATTGGAAATCAAAAGACAGAACAATATTTATAGAAGAATATAATGTGTTTTAAGATAAGTACAACTGTAAGTCTTCTTGTATTTGTTACAAAGATGTTTCCTTGACAGGAAAACTCAACCAGCCGCCTGTCGACCGGGATTCTAACCCGACCGCTCAGTATTGGGCACCCTAACTCCTGCTCTGCCGTGTCTACATCTGTGGTTTGGGCCTGACTTATTTACGGCGCAACTGCAAAAGAATCGGCGTGAGTTACCGCGCCGCAAACACGCTCGGTTGTGTTAATGTTATGCGATGTTATATTTAAAAATCGTTTTTTACTAACTAAGCAAGCTTTTGTGTGGAAGGATATTCGCTCCTGTTGACAGGGTTCAGAATTTGTACTGCTGACATTCAGGATGATGAGAGTTGACTGCGTTACCTACTTAGTAACTAAAGATATGAAGAATGGGACTTAATAAAATTGCTTGTAAGTGTTAGGCCTCCATTAAAGTTTCAGAGAATATGAGAATTAAACTTTTATGGTGAAGTTAACAATCGGCAACTATCAGACCTGAAAAGGAAATAATCCAACAACAAATCATCGTGTACAGTACGAGCCAGATCTGTCGAGGCAAACAAAGTAACTAGGTGCACAGAGTGGTTGCATCAAACCTTCGACGCTAACGAGCCCCAGGTCTTTGTCACCGTCGAGTCCGTGATCAGTTTAAAGGCTGTGACATCGTTAAAAATATGTCACAGCTGACGGCTGCCAATGGTTGGTTTTCTTTGTATGAAGATCTGATCCGGACGGGGTCAGCGGACAAAATATCGACGGTCGAACATCTTGTAGACTTCTAGGCTGCACGGTGAGGTAACCGCATAGCCAAAGGTGAAGCGATGAGCTTGTCCCACCCACCCCCAGGCCAGAGCGACGATTTGCGCAGGTTAAGCCGGGGTCATACCGGGAAAACGTGGACTCCAAAGTTCGTAAACTTCGCAGTTTGCCTTTCGATAATTAATTTTAATGGAAAAACAAAAGGAAAAGAGCTGGGTTAGGGTGGGTGGGTGAATCGCTCAGAAATAATCAGGCAGGTGATAGCGGAAGATTTTTATCTGAGCCGCCGTCTGTTGTGACCAGAAGCTGTGAAGTGGCATTCGGCAAAGAAACGGAGAAAATTGATTATGAATGTGAATCATGGAAATTGATTATGAAAGTGAATCATGGATGTAAGGTCAACCTTGTGCGAGAGTAGTGCCAGGTATGACGTAGCCTGCTCACGGAGCCACTTGCGGTTTTGTAGAACAATACAATGGTTCGAAGAAAGCTAGGAATCAATTGAAGATCGGATAAATGAATGAGCGCGGGAAACCACAACATGTACATCGCGCTGACTGTTCCTTTAACAAGTTCGTGTTAAAAAACACGAGTTATGTTTTCTTTCTTTTCTTGTAAATCTCAATACAAATGTATACAGTCGACCCCCGCGTAATCGCGGCCCCGGTTATTCGCGGAATTTTCCTTAGAACCTAACTAATAATTGTTCGTGGAAACCCCCGCATATTCGCGGAATCGCAAATATCTTCCGCGATTTTTTTATGGCTTTTTTCGTGGCAATATATATTTTTTCACGCTTTTTAACGCTAAATTATTAATAACAATATAATTTACTAATTTTGTAATATAAACACTAACGTAAATTCAGCAAAATATCAATATAAACTAAACGCTATTGGCTGGAGGTTTGGAAGTAGCCAATCAGAGAGCGTCATTCATTTCTCCTGGCTGCTGATTGGCTGCTGCCCACGAGGCGCTGTCTCAGGCAGATGCAGCTCCGCATCATCCCAATTTACCGCGTGTAGCTATCTTGAGTGTTTCTCTGAGTGTTGGATTTTTTATTAAATTATTATTATATATTTACTTATATTTTACGTTATATTTTGACGTTTATAGGCAATTTTATGGACCACGTCCAATATTCGCGGTTTTTCACTCTTCGCGGGTGCTCAAGGGACGTAACCCCTGCGAATACCGGGGGACAACTCTATATGAAAATAGATTCGAAAACGATATAAAAATTAATTTAAAAGAACAGAATATAAATGGACAGCAACAGCAACTAAGGTTAGTTTAGTTGAGCATTTATCCACTTGCCGGAATTACGACGTAGGTCAGTTTATCTTATGATTGCGCGTTGTAAAGAACAATAGGCGTCACGTGATGTAGGTAGCGGAGTTTGTAGACTCTTCTTGATCGAAGCAGTTGCGCATTTTAAAGATGCTAAAAACGTCTGTTTCCTGTTTTACTGTAGATGGTATTAGAAATATCTTTTACTTAAAAACAGTAAACAGACTGTAAATATTCCTTTTCTTTTTCTGTCGAAGGAATGAATAACCAAAGCTAATTTATGCAATGTTTTCTGTCGAATTAAATAAGTTTCGCCTCACAAAACTTCAAAAACAAAGTTCTAGCTCGAATCATACGTGAAAAATTATTTTAAAAAATAAAAATAAATCTAATAATAAACATAACAGTTGCATTACTAATAACCGACAATAAAACTATATGAATCTAACGGTGGGTAGACCATCTTCGGGTTATCTCATCGGCCACCTCGAGTTGTCGCACTTATCACTAACGGCTGTGTTGATCGGCCCTTATTGGAGAAGAACTGCTTGGTATCCGGAAAGATTCAGGCAGAAGTTAATTAAATGGCTCACCCTTGAAAACCAAAAACGTGCGAGTTGTCGGCAAGATTCGTTAATAAGGGGAAACTATTTACGCGAGTCGATGGTTGGTCGGAGCACGCCGGAGACTAGCGAGGAAGCGAGCGGTCAGGTGGTTAGTCTATCGAACTGCTGAGCGACGGGACCGGGTTCGAATCCCCACCCCGGAAATTATTTCGTTTCGTTTTCCTTCTTCAGCCAGCCACGCGACTTTCCTCCCACGTCCAAGGATAAAGAATTATAGCAGGATTTTACGGTAGGTGTGTTATGTCGGCCGCAGTCAGATTCACCCTTCCCCGCCCGGCTAACTCTTCGGATGCTGGCCTACGTTGGCGGCGGAGCGCAACAGACGACGACGATGAAAACTGTCTGAAGAGCAGGTTCCAGATGATTAGTCAGAACCCCGACTGTTCCGAAAAGCTTCCCTTAGAATAAAAGAAGTTTGTGTGCGTGTATGAAGTTTCTTAACCTGCGAAAAGGCTACCCTGCTAAGCGATCTAAATAAAGCCATGTGCCCGGCTTATCTGTGTGGAGAGCCGAGGCGGCGGAGAACATAATAGATAATACAAATAACAACCGGGGTATTTCAGACAGCAAATGTCAGCCAACAAAATTAATGTTTTAAACACTGAATTGTTATCTCCGTCAAGTAATTAAATTACCAGTCACCGAAACTAGCATAAACAATTAGAGTTACGTCCTAGCGAGTATTCAGGGTATCTAGTTACATTTCTGGGGTGAAAAGGGTGGGATATTAAATTTTGACAATATTTTTTTTTCTCTTATTTATTATGAACCTGCCTTTGAACTTAAGGGCTGGTGATTGTTGTCATCCAGTAGAAGATATGGGAATAGAATAAATAAATACATGAAGGATACAAATGAAAATATAATGCTGATTTCATTCACGATCAAAGAAGGGGACTTGTTCACTCGACTAGCACCACCGATGTGAACACCTCCTCCGGACCGCGCACAAGGTGTGACGCTGAAATCACGTGGCCGCCGAGATATTTCCGGTGTCTGGTAACTGTTCGATCTGATGGAGGTCGATCAGTCTATTTCCCATATTGCCGCCATTATATATATAGTATTTATATCGCAAATCTGAACAGGCAGCAATAGATGTGACTGGAAGAAAACACTGTCTTCCCGGTTCCAAGATCGTTGCCATCATCATCACTTGCCATCCCCGATCCGTAGGTTGGCAGTCTCTCTTACAATCGGCTGAAAATGTGCTCCACCGCAACTTCTTGGGAGTATAGCGAGAAAGCTCCCGTGTTATTCGGTTGACTTCCTCGTTCTCTATTCTCTGCCCTTTCATTTACGTGAATACTATTGCACACTTGCTACGTCACCGCATGACGCCGCCAGTTCTCGCACCACATCTACAAGAATACTGTGGTATCTCTTTACCATTCCCTTTCCTGCCTCTTAAAAAACTGAACCAGAGCTGATTTCTATAAATAATAATAACCCTCTCGGACGTCGTTTTCACTTAAAGGAATTTTAATAATGGAGAAAAGACAAAAACTTTATTTTTTCCGCCTCTGCTCACTGAATGGGGCGGAGGTCTGTGGTTTGATGGAATCATTGAGCAATTTTTTTTTGTTGCAGTGGATATAAATTGCTCAGCTAAATGATTTATTTTGAAAATTCTGTTGGAATGCAGACCGTCGATGGCCGGGGATCAAATTTGGCAGCCAGGTTAGTGTTTCTGAGCCTCCTTAATGGAAAACCTGAGTCTTCGCTTCTGTCGTTGACTTTGCCAAATATCCAGTAGGAAGAAAGTTGCCTCTTTAAGTGGCTGCTCGCTTCGTCGTTCGTGTCTAATGCCAGTATAAAGACTGAAAGAGCGTGCTGCCAAAAACCTGGTCTTGTTGTCGCAATATCTATTTTTTTTTTTATCTTCTCGTTGAAGTCACTTCTTCTCTCAGCTTTGGTTTTTCGTCCACTGTTGTAGAATCTGGGAGACTGATATTCACACAAGATGGAACTAAGGTAATGCGTTAAAGATGCCAGCAATGACGACAGCGAGACACGGTTATTATTCCCGTCTCGATTTACATGATGGTAGCTGAAGTTTCAAGGCGACTTCAACAACAAAATCTTTGGGACACCATATAAACATACTGCATGGGTGCGAAAATATGGAAATCTTAAGTCGTATTTTGTATAAATTTCAAAATAGTAATCAACCTTTACTTCTTCACTGGACAGACTCTCCCTGTGATTTCTAAAATATCATTGTTGACTGACCAAAAATATGCAGCACCTAGAGATGTGGAACAGATTTAACTCAGGTGTAACGTTTACACGATTCCTTTATCTTTGTTAATTACGTTGACATCGAGGGTTTCTCTCTCAAACGTGTGCATTGTTCTACTCCGTTTGACCGTAACATGATATCCATTTATCATCTCTCATGTTCTCCTTGATAAAGTGAATATTTTCTGATATCTATTTCTCATGCTAAAACAAAAGACTCTCGTAAAAGGATATAAATATCTTCTTTAATTATTTGCAGAGCTTTTATAAACATGAATCTAATGGGTTCTAACAAATAATCATGGAAACAGTCGAGGGTTTGTAATTTTAATTTTTCCACAATCCTCTCGAGAAACATTAAAAAAAAAACAAAGCAGGGAAACAATAGAGAAAAAAACGAACAATGCACACTTTGCCAATTGTTGTTTGTATGCAGAGCCATGTTATTTCTTAAGTTTACACCGGATAAAACTCATCTTTACTTCACTTTTAATAACATAAAACCCCAAAAGATCATCTTTGGTTGGTAATTGTGCGACAATAAATGTGAAATAAGGTAAACGTCATGTAAGTAGCACGTAGAGATGGTATTTGAGTTTTTGGTACCAGTAGTTAAAGGTTAAGTAAAGGCGAATATCTGTCCATTGTTATTTACAGCGTCTGTTTCACTTATTAGAATGCATCAGGTTTAGAAGGAATGTAATCTTTAATTATTTCCATAGACCTTTGTTAGCGTACGATTGCGCAATACAAATGTTAATTATAGCCTTCTGTATACCACCTGGGGTACATTTGCATTCGACCGCTCTTCGAATTTGTATTACTCAGCACAGATTGAGCCGTAAGGGCCGTGACACTTATAGGTCATTATCTACAATCTTTAACGGGCCTCAAAACTTGGGCTTTGTTGCGGAAAGCAAACTTGAAAACCACATCCTTCATCTAATTCGGATATGAAAATCTGAAAATCAGATGTGACTGCGTTTTACATTAAAGAAGTATGATACATGGAAGCTCAAATTCTTTAGCTGGGGTCGGTACACGTACTGAGTGCATCTGTAATTGATATGTCTACATTAGCATATTCAAGGAAATTATTTTTAAAATATATATATATATTAGTTCAAAAATTCAAAAACATGCATAATCAGACTGTTGGGATGTCATTCACTTAAAAATTGCCTCGCTACATCTCATCGGTGTCATCGCCACAGCACAGCCGCCATCTTCACCGCCACCAGAGCGGCGACACGAGTCCGTGTGTGGCAGGTCTGCTTCAGCGCAAGAGCAGTTCCGTGTTCCAGCGGGTCTCTTCCTGCATTTGAAGTGTGCGTTATTCGGAACGGTGTCAGGGGCATCCGGCAACATCGTCTGGCCGAACGCGAGATTCCCACTGTTTATCTTCCAACCGTGACCAGTGGAACACGCGGAACTGACGTCACGCATGGATGCAGACACCGGAGATGAGAGATGCAGCCTGATACGCTGCCCGCGTGACGTGCAGTCCGAGCGGCCTTTGTTCGGCGCCGAAAGCTTCGTCCACCCCGCATTCCAAGGAGATTTTTCTGCATCTGGCTTCGTTGATGTCCTTACAGTTCTTCTGCCCATGCAGGGAGCAGACAAACTCTTGTAGTCTCAGGAAAGCATCATTCGAGAGACTGATCACATCCTTGTTGTTTGAACATCCGACAGACGTCTTGTAACTTCAGATTCAGTCGCAGAGCTTCGGTTCTGGTGGTTTTTTTTCCCTTTGAACGCGCTAACGCTGCTACGGCGGGTAAAAAAATGCGTACTCCTAGAATGGTCTGACATGTTCGGTGTCTCTAGACTGCTTGGAACGGTGTTTACGTTAGTGATTTTGGACGATGACTGATGAAGTAGAGACGGCCAGGAGGTATTTCGCTCGAAAAATGCCATGGCCAATCGCCATTGGTGGCTAAACTATGCTTTGCATGGAGAAGCAATGGCCAGGGGCCAAATCTGGGAATTTTGTAACTACAGGGTGTCTCTTTCTGCATGGATTGAATAACACTTTTCCCCATGACAAATGTAAATTTCCAGGTCTTGGAGCTATTAGGATCACCTTTTTTTTCCACGTCAAAAAAGGAATTCGACGAACGATTCCATGTTGGTTTTTTTTTCCCATTCGAGAGGAATTTTTTTAATTGCTCTGGTGTTTTCTTATTTACTCTGGTAATCCGAAAAAATCTGCACATCGAGCACCATCGGGGTTTTTAGCGTTTACGGTGGAATATCAATCTACAACAGATTCAACCTCATTTACAGTGGAAGGTTCTACGAAGATGAACATACTTTTTTTGAGCAGATGATCGACGAGCTCGACACGTAGTATCGTCACGCAGTTTATTAATAGAACTTAACTTTGCGAAATACTGTTGATGTGAACATCTGGGACGCCATTTTCTCTTGCATGCATAGGATTTGCCTTTGTTCGTCTTCACTTCACATTCATACCATCCAATCACCGAGCGATGCAAGTACCGGTGTCAACTCATGGGACAACAGTTGGGAAAGGTCGACGGAACACGACCGAAGACCATTTCTTCTTCCTCCCTCAATCTGGCCTGGTCGGGGTTCTCTCTTAATCTTGCACGCTCGCCCTTACCAGCCGTAATCCCGTGTGTCTCGGTAATGCCATCTCTCTCTCTCTCTCTCTTTCTCTCTCGCTCTCGCTCTCGCTCTCGCTCGTGGAACAACCAATCTTCTCCCCCTCGTACACACGGAGTCCCAACCATGTCTAGGTGTAAGATCCAAAGGTTGGACATTGGGCTGTTTGCGCGTAATAACATCTGTTAATTGTACGACGAACTTCCCCATCTTCTACAACTCGACAGAATGAAAGAGACGGGTCCACCATATCTAACCGAACCGCGATATGTCGATGGTCTCTTCCCCTTTTAGCAGAACCTTGTGATCATGCGCGCCACGCTAATGATGGCGGCTATTCGCCTATTGCGGATCCAGGAGTCACGTTTTTTTTTTGAGATCTGTCGAGAATATCTTTCGATCGTGAATCTCGGAAATGTTTCTCCATGTAGGAAAAATATGGTACCGTCAAATAAAAGTAACCCGGTCGCAAAACCAATCCAGACTGGATTCTGCCACCGGATCTTTTGTGCTTTGGGAAGGATGGCTTGATCCAGCGCCACAATAGCTTCCCACTCTAAACGGTCGGGAAAGACTACACTCCACAGAGGGTGGGTATAGACTCCGTTAGAACATGCACCTATGATGGTATGTCTTTGCCGTTTACCTCAGGTAACTCTGATAGACAAAATGCAAAACCTAGTTTAAGGTATAGATCATGAATGTCAGGTGCATCCTTCATAACCTCGATATCAATCAACTGTAGTCTTTGCTTCCTCTTTCTGTAGTACGTTAAAGTGTCTTTAGCTGGCAGATCCATGGAACGTTTGTTTTTTTCTTCCATGCGTACTATATGCCGATTACCAGGTTCGTCTGAATGAAACCGCTCTAATGCCCTTTCTAGTCAGTGTTCCTTTAGTGATGCCACTGTAGTCGGAATCTCCTCCTTAAGCTCAGAAGTCTGCTGAGTTGAACCGATGTAACTCCAACGCCATGTTCAAGAACGACAGAATCAGAGAGACTCGGAGACTTAAGAATGCCAGTTGTGTATTGTGTTTTTATGTCATTCCCAGAGCCAAATGATTTTGGGCAGGCCTTCATCTTCTTGATCATAAGTACAATGTATTCAGAACTATAGAAAACTGATGGAATTTTTCCGCAGTATTCACAAAGCTCCAAAACTCTCAAGGTGAACATCATTGGATACTTCCGGCATCTACGCCAAAAGAATGTATATTTCCGCTGGCACAGTCTCTTCAACTGACTGCAACTCAAAATATTTAGCAGTTTGGGATCATTTATTCTTAACACCCCTGTATTTCATAAGAAGGTGTCTGATATACGTAACTCAGACAGATATAAACTTCGTGTTTTGCCTTGGCTGAACAATGCGTTCCTTGGTGGCTCACGAGATTCTCCGTTGTTTCCCACTTTCCCTTCACAGATTCTTTGTGAGCCATTCTAAGACGACTCCCACTGGTCAACAAATGAAGACTTGTGACCTCTGGCAGAGGCTATTTCACTCATGTCCCGCTGAACGTTCTCAAAAGTCTATCGGCTGATGAACTAAGGTTGCGCTGTAGTGCCAAGGGTTCGTCTCTGTTTTCGTGAAGGCTGACCGCTCTCGCCATCATCTGAACGTGATTTGAGAAGCTTGGAGATTCGTTTCTTAACCCCTTTCTACTTCTGTGCATGCACAACATTTACTATTAGGCACAACTATGGTTGCGGCAAACTTTCCATAAACAGCCTAAGGCTTTTTATAGCATTTTTACCCTAGCAAATGTTGTGAATGAGCACCTGGCTCAAGGCCTTTTCGAGCCCGACTTCAGCAGAAAAGTCTCAAACGAGCGACAGCTCGACACTTTGGCGCAGATCCCTCGGCCAAGACCAACCCACGTGTGGCCGCGGTAGTCAACAGCAGAAGCTGATACGGGTTCTTCACTGTAACCGGCATACCTTCTTGCAGTCTCCCTCTTGACGCCATCCGGAGACTTCCGTTGTCCAGCACACGCGACGAATTTCTTTCCACGTGCCCATTTTCTTCGTGAGTAACATGATAACGGCGTTCCGCGGGCGCGGCAATACCGGAAAAACATGCAATCTGATTGGCTATTTCTCTTGCTCTCCTAGCGACTCCTACCGAGCTAACCTCGAAAGTTCAGCGCTCTCGATAAATTATTTAAGGCCAACATATTACCAGGTAATCCCGCTCTTCCCATCAGGTTTGCCCCTCGACAGCTGCAACGAAGTCGCGCTACAGATTTTGACCCCCATTCCAATAGTAGCACCTTCCTCATTAACCTAATAACCCCTTGTAACGACACATCCCTACATACATTTTTAGACCAATGTAAACTACTTTTTAGCATAAAACGATTTTTTCTTACGCCGTTGAATACCCGTGTATCAGACCCCAGATTTTTGTCATGAGTTAATGGTTCATGTCTTGGTGACACTGGAAACAGAAACAGCCACCTGTATTTATCACAGACCCCCCCACTCAACACTGGAGTCCAATAAATAAAACTTTAAGATTTAAAACCGCGACCAGCCCGTCCCTCCCAACAGCAATAACAATATATAATCAAATTTGAATTTGTAAATAAGCCAGAATCACTTATTAGTGAGTTCCTTTTTGTTTGCAATTGTTAACGACGCACACTCTGTTTGTCGTACATTATATAGGCAATGGCTTGTGTTTGTTGTACACTTCGTGTACCCAGCCTTTACCTATTTCGGTGATTTGTCGTACATACATCGATTAAATGTTGTTACGTATTTTACACGTGTGTGACACCTTTTCCAAGGCTTCGGGGAGTTCTCGTAGAGCTGTTTTCTAGTTACATCTATTATAGATATCTGATGTTACTCTTTTGTGTAATTTCTAAGTCAGGACATCAAGTTACGTGTGTACGGTGCAACAGGTTTCTCGTTTATGCCTGACGGTAAAGAATCTCCTTCAGCCTGTGTAGATGCCAGTTCAGACACCAGAACTGCCTAAATCTACCAATGCTGCGGAAACGCCCACTTGGTTATCTGATCAGCTAATTGCGAATACAGCTGGTAATGCAAAGTCTTTCACCTGGACTCTCTCGTACCGAAAGCTAACTACCGCAATTGGTTGACAGGTTTAACTAGCACCGCATCCTTCTTTTCTTTTTTCTAAAATAGATTTAAATGCAAATTTTCTAATCCTTCTTTCATGCTCGACTGCTAAGAGAATGCAAATACCCAGGTTTAGAAATGAACCCGCTATTGTCGCCCCTGCGTTTGATGGAAAATCTCGTATCTGTGGACGTAGTCGCTTCTGAGAACCAACCTCCCACCGGATCATCCGCATCCTTCCTTCCTTTATGCTACGCCAAGTAAATATTATTTCTCACGTGAGAAACAACTGGTGGGGGGGGTGATATTGCATCTGAGCGAGGGGAGAGGGAGTGGGGGGGGGCTTTGTTTCCCCCAAATCTCCGGGGCTGGCTTTTCGCGACTCGCTACACCGATGTTTTATTTAAAAACAGCCTCCTGGCGAAGAAGAAACCCGATCTCCGATCTCGGTCGGCGACATCTGATATAAAATTAGACGGGAATGTACTTTATTCACCGCAGACCCAGCTCACCCCCGAAGTTTCACGAATACAGATCTCGAATTGGGGCCGGCGCGTGTAGATCGGGCGAACGAGCGGAATCGGTGGGTCGCTCCAGGCCCGGGTGTCTGGGTACTTCACCATCACACGGCCGGAAAACGAGAAGCGCCGGGTTCGGAGACCTTTACGCGCGGTGAACCATTCATCGGGCGCCAAGCCCGAGCGATGATCTACGGCGTTCATCATTCTGAATTCTAGATAAACTAGGGAGAGGGATAAAGGGTTTTCGCGAGCGACGGGTGGCTTCTTCTTCTTCTTCTTCCACGCCGGGTGTTGTTAAGGGGAACAAACCTCCTTATCCTCCTCGGCAAACCTACCGAAAGTCCGTACGGGAACCGCATGCGTGTTTTAGGGGTGGGTGGGAGGAAACCGGAGCACCCGGGAGAAGTGGAAGGGTGGTGAAGAAGAGTATCCCAGGAAAGTTCGCCAAACCGAACCACTCCTCGCGAGAATCGGATTTCCGGTCCCTTTTTTAAAAAAAACAGCCCAGCAGGCAGCCACCCGACTACCGCGCCGGCCAGTCTGGCAGTAAAGGCGATAATGGAATTCTCTCCGCACGTTTTCTCAACCTCTTTGTGTGTCGTAGGTTTTTTGCATGTTTCACGATGTTTTATTATTATTATTATTATTATTATTATTATTATTATTATTATTATTGAAGTAAGCTAATAAATTAGCAGGAATGATTAGGAGAGGTTTAAAAAACATCGCTCCACCCCTCCAGCCTCCAAACAGCCAGCTGCAGTTCCGATTGCCACAATTCGAGAGCCAGAGACTGAACGGAGCTTTCAGAAAGTTAGAAGAAGAGAAAGGAAGAGATGTGGGGGGGGGAGAGAGAGATGAAAACAAACGCAGATGGAGGAGGAAAGAAAGTAGCAGACTAATAAGATCTGTATTCGGCGTTGTCTTTGTCGGCTGTTTTTTTTTTTTTTTTTTTAAATCAGTATTTTTGTTTGTGCCATCCATCCAAACCGCACTGCAAGAGAATACCGCTCTCTGTGCAGTTCTGACTTTTAGGAATAAACAATCTCACCGTAATTACTTCCCTTAGTAACTCGTCGTTTGCCTTTTATGAATAAAACTGTCTTTTTAATCTGAAAGGAAATAAATATTTATAAATCTTTAACGTCCTCTGTGTGTTTTCATTCGTAGAGAAAAGAAAAAACAAGACGTTTTTTTTTGTTGTATACCTGATGATGGTTTAAATCTATTAACACGACGCACTTGTCTCAATGAGGATCTCATACTTGTAGTTCATGTATCGATAGACCAGTTCCTGTCCAATCTTTTGAACAAAGCCGAATAATGATGACGATGATATGATTAACATGCTAATAATGCTGGTGCAGACTATCAGTATAAATATCACAAGCAGCCAAGTATTACACAACAACGACAACAACAACAACAACAACAACAATAATAATAATAATAATAATAATAATAATAATAATAATAATAATAATAATAATAATAATAATAACAACAACAACAACAACAACAATAATAATAATAATAATAATAATAATAGCAATAATAATAATAATAATAATAATAATAATAATAATAATAATAATAATAATAATAACAACAACAACAATAACAACAACAACAACAACAACAACAACAATAATAATAATAATAACAATAATAATAATATAATAATAATAATAATAATAATAATAATAATAATAATATAGTGTTCATGTATTAAGAATGTTTAGCGTTTCCAAAAACACTTCATATGTTGTCTTTTTTTTAATTCCAAAGCCTGTAAACAGTTGTTTTTTAACCCTTTAATGTAAACACTGTTACCTCGCCAAGGTAAATACCCTAATCTGCTTTAAACGACAAGTTTTTTAATAACCCTTGACTCGCTTCCAACTTATTTTTTGATTACAGAACTTATTTGTTTTCTCTAAAAAGATATTACTAAAAGTTGTGGGGGGTGAGAAAGATCTTTTCCCTCCATATAGAAATGCTCTTGATGCAGTCTGGACGGTATCCTGCTGACGAGAGAGTGGACTCCGGTGCCTGATCTTTCCGACGCGTGAGCGCCTCTATCCATCCTCGAGTCGACCTCAGTGGCTGTCCTGACGAGCAATTGTATGTTCTGAATCAGTCAGCGGGGAGAAGCGGCTCAGCTTATACTCTACCCTTTCAGTGACCACAGGTGGGCCCCGCAAGAATCATGGGAAGGGTCACTCCCTCCCTCTTTTTCCGTCTCCTGTTCACTCTGGGTACATCTGTTTCTTTTTTTTTTTTTTTGCAGAGGGGGGAGGGTATAAAAATGTTGCTGGGATGCATTCTTGCTTCAGTAAAGTACATGAAATTGGCATCTTGAGGTCACTCGGAGGAAATGCATCTTATAAAATAAAGAGCGGTGTAAAGATGGAGCGGAGAGCGAACCCGCATGTATCAGTCATAGAGTTTGAAACTCGACTAAACTGTTTTTCTAAAACCCTCGGGTTCTCTCTCAGAAGCTTGCAGAAAATCGGTAGGGTGGGGGGAGCTAATCTGTGGTGTTTAGAATCGGGGTCCAGAGCGTGCACGGCCTCACCTAAGATAATCTAGCTTTCTGAGCAGAGGTGTTTACCGAACTATGCGACATATTCGCGGATTTTACCTGGTTAATATAAAAACTAAGTAATGGTAACGTGAATTATTTATTTAACCCCGCACGCAATTATGCAGCTTGTGGCGAGTAGAGAGCTAATGAGGTGGAAATATCACGGGATAGAGAGCGGAAGAGGCTAATCAAAACAAACGAGAACAATATTGTTGGTATTTCAGCCCGTGACATTCCTATCAGATGCTGCTGGTATCCATCTTGTTTGTCGCCAGAGGCGTGAATAAGCGAATAGATAAACAAATAAATAAGGTCTGAAATAAGCCACCAACAATCTAAAACAACTATACAGATTTCTGTAGGATTAATGCGACTGCAGGCCGTTTCAGACCGAGGTGTTTAAGCCGCGACTAACCACGCGACCGGTTAGTATTTCACGCAAATCCTGCAGATCAGGAGGATGCGGGGGTGAAATAGTCCTCGAGGATAACCTGCGCGCGCGACACGAGCACCTGTTGTGACTGAAAACGTCAAGCTACAGTAATTATGTAGGAAGTCGAGTTAAAGTCGCCTGCCGGCCTTTTGAAGAAATAATTTTTCCACTCAAAAGTAATACGCGAATTTAAAAAAAAAAAAAAAAAAATGTATTGAAATTCAAAAAGAAAGTGTACACTCGGTGATTGTGTGATATCGATCGCACCCTCTCTGTGCGTGTAATTATGGACTACTGGCGCTATTCCTGAAACTAACAACCATTCTCGTTTCCCTCCACTTCCGGTTCTCGGCACAGTTAATAATAGCTAATATTAATAGAGGTACATTGGGGTTAGATTAGGTTCAGATTTTCGCAACACGTCGACTAAATATGAGATATCAGTCTAAAAATTATTCAACGAGCTATTGTTTGAAGAGACACGACTTTCTCCTACGTAGCTGATCGGTGCAATCGCAGACCCACCCACCCCGCCACCTGGTGGGGCGCGTGGTCACGAGTTCAAACCGTAGAGAACCGCACGAGTTTTTTCTACATTCAAAAAAAGAGAGAGAGAGAGATTCTTTCCATATTTTTCCGTGTTTATAAATACAATTAAACCCAATTACTTTAATTTTCATAAAAAAATAATTAGTCATAAATACTAATCAGATTGCCCTGTATTACCCCTAAAATAGACAAAAGCGATTAGTTTAATTCAAATCAAGTGATATTTATAAATAACATTATGCAAAAATGCCCGGTACATCTTTCTCAAAAGTTAAAAAAGAAATGACATAATAATAATAATAATAATAATAATAATAATAATAATAATAATAATAATAAAGTTGATTCTACTTTACGAGTTAGCAAATTTGATGATGTTACCTGTTTTAGATTTCTATTGTTAAAGTTTAATTCTAATATTCTCCCCTCGCTCTATCTTATCTATTTAAATTCACCATAGAAACAAGTCTTAGAATTTTCTACGTGAGTTGCCTGAGTTTAGCCGACAAACCGTCAGACAACAGTCAGTCAGTCAGTCAGTCAACTAATTAGATTTTAAAAAAAAAAAAAAAAAAAACTTTGGTAGGCTTTGTCCAAACTTCCTACACTCCACGGCACCCAGGTCACTTACCCGAGACGCAGCACCGAGATCGGCTACGTGATACGATAGACAAAGTCAGGTGGAAATCTTGGTGTCTGCCCGAGAGAAAAAGAACAACAAAACTTACGTCTTAATTGTCGTTAACCAGAGCGTATAAAAGGTATATTTAGTGTTGGCTTCAGACCATTTCTCTACATTTCAACAGTTGCTGGATGTCTACAGTAAAATCGAAGCCTTTTTTTTTCTCTATTTTCCTTTAAACCAGCTAAAAAGTTCATTCCGCTTTGTCGTTTTAACTCGCTCTGCCGCCATTATGTCTCATTGGCCCGTTTTAGGTTAACTAATCGCTTTTAATCAGATTAGCGTAGCATGTTAACTTTTAAACTGAAGTCACTGGGCGTTCAAAAAGTGTTCTCGATGTAAAAAGTCTAGCGAATCGTCAGAGTAGGGGAAACAGCGCCAGTGATATGTATAGATGAGATATAATCGACGTCATATTTAAACACGTGACGTCGATTATATCTCATCTATAACGTATCATTGGCTCTGTAACAGGCAGCCCCCGGTCTCCCCTAATTCAGTCTTGCAACTGTATAGCATTAAGATAATATTACTACATTACAACGCAGCACATCGTAATGGATGATGTAAAATGATGCAACTCCAATTAAACGTCTGAGCCATGAAGGAATGCGCGCACCGTTCATAACGACCGCCTGTTATTCAAATTATCAGGATTAATTTCCTTATAAATACGTCACCGGAGCAAGAGCGCTGTAGATCTGAACACAAAACTGTTGACCTGACATTCTGCTCTGGGTTGTTAAAGTTAGGAAAGTCGAGAAAACTAATAATAATTAGATGAGTAGAATGCAAAGAATGGATTTACATACAGGAAATATGCTGGGCTGTAGCAGACATCCTCAAATTAGAAATAAATTGCAGATGAATTTTAAAATGAATTTTTCGTACTTCCTTACGTTACGAAGTTCGAATTTAAAAGTAATTATTCCAATTAGCATCTGACTGTAGACAAGTGAAATTTTGGTGGATGCCAACAGCTTCTAAATATATTAAAAAGTGGTTAATAAGAGTCTCTCTATATTTAACATTTTATTTCATAACTTTTGTCGTAGTAGGGATAAAATCTTAATCCTTTCGTCATTTGAAAGACGACTTTATGCTTTCTTTTCTCTTGGTCTCCCCGTTTAAGTGGGGGCCCAAATAGGGCGCAGTAGTCGACTGCGAGCCAAAACCGCAGCGAGGTGTGGAGCTTGTGGATCTGTAGTCCAGGTTCAGAGATGATGGCGGAATGAAAATGGAAGACAGAGCAGCTTTTGATCCCATGACGATATAAAAAAAACAACAAAAAGTCACTGCCACGAAGACTCAGATGCTTGAAGTGTCGGGCAGTTCTCGGTCTCTGCTGAAAATGTGGAATTTTGTGTTGACAACTCCGGGGGGGGGGTGGGGAGATGTTGAAATCTGACCGTGTTAAGGGTAAATGGGTTAAATTCATCTTTCAAACGCTTCTGTGTTTTTAGAACAAAAGTTTTAGCAGTTTTTTTTTTTCCAAATATGGAGGAAATACTTTTTTAATTATTCAACCAACGCAAAAATTATCATCAATTTATTGTTTTTCTTTTCGTTTGCCATTCAGATTCGTCAAGGATGTTACCATGCATTTATTTTAAAAACCGCGTCCATCTGAGTGTTTTTAATAAAGACTACCTGGGGAAATAAGTATAGAATGTAGAAAATACACTGCCTCCGACTAAACGGCTGACGTTCAAATTCGCGTGCAAGAATTCTGACAGCAGTCCAAGCGTCATACGGTTTCATATAACACTGTGGTAAAAACCAGGTAGACTCACCTGTGAGGGTTGATTTAACTTTCAAGTTTGCGTCCGGTTTTTAATAGACTTTTGTTGTTGTTGTTGTTGTTGTTAATTGGGATCCCATAATGTCAGTACTCGGTCTGCAATACCATCTTATCTGTCGTACAGCTTTATTTAATGATATATATATATAAACACCTATGTCACATCACATCAAAGGATAATGTAATTTTTCTTTGGTTATAAAAGAAAATGAAAAGTTTCTGATTATCTCCCCCCAAAGTATTTAAGATCCCATTTTGAGTTTGGAGCTCAAGCATCATCTTGCATTGTGTTTCTGTCTTTAAGATCTCCGTTTAATCAACTCCCGCTAATTATTTCTTACGTTTATTTTCATTCATTTTTGTCTTGGATCTGTCGACGATTTGCGCCCTTCTTCCACCCACCACCCCCACGCACAGACGTCTTTCCGCCGGATCGAAATCCACAACAAAACCATTCCTTGCCTTTTTTTTTGTTGTTGTTGCTTTTGTCTCATCGTAACATCGTAACGCCTTTTCTCCTTGGTTTGCAGCAGCGAGCAAGCAGCACGTCTTCCCTGAAGACGGCAGGTAGTTAGTTCTTCGCCAAGTCCTGTTGTCACCTGCGCTCCGTTCAGACCGACACGGCGGACTTCCAAGCCATTTCTTAGCAGCGGTCTCTCTATCGATTTCCGTCCGACTCGTCTGAGCGCGGGCGCTGTCGCCATAAACCACAACCGACACCGGTGTGGATCGCGGTGCTTCTTCATCCAACAGCACTCGATCAATTTTTTTTTTCTTCCTTCCTCTTCCTCATGAAGCCATCCTACGGAGCGAGAAGATCTTGCGGCTGGACCCCCTGACCGTAGCAGAAACGCGCGGTGACGAGACGCCTGGCTAGTGTGGCCCCTCCGTTAGATCGCGATTTTCTGTGGCTGCCGCCATTGTTGCCCGGAGCGGGGTCTGCCAACGAGAGAAATAAGGGCGGGGTTTTCGCCAAATAAGACAGGGACGAAGTCCCCCCGAGCGCCAGCAATCATCTTTCGTTTCAATTGTGTGCGGCGTGGAAGGTCTGGGCTTCGCTAGGTACTGATGGAGCCAACTAACGCGCAGGGGATGGCGATCCTTTGATGCTCCTCAGAACGGGAACGGATACGATGCCCCCGCTGCTGTCCCCGCCGATGAGGGGGTGCAGAGAACAGACGAAGGGCTGGGACAGGGCGGCGACCTGCGGGCACGCGTCGTTAGGAAGAGAGCGGAGAAACGAAAGTTGGGAGGATAAACGGCTCTCGAGAAGAGGGGGAAGAAAGAAACAACAACAACAAAACAACACACGAGGGGAAGAGAGTTCGCTCGATGTAAAGTCTGGGGGGGCTGCTGCTGCTGCTGCTGTTGTTGTTGTTGAGCGAGTTGGACTTCCGAACAAGGCTCTGTCAATGGCATGGCATCCCGTGAAGACAAGTGGCCCGTTCTCTGTCGAGTGCTCTTCGTTACTGAGAGATGTTCGTCGAGCCGCCGGTCCACCCGACACCGGGGCCCCCGAGGACCCCGGGGGGGGGGGTCTCTCTCAGCTGCTGGCTGGAGTGAGTATGTCTCGCGGAGTCCGCGCGGAACGGAGGCCCCCCCCTTTTTCTTTAAGCTAGAAAAGTCGACAGAGCCGGAAATAAATTACAAGTTTGATTTTACCTGCCCGATTGTTTCGCTCGCGAGAATCTGATTTAAGATCCGGAGAAACCCGTCGTCGCCGGATCTTTCTCGGATCATCACAGAAGGGAGAAAAAAAAAAAAAATAATAATTTGATGTCTTTTGCGTTTATAGTTTTAAAAAGTTCCATCACCCTTATAACAAACACCCTGCCATCGACGAGACGAGAGACGGACCTTACTCCCGCATCCGTTCCGGACAAAAAAGCCCGCTAACGGGTCGCTGAATAAATTTGTTAAATTCTGCATAAATTTACATAAGTTTCAGTAAGATTTCAAAGTAGAAACCGGAAAAAAAAGAAAAAAAAACTGATAATTTTCGATTTTTCTCATACACAGGAGGGAGATATCATCTCAAACGTGTGATAACCGGGATCGTCTTTATTATGGTAAATTGTTTTTTATGCAGAATTTTAGAGCGAAATTCGAAGGACCAAAAAAAAAAAAAGGATTCAGCGGCTAACGAGAGCAGCAAAGAGAAGGGGACCATCGACGAATCGACTGGTTCATGTTTCTCCAGCCCCTCTCCAACTGATGAATAAGACTCGACTTTCGAATTCAATTATCAACGAAGGAAGGAAAAGGAATCTGTAGACGACTAAGTCATATTTCAAAATGATTTTATTTGGAATTTTGTCATCCATACCCTCCCCTGAGAAATTAAATAGGAGGCAACGGAAGAATGGGAAGGGGAATAAAGGTTATTTGAGAATCACTTAACAATGCAATAATCCTTCATATTTATGAGTCGCATTGATCGAATTGGTGCACGTCACAAAAACTGGTCTGGCAATCGTCCAGCTCTGGCTGAAGACTGGGGAGGGGTCGGTGGTGGAAAAGCGATCGCTTTGAGACAAAGGTGACAAACCCGGTGTAATTGGATTGTTGCGATACCGTAATGACCTTAATACGGGACAGACAGACTAGAACGGTTCAGCAGAGCGGAACCGTACAAGTGACAGTCAGGGTAACATGTCCTGGTGTCCGAGTCCAGAAAAGCTCCAGGTGCGAGAAACATACAATAGATCAACCAGCATTGTCTAGTTATTTATGTATATATATATTAAAAATCCTTTCAGATATTTCTCGGAATTTCAAATAGATATTTATTGAAAGGTTCATTAAACGTCAAATCTCGACGACTTTTACATCGTTCAGTTAATACACTCGATTCCAAAGATGTATTGGCTGGCACCCTGGCTCATGTGAACCATGCTTAAATAATACAATATTTAATTCTCTTTAGCATGGCACAAACGAGTTAAAAAATAAAAACTGCTGGGGAATATCTAGATTATCTACTGTTTTAGATTAAGTAGATTTGAAAGAAAGATTTTCAAAGGTTAATACCTAATTCTGCTTGTTGTTCTTGTAATCAGCGCACACACAGTAATAATAATAATAATATAATAATAATAATAAGAAGAAGAAGAAGAAATAAACCATGAATGTGGAGAATTAGTTTTCAATGCAGATTAAGATTTTACTTTTACTAGTTTTAAAAGAAAACAAACAAAAAAAACCCACGACACGCAGGGTTAGGGTTAACCGAAGTTCCCTGATCGCAGGGTTAGGGTTAACCGAAGTTCCCTGATCGCAGCAGCAAACTAAAGTTCCGTGAAAATCAAATCGTCTCCGCCGCGTTTGTCGAGGTTTTCTGCTGAAGCAGTCAATTGATTGGGATAATTACAGCAAAGTTTTCGTGCAAATACTTCTAATTATGGGACAGTAATGACAGCTAGCGACGGACGCGCCGTGTAAATTGGCCGGGCGGCTGCGTGTTCGAGGTGTAATTGCGAGAACGGAGACCATTCAGTCCGCCGATGTCACCACTCCGGCGGTGCTCACTCGCGGTCAGAGCCCCGGGAGGGAGGTATAACTTCCGCGAAGGCACCCTTCCGCCTTTGCCATTCATTGCGTCGTTTTCGGGCTCTTCATACGAACCCTCTGAGCAGAACCGACTGACTTGGGCTTTTACATCTTTCCATCAGACCGAGCGAGTGTCCGAGCGCCGGCGGCCATGACCCCTTCAGAAAAAAAAAAAAGAAAAAGAAAATGGAACGGCCCGGTGACCTGCTGTCTATTACTGACCACTTGCTGTTTACACAGAGAACCCTTTTATCTATTATCGCTGGCCCCGCATGTTTACTTTCGCCGGCCCAGCCCGGCTGGCTACATCACGGGCTGTCGCACACGTACGAGCAAATCAGCCATCCGTGGACGCATGCATGTCCTCGCTCACGCGTGGCTTTAGTTCAGCTTTCTCCTTCTAAACGTAACAGTGGGAATTAAACTAAGGCGACTTCATTTTGGAAGCAGTCGGGAGGAGTTTGGACTTATCTGAGCTTCGAGATAGCAGCAGTGCTGAGCAAATCACGGAGGGAGGGAGGGAGAGAGGGGATGACGCCAGATCACGGATGCGAACAGTAAACAAAAGTTAACAACAAAAAATTTGTGTACAGAGCAGATACCGGTAGCCTAATTAGTTGAGGGCGGCTGAAGCTGCAGTGGGCGCGATCAGCATTCGGGACGGGCCACGACCTTAAATTGGCCCGCCTGCTGTCTGTATCCACCAGGTTAATAGATTCTCTCTCTCACTATTATTGAAGCTTCCGAGTTCTCCCCCCACTACCCCAGTATTCCAACAATCGTTCTTTGGGATTTCCGCAACCACTGAACCGCGTATCCTTCTTTTCTTTTTACTTAAAACAGTTGATAACCGCTCGCTTTCTCTCGGTTAGCCTTCATTTCCCGGCTAAGGTCACCCCACCACCACTCGGTGAGGCAGCGACAGAAAAACCCGAGGGGCTGGCACGACGCTTCTGCGTCTCGCGTAGCCATCTTCGGCTGTGTCCCCCCACAAACACCAGGAACGGAATAAGTAAAATATAACACGTGTTTCCTTTTAACACTTAAAAAAAAGGGGGGGCGACGACAACGAATATTTGCTGCAGCTCGAGATCGACGCGCGACTAGGAAGGGATGAGTGAGTGGGAGAAAATCGCGCTGCTGTGTGTTGATTAGAAGTAATAATAATAATAATAATAATAATATAATAATAATATAATAATGATGAGAAGTTTGTTCGCTTTTTCCAAGTTATTGCAAGTGTGGGTTTAACATCATATTATCGCACACTGTCGTAAATTCGTCTAGCGGGAGAGGGGTGGGAGACCTTTACTCCGTGTAGGATAACAAGTGCGTGGTGAGTGGGTAGGGACTCTCTTAGAGAAGATTGCAATAATAATAATAATAATAAATAGGTCTAGAATTCAGTAAATGCGGTCAGAATGAGTTATGCCCGTGTGGAAAGAGAGAGAGAGAGAGAAGCCGAATTAAAAACGAGCGGAATTATCCTTGATGAGACTGACAGGGATGGAGCCGGGCTAGGGAGGGGGACGAAGGTGCAGCAGCAGCGGTGGGCGGCAGACTTACCCGCCTCTACGTTAATAAATCACTCCATGCAGGCTTGCGCAATCGAGTCTGTCTGCTGCAAGAAGGGCGAGGTAAGGTCAGACTTTGGCCCCGACTCGGCTAAAGTTTCGCGGCTGACATGCCTACTACGGTGACCTTATTAAAAGGTCGCCCTACTTGGCTGATTAATGAACGACTGTGAGGGGAGCGCGCACAAGCCGCCGTCGTCGCTTCCCCCCGACCGAGTGTTTAAAAACTAGTAAAAGCAAGAAAACATATCTCCGCCGGCTGCCTTACTTTTTTCTTTTCTCTCCCTCTCCCTCCCCCCCCGCAAACCGAACAAAGCTGCCTCTTGTCGGTCGGACACGTGATATAAGCCGAACGAAGCCTATTTTCGGGGTGTGAAGAACGGTTGAGTAATACCGGTGTCAGGGGGCGAGTGACTCCGGCGGTGGGTGTCACGCCTCGTGGCCCCATCGCTGCGGAAGGGCGAGTGTTAGCAAAACACGGGTCGGCACGCCGAACAATGGCATGTACCGCCGTACGAACGTCTTTCACTGGAACGAAATTATTCAGATTCATATCGATTCATCTCCACCCTCTAACACCTCAACAATATGAAAGGTCTTCTTGCCAGTCCCCTCCTATGTACCGTGCGATTGGACTACAACAGCGCCTGACCTACCCTAGCTGCGGTATGAGAAAGTGGCGTAAGAATATGCGCTCCGATATTGACAATTGTGCTTTGTATAATAAATGATGCTCTAGACCAATGGGATCATATCAAACTGTGGTAGTGCTCTGCCCTGCATGGCTGAGGGCTACGACCAACGACAGTAATTGTCACTCACTAATATGCTTCTTGAACCCGAATGGCAGTGTCATCCATATATGGGCTTGTATCCATAGAAACTCAACAGTTTCAACAGCGGTGTCAGAGTTCAAAATAGATAGAGTGCTTCAGACGGGCACACTCTCCCAACAGCGTTTGACACGATTCATACGCGATAGGCGCTCCGCGAGAGTTTCAATATCTGGGTGTTTGGCAATACGCTCATATTTACTGGCCGTACGTACACGAGACCACGGCACTAGCGAAGAAAGCCAACGGCCCGGTGACACGAGCCTGGTATGAACTGCCCGGTCTGAGCCGGTGGGCCGCCGACGAACTGTGGTGTGTGTATGTATGTATGTGCGCGCGTGTGCCCAGAGCAGATGACATTTATTTAACTCCGAACACTTGTGCTGCCGTGAACTTTCCAACTGGTCGTTATACATCGTACAGTTCCGCCACAATATGGCGATGAATGCAAGCCAACCTAGCAACACGGTGAACAGTTGGCGGGACCCGACCGATGAACTTGGGGGATCGGCTCCGACAACACCCAGCAGCAGCAGCAGCAACAGCAGCAGCAGCAGCAGCCAGCGAGCCAAGGTCAAACCACCGCCATCGTCCCTGCTACCCCCAATGGTACCCAGAGCGTGCCGGAAAGCAAACAGCAGCACATCGAGTGCGTGGTGTGCGGAGATAAAAGTTCGGGAAAACACTATGGGCAGTTCACGTGCGAGGGCTGCAAAAGCTTCTTCAAGCGGTCCGTCCGCCGTAACTTAACGTACACGTGCCGAGGCAACAGGAACTGTCCGATAGACCAGCATCACCGCAATCAATGTCAGTATTGTCGTCTGAAAAAGTGTCTAAAGATGGGGATGCGGCGGGAAGGTAGGTCTTTTCCCGGTGAGTTTTAGCGGGTTTGTAACTTTTCTGTTTATAGGTCAGTTACTCTTACTAAGTGCGGCCTTGGTGCGGTACCGACGACTGACTGGCCTTTGTTATTTTCGGGTCACTGTCGCCGTAAGTCCCCCCCCTCCCTCCCAACCGTCAGGGGGGTAGGTTTGTGCTGCAAGGTTTCACTACTATACCCTCCCACCGCCTCCCTTATTCGTCTGACTCCCTTTCTTGCAGCAGAGTTAACTTCTTTAAAAAAATTTTTCCTCCTGCCACCGTGTTTTTTTTTTTTTTCCGCTACAGGCGTAATTCTTCTCAGCATCAAAGCGCAGATCTCTCTCCATCTCTCTCTCCATCTCTCTCTCTCTCTCTCCATCCATCTCTCTCCATCTCTCTCTCCATCTCTCCATCTCTCTCTCCATCCATCTCTCTCCATCTCTCCATCTCTCTCCATCTCTCTCTCCATCTCTCTCCTCTATCCATCTCTCTCTATCCATCCATCTCTCTCCATCCTCTCCATCTCTCTCTCCATCGCTCTTCTCTCTCTCTATCCATCTCTCTCTCCTCCATCTCTCTCTCCATCCATCTCTCTCCTCTCTCTATCCATCTCTCTCCATCTCTCTCGCCATCCATCTCTCTCTCTCTCCATCGCTCCTCCCATCTCTCGTTCTCTTTCTCTCTCTCTATCCAGCTCTCTCCATCTCTCCTCCAGCCATCTCTCTCTCTCCTCCATCTCTCTTCTCTCCTCTATCCATCTCTCTCTCATCCATCTCCTCTCTCTCCCATCTCTCTCTCTCTCTCCATCTCTCTTCTCTCTCTCTCCATCTTCATCTCTCTCTCTCGCTCTCCATCTCTCTCTCGTCCATCTCTCTCTCCTCTCTCTCTCCTCTCTCTCTCTCTCTCCTCCTCCTCGCTCTCTCTCTCTCTCTATCCCCTCTCTCTCTCTTTCTCTCTCTCTCTCCTCTCTCCTCTATCCATCTCTCCATCTCCATCTCTCTCTCTCCATCTATATATATATCTCCATCTCTCTCTCTCTCCATCTCTCTCTCTATATATATATATATATATATCTCCATCTCTCTCCATCTCCATCTCTCTCTCTCTCCATCTATCTCTCTCTCTCTCGTTTTTACATTTTTTTTTTTTTTAAATTCTAGTCTCTTTTCAGAATATGCCGCCTTCTCGACACATCGGAAAAAAAACAAACAAACAACAACTCTACAATGTTCGTTTCTTTTCTCTCTTTTCCAGCTGTCCAGAGAGGCCGAGTACCGCCCACACAACACCCCGGTTTTCCCCAGATGGCTCTGACGAACGGTGACCCCATGAATGGACATACGTACCTGTCCAGTTTTATTTCCATGCTCCTGCGAGCCGAACCGTACCCAACATCCCGGTATGGCCAGTGCATGCAGCCGAACAATATTATGGGCATTGAAAACATTTGTGAACTTGCAGCGCGGCTGCTCTTCAGCGCAGTCGAGTGGGCCCGAAATATTCCATTCTTCCCAGACTTACAGGTCGCTGACCAAGTCGCTCTGTTGAGGCTCAGCTGGAGCGAGCTGTTCGTCCTGAACGCTGCGCAGTGCTCCATGCCCCTTCATGTCGCACCCCTCCTCGCCGCGGCCGGCCTGCACGCCAGTCCGATGGCGGCTGACAGAGTGGTTGCATTTATGGATCATATTCGAATATTTCAAGAACAAGTCGAGAAGCTTAAGGCACTGCACGTGGACTCTGCGGAGTACAGTTGTCTGAAAGCCATTGTCCTCTTCAGTTCTGGTAAGTACATTTCGCTGTGGTAGGGACGAGAGAGCCCTGCAGCTGGCCGGGCTTGACCTTTTGCATACCTGTCTTTTAGCCGACCCCCCCCAACTCTCGATCCTTTTGTTTTTTTTGTTTTTTTTACTAGAATAAGAAATGCGGCGAAAAACAACAAGCGGACGGATGCTTTGTCTGGCACCGCGCATAACTCGAATCTCTGTGTGTACACGGAGTTACAAAACAAGTCTAAAACTTCTCCACGCGCCTGACTGTTTTAAGAGAAACTCCTCCCACTGGCTGACGGTTTTCTCTGTTCGCTTTTGCTTCATGTATTCATTTAATAATAGGGGTAAGAAAAGGGTCTCTCGTGTTGTTCCCGGTGTCTTCTTTTTTTGTGTGTGTGTTTTGTTTGTGTTGTTGTCAGAAAAGAAACGATAAAAGGGGGAAGGAAACGGTTCGGATAATTTTGTATAATTAAAAGAGTTTTCTTTTGTGTGTGTGTCTCTCTCTCTCTCTCTTAATTTCTCCACCTTCCTCTCTCGGCCGCGACAAGGGAACGAGACTTGAGACTCGGCTCCGTCCTCGGGAAGCGGGGTCTGTCATTGAGATCGGTGTCTCTACTTCCGCGGGTGATTTACAATGATCGGATAGAACCGCAAGATTAACGACTGATTTTCTAAAACAACCTTCCCTTCCTCCAGTAATCTTTTATTATTTTTTTTTTAAATAAAAAATCGGCTTTATTAATAAGTAAGCGCACGTGTTCGTTCCCAGACGTCGGCTGAAACGAGCTGCTGCGAGTTATTAGGGTTGGGAGTTATTCGGGATGTGGGCGTTCAGAATTAAGGAGGCGAGCGAGCGCCGGGTGCCAAACAGTTTGCCCGCTCCGATCGTTAGCCGATTGACTAGGATCAGCAGAAATGCCCGCTGTTATGCCAGCTCTGAACTCCGTCGAACCTTTGTGTGTCGAAGCTATTTGTTAAGATCCAAAACAAATGCACAGGTATGGAAGGTTTGCTCATCGCATTTCGAGGCCTGGGCCCGGTTCGCACACCTTTGGCGTGTCGTCGTCCCCGCGCAATCCAGACGCACGCAGTCTCTCGGTTTGCCTGAAGACTGTCGGGACACGATCAGGACAACATACGACCGACCGACCGACCCGACGGGGGACCGGGAGGGAGTTGGTTTGGGGGGGGGGGGGAATCAGATTTTACCTTTATTTAAATTCGACCCCGTAGACGGGCTATGGCGAGACTTCCAGCCAGGAGAACGGCAAGAATAAGGAGGGAGAGATTTTGTCTGTCTGTAGTGGGGTTAGGATGGGGGAGAATCAGCTTTATCCCCGGCCCGATGAGTTGTTTTGTCGCCGGGGCCTATTTGGGGACACAGCAAATTACCTGTCAGGAAATAAATAAACTCCTGGTTCGGAATTGTTTGTCTGACGAACGGCTGGTCCCATTCGAACTCCAACGCAGTTATTTTCTTTTTTCTTCGCTCCTCCTCCTCCTCGTTCTTTGTTTTTAGTTATTTCCCCGTTCGTTCGTTCACACCGGACGTGGACTCGGGTGGGTGTCTGTTGTCGTCTCGGTCACATAATTAAGGAATATCGCCATAACTTATTTCGAGATACGTCAGTCTACACACACACACGAAGATGATACTCTCGGTAGTTTTCTCTGCCAGCCGAGGTAAAGGAAGTCTTTGTTGTACCCCTAGTTTTTTTTTGGGGGGGGCTTGTATATATATATATATATATATAAAGAAATCTCTTGCAGAGAAGAATTCCCGTCTCCCACCCGGCCCCACCTCAGCAAGGTACCGCGCGAGAGACGAAGCAGTCGTCAGTCGGTCTCCGGTCTCCTCCTGTGAATCCAAAAATAAGTCCGCTGCTGAACACTACCCCGATGATACTCTTCCTCTTCCTCTCAGTTGCCTATTTTCGAGCATCTTTCCCCCCCGCAGTTACATTTTCCAACCCCCTCCGCCGACTACCGTTCGCAAAAAAAAGGGGGGAGAAAATTGTCACTAGTTTTTGTTGTTGTTGTTGTTGTTGTTGTTTTTTTTTTTAAAGAAATATATAAAAGCGTAGATTTTTGTTTTGCGAAGATGGTTCCTGGGTATTATTGTAAAAACGGTGCTTCCTGGTTCTCACCTAACCGACGGAAACGAGGAGTTTTCATCTTTAAATGTGGTTTCGAAAAAATTAATGAATTAAGTCTATGCAGGAGAAATTTATTATTATTATTATTATTATTATTATTATTATTATTATTATTATTATTACAGGTTGGTTTTTTATATCCTTTTTTAAAATTTTTTGAAAATCTCTTGGATTAATTCGAAAAATGTTCTACAATTATCTAAAGGAAAAAAACATTATTATTATTATTATTATTATTACTATTATTATTATTATTTTTATTATTATTATTTTTTTTTTTTTTTTTAAAAGAAAATCTTGTGTTACTTAATTAATTAATAAAGCTATCTTGATAAATATTGTAAGCTTATTATTCATACACAGATCTTTCGTCGATACTTTTCAGACGGAATACGTCGTATTAAGTCCCCCTTATACTTGAATGAAGGAACGCTGCTAGAATTTGAAAACTGGACCAACTTTTCCGGCGATGACCATTGTCAGTTCACATTGTTTTACTTCTGCTTCTTTGTGTGTTGTGTCTTAACAGTTCATCATCATCAGTTCGCTTTATTTGTTGGAAATCCGCTAAACCTTTTTTTTTTTCTTTCTTTCTGTTGTTGTTGTTTTATTATTATATTTTTATTTAGCTGTTCCTTAATAATATAATTCACTTTAAATTTTCAACTTTAAAAAAAAAGAAAAACGTTTTGTTTTTTGTTTTTCCCGTTTGTTGTTGTTGTTTTAAATACATTTTTAACTTCTGTTTTAAAAAAAACCGTCTTTTCCCTCGGTTCGTAGTCGGCTGCCTGTCTACCCGACTGTCTCATAATTTCTACACGTGAGGTAGCAGCAGCGAATCCATCCGCTTTGTCTATTTCTTTTCTTCTCTCTCTCTCTTTTTTTTTTGTTTGTATATTTTAATTAAAAATCTCTCTATTGTTTTGTTGTCATAAGTATTAAAACTTCTTCTTCTTGTAGCATTTATTTTTTGTTTGGATACTTCACGGATAGTGTTTTCTTTGGTTTTAAAACGGTGTTACAAACTTTCAGCCTTTTAGAGAAATGTATTTAATGTCCAAGCATTCTCCCTTCTCTTTACTCAGCAGTGTTATTTGTTTGTTTGCATATATAATTATTATGTCTTCTTTTTTTTTTAATGCTGAAATACAATTTGCGCTGGTAGGAAGGGGAAAGACGCCCTTTAAATATATATAAAATAATGTTGTTGTTTTTTTTTTAAGCAAGAAGGAAAAACGAATATTGAAAAAAAAAGTTCGCTAATGAGTTACCGTGATTCGGTAAAAACCCTAGATTCCGAACGGGCAAATAAGTGTAAAAGTTTAGAAAACAAAACCACGACTGGTTTTCTTGTTGTTTCTAAGGGGGAGAGGGTTAATAACTGGTAAGAGTTGTATCAAAAACAATAAACCTTAAGCATTTTTTTAGACAATCGAGTCTTGGGTTTTAAGAAAAAAAACAAAAATTAATATTCAGCGCACGAATTAAGCGGTAACTGGCAGTGTGCATAATGTCATCTTTTGCCCATTAAAGGATAAGTTAATTATTTATTACCTGTGTACATTTTCACATGTACCATTATCAGCAGGTAATTACATCCAATTTATTTCTGAATGATAACGATTTCAAAAAAATCTCGTTAGAAATTTTCCTCATCACTGATTGTATTCACTTGAAATAACCGCAAGAGTAGTTTTAAACCATTATTATTATTATTATTATTATTATTATTATTGTTGTTGTTGTTGTTGTTGTTGTTGTCGCTACTGGGATAGTGTTTGACCGTAAATTACATACATTCTTCTGTGATTCACAAACGCAGCACCTGTATTATTCGCTCTAATCTTTGCACGGATTCCATTGTTATTATTTTTAAAATTTATTTTCGCTTTTCGCCTGTCATAGAAATCTGAGCCTATACACACATCTTTACTTCCATCATCTCCTCGGAGGCGGCTGGGAGGAGGGAGGGAGGAGAGAAGAGAGAGATCAGAAAGGTGTAGTTACAGAGTGATGGAAGTCAGTTTTTAATCCCAAACGAGTAGATTTCACCGAAGACTGAGGAAGCGATCTGAGAGCGACGCGAAAGAGTCTGACCGACCATTCGTTAGGAAAAAAGGGGGGAAGAGACCGATTTTTTTCTGTCCTTTTTGATGTTTCTGGTATGAACTTCTCTCCCCTCCCCCCCAAAAAAAAGAATACAAACAAAACATTACTGGCCGGTTTTTTGCTCTTCCAGAAGGACGAGTCTGATTCCATCGTTTTCTCTTCTTCTTTCCTTCTCTCGCGCTTAAGCGGATACCGTTCCAGTTTTTACCAGTAAAAGCTTGGATCGCGCGCTGCCCTTTAAAAAACAAAACAAACAAAACATGTCTGGGGGGGGGAAGGGGCTACGCGCTTCGCGTTTGTCGATAAGAATTATTTAAAACTTTTGGCTTCAGCAGCAGGCGAGAGGGGTTAGGGTTGTTGTTGTTGTTGTTTGTTTCTTTAAGCGGGGTCGCCTCGGGAGAGTAAGTTCTCGCTGACGTTTGTGCGATTGTTGTCTGTTTCCAGATGCCTGCGGATTGTCCGACACCAACCACATCGAGAGCCTCCAGGAGAAATCGCAGTGTGCGCTGGAGGAGTACGTGCGGAGCCAGTACCCGAACCAACCCACCCGCTTCGGCAAGCTGCTCTTGCGCCTGCCCTCCCTACGTACAGTGAGTGCGCAAGTGATCGAACAGTTGTTTTTTGTGAGACTGGTAGGTAAGACACCCATAGAGACGTTGATACGAGACATGCTACTGAGTGGGGGGTCGTTCAACTGGCCCTACATGTCCATACAATGAGGAGTTCCTAGTCTTTCTTTCCATGTGTGTGTGTGGACCAGAAGATAATCAATCAGTCACTGACTCCGTTTACAAAAAGATACTGACTTTAAAAAAAAACAAAAAAAAAAAAACAAAAAACAAAAAAAAAGACAACAACAACAACAACAACAACAACAAAAACTCTGAGGGCAGCTGGACTAACCCGTTTGAAAGCCCAAATATGGATTTGCATTAATTGAAGACATTTTCCTGTAAACTCGCCCTTTAAAAATATTAATAATAATAATAATAGTAGTAATAATAATAATAATAATAATAATAATAATAATATAATAAAAGTAAATATGAATTTCTCAGAAAGGGCGAGAAGAAAACTCAGTGTATTCCATAATAATGAGTCTAAAGTACATTTTCCTGGTGTTTAAAGTTCTAAGATCATCAAACAAAGACAAAAACTATATATATATTGTAGTATTATAATTATTATGACAGTAGAATTGTCGCAAGGTTCCATTTTTTCCCGTGTCTATGTTGTCAGCGTTTTATGGGTGACACGTCATGTACCATTTCTTACTAATATTATTTTGGTATAAGTACATCATAGTGATATTTTAATACATATGTGAAGAAGATTGTATAGTGATGTATAGATTAAAAAAAAAGAGAAAAAAAAAACCATTCAAGTCAATGAAAGAAGGAAAAAAAAACAACAACAACACAAAAAAAAACATTTTCAGCACCAAAGCTTTCGTATTTTGTAGTTTTTAGATATTTCTATAGATTATTTTTTTAAAAAAAAAAAATATATATATATATATTTATATATATATATATATATATTTATATATATATATACTTATTGCCATCCTGTCTGTCCGTCTGTCTCCGTCTGTCCGTCTGTCTGTCTGTCTCTATTTGTCCCTCCGTCACAGCGGAACTGTTTTACCTGCACAGCTGTTCCTCCGACACCTGCTTGGCCGACCTTCACTGCTTTGTTAGGTGATAGCTTTAGGACAAAGCTCAGGTTAGCACCATCCGACACACGGGTGGAAAGTAAACAGAACCGGAAAGGTCTGCGTCCTGCCGGCTATCCCCGACTCCGCGCACGCACCCCGCCCCTTCCACTATTTTCGGTTCCCCTCCCCCCTCGTAAAGCGTGCATTCTCTTCCACGGCACTTTTATTATTTCCGGTTAGCGAAAATCAATTTTAATTACTTAATAAATAATAATAATAATAATAATAACAACAACACCGACAGAAGAGCTGGTTGCGAAGTGACAGAGCCGAGGGTTAGGGAAGACGGCGGCGGTCAACGAATATCCCCACTTTGTTTGAATGACCTTAACGCGGACAGGTTTGGTGGGAGGTCAATGAGATAAGGCTGGGGTCTCACTAAATAGAACTCGGGTCAGCTGCGAGAGGGACGGCCTCTGGAGAGAGGTCAAGTACATCGATGGCGGGGCGGGGGGGGGGGAGAGGAAGGGAATCTGTGCCAACTTAAACAACAGCGTGAAAAGTTAAATATCTCAGTCGCTCCAGAGCGCGGACGTGCACAGGTACACTAGCTGGATAGATTCTGCCAGCCTCACCTACAGGGGGGGGGGCTTCGTATAAATTAGTTGGGGAGTAAGAAACGATTCGTGACCTCGTTTCTACCTCTTTGTGTGGAGAACAAAGAGACCGGGAGAGAGGAGGGGGGGGGACATGGACATATAAATAGGATACAGCTTAATATTTTCTTTCCTTTTAAAATAGATGTAGGTTGAAAGTTGGACAATGCGAAGTATTGAATGAAGCGACCGGATTAAACATCTTCAGACAGACACTCGGTCTTAACCGCATCATCCCCAGCTAAGTCCACCCAGCGAGAAATTAATGCCATTCAGAGTTTTTGGCGGTGGTGGTGTGTGTGTGTGTGTGTGGGGGGGGGATAAAAAGGAGGAAATCCAAGAAAATACAATGTCGTAGGACGGTCGGAAATGGCTCGGTCTGCGACAGGCCATTGTTCGGAGCCGAGCCGAGCCGGTCTAAGAACGAGGAAAACCACAAATCGCCGGGTAATTACGGCGAGCGAGCCGCCTATTATGGACTGGCGAAGACATAATGTTGCGGTTTGGAAAAGTATCGACTCGCGCGCCCTGAAGTGGTCTGTTCGTATTCTTCGGCGACTCGTTACTTAGAGACACATGCGACATCGAACGTCGAGAAGCTGTTTGGCGGAGGCGATGGCCGGAAGGGGGGGGTTGGAAAAAAACAAGTGTGGGGAGGCTGCTGGGTTGGGGCTGAACAGATGGGTCGTTTCTCTGGAGTGTCGCTCGCGCGCCCCGATGGATCAGATAGCTTTGTGATTTATAGAGCTTGGTGACAGTCGGCCTTTGTCGGCTTGCTGCTGCGGCCTGCATTGTTTATATAAAGTGCCGAGGTTTTATCGTGCCGGTCTGAGAGGGGAGGGGTGAACTTAAGTTAGCTACACATTGTCAAAATACATTAGGAAGTCGTCTTTAAGGAAATACAAATCTCTCCACATACAGCAATATGTCCGTCTGCGGTATTGCTCCCCACAAAGAGGTTACCAGGAAAACGTAACTCTTCCTTCTCTCTCCGAGTTACTGGCTCTCGTGCTCCAGAGAGATGCGCACATCTCGTCTTCTGAAGCATTTTCTCGATTAAATTATTTTACTTTTGTATCTAACGGGAATGAAATATTTAATATTTCGCATTAAACTTTCCAAAATTCTTGTCGGTAACTGATACATATAGATTAAATAAAGAATTTGTCTGGTGTATTTTCGAGAAAGGCAGAGGGAGGGAGAGAGAATGAGGAGTGTGTGTGTGAGAGAGAGAGAGTGTGCGTGAGAGAGAGAGATGGTGAGTGTGTGTTTTCCTGTTCACAGTTTAAAATCAAAACGTCTGTCTGTGTTTGTACTTGTAAATGTAGTTTTACTTCCCTTGTTCTGTATCTGGCTAATAAAAACACATACACATATATATATATATATATATATATATATATATATATATAATACTTTGAACCTTTATATAAACATTATATTTCACTATTATCAACATATTTATTATTATCACTGCTTTTGTAATATAAAAGATTTACTAGTATTTGTAAGAAGAAGTTTCTCTCTCCCACTCACGAACGATGAACTCGTGAACACGGTTTGCAGACGTATTTAGCCCCAACTCTTACTCGCTTTTCATCTTTATTCTATTCTTTTATAGAATTTGTATCGTTTCTTCTTCTCCTTGTAATTAAGGTGGACATGACGCAGAGACAAAAGGAAAAAAAAAAACAATATTGACAAATTACAGTAACATTTGACACAAAAATACTAATACTAATTCTTCCTTTTTCTTAAAGAAAATGAAGATTAATGGGCTTAATTAACTTTGATCTGACAAGAGGTAATGAGAAGACGACATACTATCATCACTAGGAAATTATGTAACAATCTCAAATCAGTTTTGTTTGAAAAATGGCTTATTTAGCTTTCAGAAGTACACACACACACACCACACACAACACACACTTCATTTATTTCGTAGAAAATATTGGTGCTATTAAAAATAAAATTCCATGTATATATTTGTGTAATAAAATATTAAATGTATCACAGAGTGACTGACTGATTCCTCCTCCTCCTCCTCCTCGTCCTTAACTGCCTCTCTCTGACTCTGGCCAGTCCTCAAGACGGCGCAGGCGCGATCGGAAGACTCGTTCTTAAAATATAATTTAAAAAAAAAAAAAAGGCTCTTTCCTTCAAAGTTTGGCAAATAATTTCTCTCTCCATCTCTCTCTCTCCCCCCATCCCCACCACCACCCCCGCCGCCCTATCTAAGGCCCGGAGTGCTTAGTGATGCGCCGGTGAGGGCGGACCGTTCTAGATCTCAACTCGACGACGGTCCGGTGTAAGTAGAAGCCTGTACGTACAGTGCGCCCGCTATTGTTTACCCTACATAGACACTCTGACTGGCAGGAGCTGAGAGGAGCGCTCGCTATTCCTCTTTAATGCGGGGTGTTACTTATTTACTCTTCTTACCACGGGTTGCGCTTTGGTGCTCTCTTTTTTTTTTTTTTGTTTTTTTTTTTATCTCAGCTGGGCAGGTACGCAGGCAGGTAGGGTGGGTGGGTGTCTTTGCCAGATGCCCGGGGGGTGGGTCAGTCACTTATTGTCGGATGTTGCCAGCAGCAGCAGCACTCGGCTCGCTCTCTCTCGGCGGCGGCAGCTGAGGTGCATTCCTCGGTGTTAAAGGTGACCTGACCTACATCTGGCCGATCCAGTTTCCTGCTGCCGGAGCCTGCGCGGCTTCCACTTGACGTAACGTTCGCTCACAGCTGTGGGGATTAGCAGTCACGTGACCGCAAACACAAACACACCGCGCGATAAACACAAACCGTACTGTTTGGCAGCGCCTGGCCCCTGGTGGCAAGTTCTCCCCCCCCCCCACACACACACACACACTCTTCATCTGAAGACAGCCGGTGTTGACAGAGGTTAGACTTTGGTCAGGAAATTTAAAAAGAAAAGGTTGGGGGGGGCTCTATGACTAGAACGGCGTAGTAGTATGTATATTCGCCATAATTACTCGTCGCAAGCCTCTCCCTCCTCCCTACATCCTCCTCATTCCCTTGCCATCACCATCATCTTTCTACCCCAGAATTAAAATGGCGATGCTATTATATGTAACAACCAGCAGACAAAAAGATTATCTAATATTAATTTCGAAACACTTCCAGCAAAACGTTTAGCAGAAATCTTGAGAACTGATTCAGATTCTGGTTTGTCCAGCAGCAGCAGCAGCAGCGGCGGCGGCAGAACTGTTCGTTTCCATCCCCATCCGTAGAAAAAATCTCGCCATGTATGTTGTTGTGCTTATAAATAAAATGTCTGTACCCTGTCTAGCTTTTACTTCTGGTCTTGTCCGCTCTTTAAGGTTTCTTATCAGGGAGGGAGGGAGGCAGTTCTGACCTTCATCCACGATGCCCATTTAGATGGCAGAATCTATCCACAGAGGCCTGTTGGGCTTTCCTGGTTCAAGAGACGTGCTAGTAAGAAAGAGGCTGGCTAGCCGGCCCCTGCTATCCTTCCCCATCATACCTAGGCATACTAAAGGGAGAGAAAGATCATCGCAGTTCTGTCTGGCTGTTAGTTCGCCGCCTGCTGATGGCGCTGACTGACCGACCGACCCGTTAGTGTTTGTGAAGGAAATGTAAGTTGGGAAAGAGTTTGTTTTGAGAAGACACGCGCATCTTTAGAAGATGTGCCGTTATAGAAATAACCCGAAGAAGTAGAGGGAGCATAGGATTCTTAACGTTCCTCGGAAATCTCTTTCTCGAAGGAACTTTCCAGGAAACGGGACTTCAGCGTGCCTGAAAGCAGCTAGGGAAATCTTGAGTTGACACCAAGAAGCTTTTTACAATATTACAAGATAATTCCGACTAAGCCGTATTTTTTTTTGAGAGAGAGAGAGAGCATTCACTGTGCCGCGGTCTCGACATTAATCTTGGGCGAGAGAGGTTCTCCTTCCAAGAATGACTGTGTCATTAATAATAATAATAATAATAATAATAATATAATAATAATAATAAATTCAACTACAGTTTTTGTTCTCGCGGCGGTTGTGTATATCTTAGTTTTTGTGATATGTAATATTTTAATACTAGTTTTTATATTGTATTTTTAATTTTTATCTATTAAAATTCTTTTTAAAGCATAAAATAGTTATTATTATTATTATTATTATTATTATTATTATTATTATCGGAAATTCTGAGAAGCAAGAATGTTTTTGAGGACAGTAGAGAGAGAGAGAGGAAGAGAGCGATGGAGAGAGAGAGAGAGAGAGAGAGAGAGATGGAGAGAGAGATGGAGAGAGTTCGGAGATTCATCGTCTAATTTTAAATGGAAGTATAAAAAAAACTAGTTTAAGAAAGGTTTTACTTTGTCGCTTCGAAAACGGGGCGACGCCGAGTTTATTCATTAAGCGATATCTTTTACCTGTTTTTGTTTGTTTTATTTATTTATTTTTTAAAAAAAAAACAACAAAACTTTTCTTCGTGAGAGAGAAAGCGGTGGGGGGGAGCATCTTGGTATCAAATATTCTCCTCCTCCTCCCACCTTCCCCACCCCTGCCAAGGGGACTTTCTAAATCACCGCGCTCCACCGAAAGTCTCTCTCTCTCTCTCTCTCTCTCGTCCTTCCCTTCTGTAACCCGTTCTTACTCGACGATGAGGTGACGACTTCTCGATCAGGCGAACTTGGCGGGTTATTCATTTCTTTATTCTTGTTCTGTAGTTTTCGCGTCGACTTTGTAATTTGGCGTGGAGTCCGTGGGGTGGGTGGTTGGGGTTGATGACGGGGGGGGGTGGGGTTCGTTGTGGGCGGCTCTCGGTCGGTCCTATCTCTGTCTGTCGCCCGGTTTTGCGAGAGTAGCGGATAATTGTCGTTTTGTCCCTCGCAACTTCCATCAGGGCGGAAACTCGGAGCCGGTATTGTTTTACGGTCCCGACGAAGCGCTCAGTGGGCCACATTCTACATTAGTCATGCCAATTATTTTAGGGAAAACATATAACGATGTGCGAGTATTTTCCCTGATTACTTCTCCTCTGCGTGCGAGAGACACCGCCGCCCGGAGTGGATAACTTCTGTAAATATTTTATTAGACTCGGTCACAAAAAGGAAAGGAAAGAAAAGACTGATGATTAACGATTTAATTTTAATTTAGGGCCTCGGACCGTTCTTGACGGGAGTGTTAACGGTCTGCGACGACACTCCTGGCCACGGAGCGCACTGCTCGCCTGGGCGGTGATATTAACAGACTTCCAGGCCGCCATAATTCTCTGAAGTCTCGTTCGGTTTTGGAAAAACCCGAGATCAACAGCTCAGCACTCGAAGAAACTATGTAATTAATTTCTAATTCTTCACAAGGAAATAATTAAATTTTGATGTTGTTAAAATACGTAATTTTAAAATGAATATATTCCGACTATAGAATATTATCTACATGATTTTCGATTGTTGATAAGCGGGCTACCGCACGAGACCGGACCCCCAAATCAAAGAACTTTTCAATTCAGCGAACTGTTTTGGGTACACAGTCTAATACCCTCTTCTTTCCTCCGAATTGTCCGTGTCGGATTAACTGCAATAATCAGACAGGGAGGGAGATAAAACTTAAATATCGCAATAAGCGAGATTAGTTAACGTTAGAAACTGGGGAGCTACTACGATTACCTCGTCCGATCAGCTGAAGTTTACTGTTGTGTGTAGATGCTACCATCTTTATATTTATTCCCACTACAAGCATTTTCGGGCACTGCACAGAACCTATAAACCTTTGGGCAGAAGTGAATTCAAAAGACATAAAATTTAAAATCAAAATTTTGCTTTTTAACTTGGTAAAAAATCAATTTAGAAACTTATTATTATTATTATTATTATTATTATTATTATTATTATTATTATCATCATCATTCTTGTATAATTATTTTTAGATATATCACAACTCGTGATACTATTTAAAATTTCCTTCCTCTAAAATATTTTGTTTGCAAAACTCACATCTTTTATTCAAATATTTGCATTTATTTTAATGTCTCATTACAAGTGAAAACCTGACAGTAAATAGCTCAGAGAGGCGTTGCGAGTCCTCCATATTTCAACAATGAAATACTCGGGTTATAAGGTGTGGAAGTATCCAAAATTACTCGGCTCTCGCTTCTTTTTCTTCCCTAACTACGACTGGTTAAGAAAGTGTGACAGTTTTAGGAATTAGTTAAAGGAGACTTAATTTAAATCGGCTTTTAAAAAATATATATATATATATACTCAGAACTAGGCAGGGTAGAGCAATTTTGAAAATTAGTTTTTACCCACTTTATTTTAATTTCGCTTAAGCAAGCTAGATGCTTATACATTTTTGTTGTTGTTTGTTCAGTACACATTTGTTGTACTTCTGGCCGGGTTTTAAAAGGGCTCCAGTTTTTGAAATGATTCGCGGAAGGAAGGGTGTGTGTGTGTGTGTGTGGGAGGGTCTACAGTTATGAGAAGACTTTCTGGTTCGCCAAACAGACGGAATACGTGGGGGGTATATAAAAAGCACAGTCCGGCGTGGATATTCCCCCACTGATCCATTACCAATCTGTTTCGGGAACCGTTCTGGTACGACGCGTGAGGGGGAAGCGGAGGGTGAACAGATGAACTCCGAACATTCCGAGCGTTTACAGGTGAGAGGAGGACAAAGCTGGAAGTGTGATCAACTCTTTAACGTCCCTTCTAAACGGCTGAAGGAATTGTCCGGACTCCACGATCGCGGGAGATACAATAAAACACCGCCCGAAGTCTCCTTCCCAACTCCCTTTTTTATTTTTTTTTTTAAAAAAACAAAAACACGATCCCTTCCTGGAGGTTTTGTATTATTATTATTATTATTATTATTATTATTATTATTATTATTATTGAGAAAGAAAATCTAAAATAAACCAGAGAACCAAAACGCTCCACCGCGACGACAACTTTGCAGCAGCAGCTCCTCCCCGGCTGACAGAACACGAGATGGACTAAGTCGTAAGTTGTTTGGGGGAAGTGTATGCATTACGTAGTGTAGCTTTCCTAAGTGGGGTCGGGAACACCTCAGAAGATCCCCGCAGAACTCGAGACGGAATTATACCTAGATTTTCGTGTTTGTTCCAGGTTTCCGTATTTAAAAAAGAAAAAAAAAGGGGGGCTGGCATGCGAGAGATGCCGAGTTTCCTTCTCAATGGTTTGACCCGAAACAAGGCCATCGAGTAGTGTCGGTCGGACAACCCCTTCCCGGAAGCAGAATTAACAAAGCGTACGAACTATTCGGGGGCTTAGGTCATCTTATCGATAGGTGTTCTGCCGAGCCCAGCCTTCCTCGAACCCCACATCGCCAAGGAATCAGCCGTTGATTCGAAGACTAACTCGAAATTCTTCTAATCCCGTTTCACGAGGCGAATTAAGCAGTGCGTGACCAGAAAATAAGTCTGTAAACTGTTTTTTTGTTAAAAAAAAACAACAACAAAGTAAATAATAATTTCCAATAGAGGTAAATTGTAGAAGAATATCAAAAACCAACCAACAACCAGAAGTGTGTATGTAGGTGGAGTAGCGGTCATGATTTTAATCGAGAAGTGTCTCTGTCGTCTTCGAACGTCCGCCTCCTGGCCGAGGCTGTCTCCTTCCTCCTCCTCCTCCCCTCCCCACAGCCCGATATCTCCCCGTTACAAGAGTAATAACAAAAGGATGGGGGCGGAAGGAAAATTCCGTTCCCGAGGTCTCCCGCCTAAAAAGTCGCGACTAATAATCTAATTCCAATAAAGAAACCGAACTTCCGAATAAATCTCCGTCGGTTGTTAGATTCTCTGGGAAGGTTACGATCCGCCTGGTTCTATCATCTCCACGCTTTCCGTTCGATTAGGAGAGGCTGCCGCCATAGGTTTTAATATTACGGACAGGTCCTTTATATGTATGTATGTATGTATGTATGTACACACACACGCGCACTTTGCTTGTGACCTTTCTAGATTATGAACGGTGTTTGTTAAGTAAGTTTGCACAAGAAAACAACATATGTCAGACCCTTGACACAGATCGTTCCAACCTGTGCGGGTTGTAGAGGACACGGTCGGGTCGTGTTTGATACGAAATCTGAGCAGTGCGCGCGCGCCCTCTACATAGATCTCTCCCTCCCTCCCTCTGTCTGTCCCTTCACTCTCACCCCTGCGCCGAGCGCGGGCTCCTTCCGACGCAGAAGAAGAACAAACAGACTGCGAACGACGAGATAAGTGACCCGGATGAGTCGCACCGCTGGGCGACACAGATTTTTCTTCAACCTAAGGTCAAAAATACTGGGAGAAGAGGGGGGGTGGGGGGGGGTGAGGTTGTTGTTGTTTTTTTTTAGAGCTCTCGCGCTCCCTTTAGTTTTCGGTTCCGACCCGGTGACATTCGATACGATCCCTTTCTACTCTGGCGGCGGTGCACCAGCCCTTCCCCAACCCCCATCCACGTACACCGGGCTGTGCCGGTGTGTGGCGTGGTACCGGGCGGGAAGACTCTCTCCGGGGTCGGCGGAGGGGGAGGAGAGACGGTGGGGTCAGGCCACAGCCGCTATCTGCTTTTTGTTACAACTCGGGCATCATCCCTCTTTCTCTCTCCCCCCCCCACCCAACGGGGAAGGGGCTCGGCGCTGCGCCCCCTCCCACCCAAACCACCTGAAGAGAGCGATGGAAAAAAAAGGGGGGTTGGGTCTTCCTTCCTTCCAGAGAAGAGAGAAGAATAGCGTCCACGTATCAATCAGGCCTGCTCGCAGACAGGCCCTCCTATATCACACGGCTTTAATCCAGCTACGGGGTCGTGTTATGACGATATCAATACGTTTCAACAGACAAACAAAAATAATAATAATAATAATAATAATAATAATAATAATAATAATAGTGGTAAAGTTAGGATCACCAAGTTTTCTAAACCCGCTTTTTCTGAGAGTCAACGCACCGAAGGTCACGTGCGACTCACCTTTCTCTACGGACGGCGGGTTCCAGTTCGCTATTTTTAAAAAAAAAAAGAAGAAGAAAATTCCAAATAGATGTAGATCAGGGATCGGAGCTAGAGCGTCTCCGAAACTTAACGGGGATCCGAACCGTCCGTTGCTTCTTCGTCAAAAAAGTCGGTTTGAGGTGAAAACTACCAATAGTATTCCGAAGTTTATATGGACGTTCAGCTACGACGATATTTACGAGAGTTGTGATCCAGTATTGATCGACCGATCGCCTTTCGATCACCTGCGTGGGTACCGAGCGGAGACGACCAGGACGACTTTCTGGAGAGAGAGAGTCCGCTGAAAATTAACGGCCCGTTTACATTTTTGTTGTTTCTATTCACAAACTTCTCTTTCATTCGACTCGACAGAACATTCGAGGGGGAAAAAAATGCCCTAAAAGAGCACAGTTATGGTGAGTTTGAGATTTGGGGACTTGGACCAAACCCCAAAGAATCTTAAAAGCTTGTCAGAGAGATATCTACGAGGATTCGGGATACTAGGTTAAAATAATTAGTTATTCAACAGAAATATATTATTATTATTATTATTATTATTCTCTTTTTTATAGGTGAGTCAATTTCCTTGTCAGTAATTATCATAACAACCTTGTGAATGGAGTAGCTGAATTTTCTCGTACGTTGTTCAATGGTAATTGATATTGTGTAAGATGAATGGCATATTGCATCGTCATGGACACTAGGCAACATGTCTATCTCATTATCTAAATAGTTTCCTACTGTAATAGATATTTACTTTCATTGTTTTGAAAATAGCTGTGAACAATAGCTGTGTTTTCATCAGGTAACATCTTTAAAATACATTTGATTTGATTTGATTTTTCCATAGAGGCAGACATATAGTAGTGCTGCATTTCCGTGGTAAGGATGCGAAATTTCTCAAGATTCGGAGAGACAAAACAAAAATTTAATTCGATCAGCTGCCTCAACATCGTTTTATTTCCCTTGTTCTTCCTTCCTGAGTTTATTCTTTGTTTGCAGCGTTGAGCATATTCACGGACGGTATAGATGGAAAAAACAAACAAACACGTGATTTCCTTTATTATTATTATTATTATGTTACACACCTTTTCCATCCCTACAACACCATAGTCAGGTACGGGAGAACGACACCGTTATATGCACTTATTTACATCGTGTGTGCCTCGGGCTAAGGTCGCCTATGCAGATGAATAGGTGTGTAAATAAGCACAGGTGCGATATAGCAGAATTTGTACGGTTGACAAAACTCCAAAGCGTTTCCAGTGACCGTAATGGTTCCGGAGTATAAACTTAATTTGTCTCCTACTCTCTTAGCTCTGTTCGGGGCAGTCGCACAATACGGCCTACACCGGGACAGCCAAGCGCACCCATTCAGCCGGGCTAGGGTCGTGTGTTGTTTATTGACTGAGCCTAATTGCACTATAGACGGGGTGATATTTCTCCTCCGCTTCTGCATCGCCGTCGTTTGTTCCCGGCCCCCACACCGCTACAGTGTGTCAGCCTCTCTATCCGCCGTGCGGGGGAACTGCAGCCTTTCTTCTCCTCTCCCGCTCTCTTTGAAGAATTTTTCTCAATGGAGCGGCGGCGGCTCTTGAATTTAGAACCGTTTAACTCGTAAAAAGAAAACGGGGAGTGTTGGTTTCTTTGTTTGGAGGAGTGGGGTGGGGTGAGGGAGCCAGTGACGACGAAGGATCTGGCTCCCTCCGCTCCCCGCACAGGTGATAAGAATCGGTCTAGTTCACCTGGAGGAGGTGGGAAACGAGTACGCTAAATAAACAAAATGTCTCTGTCTGATGGGGGGAGAACAAAATGCGCGCTGTTGGTATATTTCTAAATAATTAATAAATGAAGCTTTCATCTATTTAATGTAGTAGCCTGATTAAAACCGTTCACACCGAACCAATCAGGGTTAATTAAGGTTGTTAAGCCGTTCGATCTCCTTTCGCGCGGAAACTTTTGCAAATTCTTGTTTCTCTGACACAATTTTTCACGTTGATATCAAACAGTCGATGTACAGCACAGATCGGATTAGCGAGCAAAGTTGTTCGCACGGGACTTGGGGGGGGGCATTTAGATGGTGAGAAATGCAACTTGAGAGCAATTTATAAGTAGTAACGGATGATCTCTTTGCGTTCGAACGACGAGATGTTTCGGATGCTGTGGGCGGTCGGCGCCGATTATCGCCCAGAGTTTGCTTCCCGACATCACGCAGACTGATGCTGGTGAGAATTATAAAATACTGTCTTCTTTGAAGCCACATTCTCTCTCCTCCGCGTTCGTTTAGTTAGCCCTCTCCTCCCTCCCTCTCTCTCCATCTCTCCATCTCCAACTTTCCTTCTCTCTCTCCATCTTCATCTCTCTCTCTCTCTCTTTCTCTTTCTCTCTCTCTCCAACTTTCCCTCTCTCTTTCTTTCTCTCTCTCTCTCTCTCTCTCTCCTCTCTCCAACTTTCCCTCTCTCTCCATCTCTCCAACTTTCCCTCTTTCTCTCTCCATCTTCATCTCTCTCCCCATCTCTCTCCCGCATATCTCCATCTCTCCATCTCCAACTTTCCCTCTCTCTCCATCTCCATCTCCAATTTTCCCTCTCTCTCTCCATCTCTCTCTCTCTTTCTCTCTTTCTGTTTTTTTGGCAAAATATTAATTAAATAAAGCAGGTAGAATCCCAACCTTTTGATGGTAGGGGGAGGGGGGCGTGGTCCGCCATAGAACGCAGGGATACGTGTTGTTGTTGTTGTTCTGCGCCGTTAGCTCATCCACTGAGCCCCACCCCTCGGGTCCTTGTTTAAAAGACTGGGATTTGAAAAGGTCACGATTTTCCGCTTGGATACCTGCACACAAAAACCACAGCGACATTTCCTGAACCGCATCTACAAACCGAATCGGCAGACAATATAACGTGGCCGGCCTTCCTTTGTTAATTCGTTTAATTATCATTGAGTCTCTTGGAGTCCGACCCCAGCCCCGGCCTCGTACAAACGGCTACAAATTAATTACCTCCCTTTGTTCCCCCCCCCCCCCACCACCACCACCCCCCGAGTCCTTTGATCGCTGCACGCGTCCAATTCCGAGTCTTCGCACCGAGAACCGATTTTCCAAAGTTTTCTTCAACAGACTTTTAGCATCGTAAAGGAAAAACAGAACCGACAGAAGTTTTGATGCGACTTATCGCTTTTGAATTATTTACTAACTAACAAATACACATATAAATACACATACAAATATATATATATATTTAAAATAAAAGCGAATTAACTGCAACTTTTTCACTTTCCTGAATCTCCTCTCTCTCTCTTTGTTTTTCTAATTTAACTAGGCTTTTATTATTATTATTATTATTATTATTATTATTATATTATTATTATTATTATTATTATTATTATTTTTGTTGTTGTTGTTGCTGTTGCTATATTAATAGTGTTTTATTTACAGTTTACGCTATCCACCACCTTCAAGCCGGAATAAATCAGAACTTATTAGAAACCCCTTCCGTCAGAATATCCCTTTATTCCCTAACACGATGTAACTCCGGGGTTACCACCCGTCTTCTCTCCCGTTTCTGTTGTTGTTTTCGTTTCGTTACGCAAGTAATTAATATTATATATTAGAATATTTCCTCGCGACTTCTCGTGGCTTTAACTCTCCCCCTCCCCCCCCCCCCTCTCTCTCTCTCTCTCTCTCGCAGGTATAACACATGACCACCGTGTCTGTAGCGGCTGAGTCATAGAATGCTGACAAGCGAGTTTGTTCTTTGTTATGAAAAAAAGCGGCCATTGAAGCTGCGTCGAGAACAATAAGGGATGGATGTTGTGTTCGACCGCAGACCATATTGCGTGATGAAGCGAGTAAGATCAAGACACTATTAGCATCGTTTTGTGGTTTTGTAGTCGTTCTCCATGCAGAGTAAACCGCAAAGCTCGATTTGTCACAACTTCGATTAAACAAGGTGACGTTCATTCTCCTCCGTGGTCTGCAAGTTCTTGCAGTAACAATAGGTTAGCAGTGACAGTCTTTCAGCTCGCAAATGCAGTGTTAATTTCGTAGATAATTGCTTGTTCCACGTTGTTATTGCTATTGTTAGTGCCAGTTACACTTCCAGAAGGTTCTCGCTCACCCTAGGGTCTCAATCCCTCCGTGACCCACGTCCATATTTCATGACCACGGGAGGGAAGGGAAGGGGGGAGCAGTTGCTGCCAGACAGGTTGAGTTTAATTATTCCAAACGGCAACCAAAATATATAGCGCCAAACCTTATCAAATCCAGGCCTACCTAACCGCGCAGACAATGGATCTCTCTCTCGTGCCCACTTACATCGCTTTACCACCGTCTCACGCATTAACGCGCACTCGAAACACTGAACTGAACTTTCCGATAGACCTATGATAAAGTTTAAGCAAGAAGCAAATAACCGCATAAATAAATAAATAAATAAATACATACATAATACCGTTCGTTGATAATTGTAAACGAAAGGAAGCTAAGAAATTAGGATCTGCAAGCGACAGATGACGATGTTTGTTTTCATGATGCATTACCAACATTTCTTCTTATATAGAAAACAGTTACTTTAATAAAAGATTCCCCCCCCCCGCTGTTCTCTCTCTCTCCTATGATGTACACGTGATATTTCTTCTTTCATGGTTTCACATCCTGTTAATTAAGTATTGATGACTTTTAGAGATCCACAAATTTTTATTTCAGGTTTACTCACAGGACCACCACATGTATAACACACGACTTTAAAAGAGTTAACAAAGCTGAACAACAACATTTTACCAGAAAGGACCGCTTATTTGCATATATTATAATTGGACGCGTGCTTTTTTTTTTTTTTTTACAGACATGTATAAAGTTGTTTATTTAATTGATATTGTAAAAAAAAAGAAGATGAGAAGTGTTTTTTTTTAGGAAAGCCACCACTTTCTTTCTTTCTTATTATTGTGCGAAGAATTTGTTATTTTTTTTAGTTTATTTCCAAATCTATTAAATCACCAGAAAACACGCATTGTAGATGTGAACAAGAAGAGTTTGTTTTCTTTATTTAATGTGTTGTACGCAAGGAACCTTCTTTTTACCCTAGGAAAAATTCTTGTTAGCTCCAACGGTATCGAAGCTGACAGCGGAGTATAAGTCACGTGGCTTTCAGCGCGCAGGTGCACGCCCCCTTGTACAATTTCCAAAAAACTGAGCAGCCACAGACAATCGTGACAGGTCGAAATTGACCCCAGCCTAAACCGACGTGGTGTCTGGGGACTGGTCTAATCGAATTAGTCCTTGTAGCTCTTTCTTCTCTGAGTCTTTACTTAGTCACTGCCTCTTAACCATTTTTCGACAGAATGCTAAAACTTCTGAAAATAGAAGAAAAAGTTAAAAGATGATATATATATATATACATATATACATTTTTTACCGAATCGACTTTAAGAGAGACGACGTTCTTTCTACACATCTCTCAAAAACTCGGCGCACATGCAATTACCGAAATGGATTTTCCTTCTTTGCGAGATCTTCTGTTTCTGTATTATTATTATTATTATTATTATTATTATTATTATTATTATCATTCACTTTCTTTTATTGCATTTTCTGTTGTGTGTGTGTTGGTGGTTAGTCTTTTTCTTCAAATTTAAATTTGCTACATTTAGGTTTTATTTAAATAACTAGACGTGCATCTTGTGTGTGGGCGTTAGATGACAGGAATTTTAACTCTTCGTCAACCGCCTCCTGCCCTGTAGCTACGGAAGCTTAAACAGCGCTTTGCAACAAACACTTCCAAACTAGACTGTATTTTCAACGAAGTCGCCATCCCTTTTCACATCAAGTTGGATAGATGATCACTGGCTTTTGGTGTTTCCTCCCAAACTCTGCGTGTTTATGTTTCATATATATATATATAAACTATTGTATGCCGTATAAATAGTAATACCTAAAAGATGTTAGAGAAGTTGGAATGTGAGAGAGTGCTGGCTCCTTTCACAACCTGTCTACTACTCTACCCTGGAAATGAAACTAATGCCTATATTATATTATATATATAAAAATATATAATATACCTTAAGATACCTAGAAACTGTATGTAAAAACACTGAGAATAAAAGAAAAAAATTGAAAGAAAATGTTTTAACTAATTTGAGAGAAGAGACGACGTCTATTTGACGTTTATTTTTTTTTTATTGTTTTGTTTTTGTATAATATTATTTTACCAGCTCCTCTTAAGCGCTATTGTCTTGCCCAGTGCAGAGGTTTACCATCGGACCTGCTGCTCCTATTATTTATAAGTATTCGCATTATTTATGCACTTAATGTATGCATTTTAGTATTTCATCACCGTTTCCCCCCTTAACCCGCCAAGATTCCCAGAATATCGGACAGTACGCAGTTGTTGTGTTCTCTGGAATCACTGATTAACGCCGGAAACTAATTGCGACAGGAAGTCTTAATAATACTAAATTAACTGTCGGTTTTCTTGTAGCATAAAAAATCGATGAAAACACCAGGGGTTCTGTCGCTACTGACGAGAACATTTCGTAATAAAAACTCTCTTGAGAACACGGGACTAATTTTGAAAAAGGGGGGTTGGGGGGGGAGAAGAAACGTGGACATCAAGTGCAGAGGTCGGCCGGCCGAGAGCGATGGCTTCTCTGCCTGGTTATCGCTCTCGCTCGGGACAAGAGCCGCGTCACACCCCTAGATAGATTATAGCGAGTTAAACGGGTCGGTTTGCGCACAGATTACTTACTATTGTCGGCCGGGGGTGGGGGAGAGAGAGTCGATCAGATCTGTATCGCTCCGCGGCTACTAAACTGTAGGGAGAGACCAGCAGCCCCGCCCCCTGCCGGGCTGGAGGAGGTGCAGCAGACCCACTCCGTCCAGTTCGTGGAGCTACGAGCTGAAATGGTGTACGGACGGTTGACTCAAATGAGGTTTTTCACATCGCATTATATTTTTATGTATAATTTGATTTGTCACCACAATTAAAAAAAAATATATATATATATTAACAATTTTTTAAAATACTTTTGTCTACAGTGTTGGCGCAGGGAGACAGACAACAGACCTGCCTTGTGTATTACTGGTTAGCAATATCCGTTAATTATTACTGGGCTCGCCGCGAGCCCGCTCTCTCTTCTGTTCAGATATGTTTAGTACAACAATAGTTTATTGTGCCGTAGCCGCTTGATGAATATATTAGTTTAGATAATTAGCATACGAATAGTTTCTGGTTTCCTATTGTTCGTTCTGTTTTGTGTAGTTTTAAACAATCCGGGGCTATTCAGGTCGAGCCGGCGGAAAGAGTTTTTTCTATTTCCAAAACTATTCGTTTTTATCCTCGTTTCATATTTTTATTAAATTATAAAGTTTGAGCCTCTAAAAATGCACCAGGAGCCAGAAACGGCAAGTAATTTATATATTATAAAGAACTAGTTAAGGACATTCTGATTACAGGTAAACTGTGCTCGGATATTTAGAACAATCAGGTTGTGTTTTATGACGCAGTTAAAGCACCTCTCTCGCAGTCATCGTGACAACCGACAGGTGAAAAACGAACCGGAGGCGATCTTCAGGGAGCCTGGTGAAAAGAGAGAATTCTCTGCAGTGGTGACATATCAGATTCTTTACGGTTGACAAAGAGCCACCACATTTTTTTTTTGTACTTAGAAAATTACAGATACGAAAAGAAAAACAACCCTTGGGTGTCTACGCTAAACAGGAAATCTGCTACAGCCTTCATTCATGTGGAGGAGAGAGAGAGAGAGAAGAGGAAAGATGATAATAATATTAACAAAGGTAACAATAAACCACCCGCATAAGTAGTGCGTTTCCAATTATTTACCAAAATGTTCCAACTTTCTCACTTCGTGAGAGATATTGCCTTTTAAAATAATAATTATAATAATAATGTAAAATTATTTTATTTTTATTTAAATTCGACAAAAAAAGCAAACTATATAAAAAAAAAAGAAGTGAAGTTCAGGTGAGTTGAAAAACCGTTTTTCGTTTTTACCTTCCATGAATGGGGAGCGCCTCCTGTCGGCCATTCCTTACACGGATCAAGACCCACCTGCCTACCTTCCTGTCTACCTGCTTGTGACAGAGAGGAAGTTGGGTGTCTACAAAACAAAATCCTGCTTCAAACTACACGGACGGCTGCTCAAACAGACTGAGACACAGAACTACTCCCAAGCCAATTAAAATTACTGATGTGAGAGTCGCATTGGCGCTCTGCTTCTGTTTCGACCCACCACCCCAGTTGAAGTCACTTGAGCAGATATCATCAGTGTAGCTGAGTAGTTTTATGAAAGGTGTGTCTGTGTTCATTCAGTAAGCCCCCGGAGAAGGGTAATAAGAATAATGACAATGGGGCTGCAAGAGTCTTTTCCGTAAGGAAGAATCTGGATTTGTATCTTGTTCGCGGGGATGAACAAACAACCTGCACACCATTCTCCCCGAGTTTGTTCAGTGATCGGAATCATCTTGGTACCTGGCGCAAATGGAAAGCAGTTTAAGATCGCTGGGTGTGACTGGCCCCCGGTAAAGAGGGGCGGGGCGCGCACGGATTCTCAGAAAGCTTTGTTGTAAGGACCGACAAACAACGCAGTTCTATCGCGATTCGAACCCTCAGTGCCGTCAACGGGGGGTTAGGGCTAGTGAACGCTCGTCAAAAAAGCATTAATATTAAATCCCTCACCCCCCCAAAAAATAACATGGTGTTGAAATAAAAATATAGTGGCTTCTTCGTCAGTCTTTTGATCTCCTGCGAACCAGTTCCGAGTGAATAGGGCGGGGCATCGATCGACTCCAGATCGGTCGTGCAGTTTCCCGACGCTGGCCTCTTATCAACGGTAACCGAATTCCCGATGGACGAAGGTTCTGCGATGAATAAATACTAGAATTAGTCACCGCTGGTAGTTTGTAAAGACAAAAAAAAAAAAAAAACTGCCCTTTTTCTCCCTTTCAGGGCAGTAAACATATATATATATATATATATATATATATATATATCTCGGGAGAGGAAATAAACTAAATGAACTAAATCTAAACTCGTATTGGGTGTCGTTTGGAGAATGTACTGAGAATTATCCACCACATCACCTCTTTACTCTGGATAAAAGTCAATAAGAGAGACGGTTGGCCGGCCTGTTTAGAGGTGTCATTAACCCGTCGTCTAAGCCGCTGGTCCTGATATACAGCCAGGCCAGGCCGCGCTCTCATTTTATTATTATTTATGGCTACTAATATTGGCAAACTTAGGTAACGGAAAGAATTTGTTGCTATCCATTTTTCTGTTTTAATAAAGTTAAATCATCTTTGTAATCTCGTCTATGAAAACACTACCGTGCAGGAGAGGGAGAATGGGTGGGCGGGCTGGAGAGTTAGTTAGCCGGTTCGGTCAGTGGTGAAAGGGTTAAGCAATTCGGTTACTGGTTAAGGTAGTTTCGCTAAGTTCGTTAGGATAGATGGGGTTATCTTTCGGAACTTCACGAGGAGGTAATTAAAGCATAATAATTAATTAATTGCTTTTTTTTTTTAGATGCTACCAGACCCATACTTTTTTGGCGTGTTAGTTCTGTAAAATAATTCTAGGTCTTTCAGACACTGGGTTGGATGAACGATACTGTGAGATCCTATCTGTTTTCTAACGTTAAGGTGGCAGCCAACTTAGAGAATTGTCAAAAGATATTTCTATTTCAGCAAACATAACCATTTGTATGGTTAAACACAGTACAAACACGGCTGTCCTTTGTTAATGGACTCGCTTTATGCATAATACGCACGCACCTACTATACAAACGTAATTTTTACCTTTCTCCCAGAATGCATTTTTATTTATTTTAACTTCCGACCGACTCGCCGGGCACTGAACAAACAAGCGACTGCTGCAGCCCCGTTTCTTCAAGCGTCAGATTCTTACACCCAAGTTTGTGTGTGTGTGTGTGTGTTTCTTTAAGGATAGCAGTTTCGAAAACCACTTGCTGTATATATTTTTTTTGTTTTGTTTTGAAGTCCTCATTTGTCAGGGTTACGGTAATTTATAGCCACTAAAACGGAAGCAGCCCACTGTGCTTTCTGTACCTTGGCACAAATTCCCCGTTAACACGTTTAACAACGACTTTTGTGCTCAGAAAGAATGGATTTCCTCTTACAGCGCAGCCCGCCATCGTCGCCGGAAGTGCGTCACTGGGCAACAAGACCGCCACGAGCTGAACAAGGTGTTGGGAAGTGGGGTTTATACTGGAATTAAGACTAGCTTGTTCCGTACAAGCGTTGTAGATGTTTTTTTTTTGTTGTTTTTTTAAAAAAGAAGAAGAAAAAGCAAACATTAAAAAATCTCGGTTCTTCTGGATGCAAAGGGAGAGAAAATATTATGATGGTAAGTTGTCATTTCTAACAGGACACCAGCAGTAACCTAAATAAGGCGAGAGAGAGAGAGAGAGTGTGTTACAGCACGAGTTCGAAAATGCACGCAGAAGTTCTGGAGCCGGCTATCAGATGCGCACTTTCCTAAAAATAACATTTAAACTGTGATTTCTGCTTAACATTTTTTTTACTAATCCTTTGTCAGATGTCAGCTGCGATGCACTTTAAGGTCGCCATTCCGAATTATATCCAAGATAATGTGCCAGCCTGGTGCCTTCGGCTTGAACATTTTGTATTTGTTAGAGTTCAGTAGATGGGGGAGCTACTACTGGCGATCAAAAGGCAGCGAGTGGGGCTTCCTTGATTCTACTTGTTGTAGCTGGAAGATTTAAAAGTATTTCAAGTCAATTCAAAGAAAGTCGTCGAGAACATTTTGTGTGTATTTTTTTTAAAAGAAAAAAACAAACTATGAAGCGATTTATTGGATTTAGAACTGTAATCTTTGTGCAGTTTTATCCATTTGTTGAAACTCACAAGGTGTTCAATTATGTTATAGTCAATGTTTTCACTGGAGATGCGGAATTTAGAACAGGTAGCATTTGCAGTGCCTTGCCATAATAATTTGGACGCCTGCTGTTATTACAGTATGTCATTTTGTTGTGGAAAATGATAAATAGAAGACAAAAAGCAGTAGAGTAAAATTCTTTGCGGTCCAGACTCCATGTCCGCGTGTGAGCTTCTCTTAATTTCACTGTATTTACTTGGTGTGGACGAGTGGCTTTCAAAACGACGATCCTGTTGACACCACAGGTGCGCGACTGAAGATTATAGACATCGATTCTTAGTATGCCTTGTTAGTACAGTGGTAGACGTAGCTTTAAAATGGAAATGTGTCTGACAGAATTGAGACGTTCTTGGACAAAGCGATTCTCTTCCGCCAAGTCGGATTTCAGCTTATAACCTGACGATTTTGCCTCCATAGTGGACCGTGAGGTGACGTAGAAGGTTTACATTAGGTCCTCTCCAGACCGAGGTGCGACTTTCGGATGAAATCTGTGGACTTCACGGAGATGAGAGAGCGCACACCGCCAACGCTCGAAGTTTGCTGCCTGACATGTCTGCTTACCAGATCTTTGGAAGCGTTTTATTTCCATTAAGCAGAAGGTGTGTGTGTGTGTGTGTTGGGTGGGTGGGTTTCGGGCTACAGCGCCTCCATAGTCGACTCGGCGGATGACGACATCTGGAGCGTTCTGTCTCGCGAGCGACGCCAGCCAGAGAATCTCGGCTCTGCTGCTACAAGCCGTGACATTCAACTCGGGTGTAGAATTCGCGATAGAATTCGTCGCGGATTCGCGAGAAACGTCGAGATCCCTGTCAGCGGCCCCGATTCCGGTCTACGAGTCGACCTCGGTCGGCCTGACTGAGAAACGTTGCGAGATCCGGCCAGTTAGACGTCCACCACCACGTAATCACAACCGGAATATGCAATTCTCGTTCAGCTACACTCTTTATGAAGCTAGCAAAATTGATATGGCGAGCTGTATATAATATGATCACCCCCCAATTCCATTTGCAAACTGTACAAACGAAAACATCTAACTTAGAACACTTTGAAGCTGCTCTTTCTTTGACCATTGCTCGGTTTATCGTCGGCCACGTGCGCCGCTGTGATTTATGGACTCGTCACTTTCTGAAGTATATTTGTCATACTTCGATTAACATTCGATTTTCATTGATGACCGACTTTTAAAGGAGTTTCGTCTGTAGAATTTATGAATATTTCATTAGTTTGTATTAGAACGTTTCAATGTTTTCCCAAAGAATGGGTAAGAATCAAAGATGACGAGAGGAACCCGGAGATAAGATGCACTAGAGGCGGAGTATTCTGCTCGCTCACCCGGTTAGGATTGTGGCTGTACTGTTTTAAGAACTTTAAACCCAAATTACTCGATGGCCCACTTATTAAATCGCACTGGCATCCGCATCAGTAACCAGTGCCATACTTTCACTAAACCGAAGAGACAAGTGATTTTGGTAAGTGCCAGCAGTTAGGATGCGGATTGATTTCTTCTCCCCCCACCACCCCAACCCGAGCACTGAATGTCTTTACTGGGAAGTCTAACTAACTCGGTGTCGTCCGGATCAAATCGTATATCCGGCACCGCCCTGGTGGTGGGGTGCTTACGTCACGCGTTTCCCTCGTAACTGGGGCGCCGTGTTTCTAAGTTGGAATCCACAGCCGTTGGATACCAACCATTCATCATCAGTGGCGACGCAATTAACGAATGAAGCCACGTTTCTGAGATCTTTCCCCGACGCCGTCACCGTGGTTTAGTTCTGAAAAATATTGTTTTCAGATGACTTGTTGTTTCATCCGGTGGGTTAGTATTTATTTTTTTTTTCTTCCTTGGAGTAATCAAAACGGCCTGAGAGCTGCAGATGCGGCGATTTTACCAAAGCTGCAGCCAACTGTGCCATTGATGGCGACGGGGAGAGAGAAAATCTCCATCCGAGACGTAAATTCGTTGGTTAGCTGCTTTACTACTACTAACTGCCAAGGTGATTAAGAAAAACTCCTAGTGACGGACCAACGCCTCTAAATAACTCTCCCGCCAACATTGTTTTTGTTTTTAAACTGCGATCTACACATGTTCGGCGGTTCCAGGCTATTCTCTCTCTCTCTCTCTCCGGGATAATTGGATAACGCCGGCACGGCTTCGCCCGATTCTCAGTCTGGCTGAGATGGAACCCGAGACGTTCTAGATGATCCTCTCGCAAAGTCGGAGCCTCCGTCGAGTAAATTTATTTTCGATCGTTAATATTTTTACCCGCATTAATGTTATTCGAGTCAAATGTAAAACAACAAACAACAGAACAACAAAAATACCCAGCAATATAACTTTCAACGTTGGTAAGGTTATCATCACAAGGAATTCACAAGAGTGTGTGCTACAGGCCGGGAAAATGTATTCTTTGTCTAAATTACAATCGAACCCACACATTTTACTCAGAGGAGTCACCTGTTTGCTCGATCTTTAAGATTCGGTTTACACTATATTTAGCTAACCACGTTGTTTTCTGTTTTTCGATTTCTTGAAAACCGGTTCCCCTATTAACTAACTTGATGAAAGGCGTAAAAATGACACAGATGTGAGAATCTTTCCGGAATAATTATCGATGTAATTAAAACAGAGAGTTTTATTTTTTGTTTAACTACCCGAAAAAGGTTTATGCTTCCCTACAAGACAGGTGCTTCCGCCTGGTGATCGCAAGACTAAACACACAACTGTAGGCAGCTGAACACCTCTACCAGAACACGGAGGGAGAGAAAAAGATCAAAGTCTGTGATATGGAAGCTAAATATTTAGATATACCATCGGCATCACCAATTTTTTGTTTGGCCACTGAGGTTGATGAAGCAAAAGAACTTTAAAATAAATTATTTAGGACTCATATTTTTGTTAGCTAAAATTTCGTAAAAAAGAGTAAAATGAATACATCGTGCAAATCGTAACTTGTAGAGCGAGCTTAAAAATCGGGTTTATACAGTCTTCTAAAAAATACATAATAAAAATCCCAGGTTTGTGCAGGTAACCAGTAATAAATAACGAAGCTTTTACTACTAGTGTACCTGTAGCAGTGGAAAAGTTTGACTAATTTGAAATCTACATTATTCGCTGCTGTTTCAGGTCTGAACAATGGTCTCATTATGTAGTTGAAAGAATATCTTGAGGGCTTTTTCAACATTCTTTGCATGATAGAGGGCAGATTGTGTATCCCATCATTATGGTGCAGAGAAAGCAAGAAGGTGGAAACAATACTATGCAACTGACCAATTACAGAATAATTGACAGTTAACGAATCAAAGAAAAACGGTGGAACCAGCGTCAACTCCTGAATGTCAGACAGCAACGGATTAACTCTTGTACGTGCGATTTATCCCTTCGTTTCTTTATGAAGCGGCAGTCGGTAAACAAACTGGTTTTCAGTTTGCAGCATTCTGGACGTGTGATTCTATACTGGAGACTACAGGGTCTAATAAATTCACAAAACGCAGGATAATCGCAGAGGGGATAAATATTATAAAGTAAAATGTTTGGATTTTTTAAAAAAAAAACACTCTGTGACCAGGACGGGTAATTAGCATCATCGTGGATTTAACATGTGTTAAATTTTATAATTATTTTCTTAGAAAATCTGCAACAAGTAAAGCTAATAATATTGATACGACCAGGGCGGAAACCCCTTTCCTTAGGCATCCCATTCGCTACATTTTAAACCACCACCATCGTCATAGACTGGTAGAAAGAAGCAACTTCGGATAAACCGAACTAGGAATATAGTTGGGGATTGTAGCGGCGCACGCGCATGCTACGTGTCGTGTCGTCACGGATTCTCGCGCGATGACCTTGAAAAATCGACAAGAAATCAACAGCACGGGCAACTTTCTGACTTTTCCTTCCTAAAGTCTTAAAATTCTAAAAAAAAAAAAAAAAAAAAAAACCCACCATCGAAAGCCGGATATAAGTTGAGTCGATCCGCTGTGTGCCGTGTATATTAAGCATGTTTACTCGCTATAAATACATTCAAGCGAGTAATTGTCATTGCATTTCTGAGGAGCAGAACTCGCGTTCTTTCTCCCCCCCCCTCCCTCCCTCGTCACAGATCCCTCGATTTCGCCAGCTCTCGGTTGGCCGAGCCAGAGTCGCCCTGGACTCGCTCTTTGTTCTGGGAGCGGTGTGTGGGGGCGGGGCGGCTGTGGCGATTCCAACCTCTTTTACCACGGAGAACTGAGGTGAGGACAACCGGGTCATCGTGACCGACGTCAGCGGACCGCTACCGAGAGGAAGGGTTATCGGTTAACCTGTTTTCAGTGATACTCTAGGTTCACGTACCGTCTGTTAGCACGAAACACGTCCATAAATAAACTCTACTAGATATAGTAACAGACAGTTATGTAACCCGATAGCCACTTTTACTCGCTACACCGTGTTTTCGCCATTAAGTCAGTTTATCAGTATATTTTAGGTAAGAGTAATCAAGTCGGCTCCAAGTATTCTTATCGATAATTCAGAATTACAAATAAGCCAAGTAAAATTATTATTTTTTCTTTTAAAAAGAGAGAGAGAGAGAATACTGGTAAATGTATGCCCCCCCCCCACACACACAAAGAAGCTAATCATAGTAGAATCATAGTAATCATCTGGCTGGAGCTGTTCTGATTCTAGTTCACCATTTTATGGAAAAACGTCCGCGTCAAAGAAAACTTAGATTTAGCCGTTTGCGAAACTATTCACGAAGACAATGACTCGGTAAACTATATCGTCAGTAAGAACAACGGTTTGTTTACTTTCTCACGCCGGCGACGGATTTGCAAGTGTAGATAAAGGGGATCGGTATGCTCGGATTCCTTAGTGGTTCCAGGAAGTACCCTAACCCCGTCCTAACAGCGGCGACTCCATTCCAGAAACTCTCGTAAGCCAACTCAGCTGCGCCGGCAGAGTTGTCTGTCTTGGATGTATTTTGGGCATTCTTTGATATAGTGTTCAACAGTCTCAGCTATTTTACAATCGAGGCTTGTCTCTATCCCGCGAACGTGAGAATTTAAGAGGAAATGATGACAACTCGTCCTGTTAATTTGTACCATTAGATTCCCCCCAAAAAAGCTCTTTGAGCATTTTTTTAAAATTTAAATTAATTCTAAAATCAAAGTGTTGGTTTCAGATTCACTGCTACGTAGTGTTCCTTAATTTTTCGATTGACACAAACTTTCATACTCGAGAAGTCAGTACCAGTCTATGAAATAACTTAGTGGCAGCTTTGGCAATATTGTCCACTTTGTCATATAACGTGTGATGGTACCATTCCAATATAAACGTAAACTTTGTTTTTTTAAATGGCTCTGTGAGCACATTATGTATTCGTTGCTCTTGTAACTTCAGACCATATTTCCTTGCGTTCTTTAGAGATTATAGCAGAAAATTACTGTAAGAGAAGATATGCATATGGCAGGGCATCTCAAGGTTTTCAAAATGTAATTGTCTTTACGAGTTATTTGGAATTATTACGCAGACCTAAAGAATACCCACCTCACCAGTTTATATTTCCACGCGATCCAGAGATTTCTTAACTAATGCTTTATCTGCACAGTTAAATAAATATTGAATGTATTCTGATTTAAGACATGGCAAGATAAAATCTTTATTAATTATAACATTCTGTAGTACTTTCTATAATGCTGATTGCTGGGCTTCAGCTGCTGGTTCCATCTTATGATTCTCTCATCAGCTCATTTATCTCAAAACTTCTAATTTAGCATTGTAGTCTTTTCTCTTTGGGTGTCACAGTCTGAGCAGGCAAAGAACATGTTCAGTGTATAAGAATACTAACAGATTACTTATTATTAGTTTTTATAAGATTGGAGCTGATTAATGCCTTTCACACGTGAATGACATTTGAAGAAAGATGGACAGACAAACAAACAAGTCGTGTAATAAATATGAAATATTAAACCAGAAGAAAGTGGAGTAATGCACCATTTTTCCACAGAAATAGTTCAGTCGATGGACATTCAAAACAGACATTCCAAAGTTATTTAATTCAGAACGAAACAGCAAAATGACAAATAAGTCATAAAAAGATGTACAAGAAGAAAGAGTTAAGAAGAAGCACGTGGCTCGGGTAATCGGATGACCTTTCACTGTTTCTGATGTTTCTCCTATCGTTTATTGAACGTTTGGGTTGCTGAGTGAGTGTAAGTTCCATCCTCTGAAACACCATTCACCTGTGGTGTTGCTGGTACTTCACTGAAGAATATCAGCCACATTCGCGACGAGGGGGCAGCATTCCTGACGTAGGTTATCAGGATAGGAAAATCTGTCCGACTGTCCTATCAATAAAATTAGAGCAGACAACTTAGTTGTTTATAAAATTCTTGCATCACGCTTGGCGTAAGTCAGGTATGTCCGTCCGGCAATCTACCGTTATAGGTACAGCCGGGGCAGAAACTTCGTTCGAACTCCCTCGAGCCAATCCAGGCCACTGTTCCCATAGCTGTACTTACTACACATGGATATATTAGCCTGATATCGTACAACGACTGGTTTCTATGGATTTGTGTTTGTTTTTTTTTACTTTCTTTCTTTACGAATACCTCTTGAGCCGTTTGACGTGGGCGTTGTCGCCCGATCGCACTTCGCACTGTCTACTCATCAGCTGGACACGTAGATAAAATCGAAAATCCTCTCCTAATCACAGTTTCCGATGTCATTACAACGATGACGTCAGAGACTTCTCGTTTCTAACTCGAAGCCACATTTATTCTTTTTCTTTACCCGAAACTTCAAAGTCGACGTGAAGACAGACAGCCAGCTAACGGAAACATTCTGTAATGAGCTCCGGGTTCCCAAGCCATTTTCAGAAATCTTTCCGGTCTTTTCACATCTTAACTTTAAAAAGCATTAATAAGAAATCATTTAAATATTTTTTAGCCCTTTAATTTTCTTTCTCTCCACCCCCCCTCCGCTATCAAAGGACTCGCTAACAAAGTGTCTTTTCACAACCGATTAATGCTGGTAAAATTCGGTTCAGCTTCGATTGTTAGTGATATCGACCCGAATTTCCTGTTTTGCGAAAGCGAGGTAATCTGAAGTATAAAAGACCAGAAAAAATTTAAAGCTGAAGTACACATAAAAAAAAACAACAAAAAACACGTAGTGCCTTCATTTTGGGAAACGTTTCGAGAGTTCTCTTTACGTGTTTGTTAAGAATTTATTTAAAGTATATGTAGGTGTGTGTGTGTGTACTAGGAACGATCTAAATCAATCTATAATAAAAGACCAAGGAGAAACGTAAATATGCACACCTTTGGTTTATCTCGTCTTTATTTGGTTAATGAGCTCCCCCCCTCCCTATTTCAGTGGCTGGTAGAAGGAAACTTTAAGGTCGTTTTATCATACCCAAAGCAGCAAATTGGTCTAAAGATCTAGACACGTTACAGAATGTAACTCGGTATCTTCTGAATAGAGAGAACCCCCCACTAACTTTCTTTTCTATTTCGTTGCAACCACGAATTTAATTAAGTTTGTTTTCGATCGCCGGTATTACCGATTCTCTGCACGAGAGAGATGAAACTAAATTAAAAGCTTATCAAAGAACTGTACACCAGAACTGGCCCCTAGTTTTCAGGTGGTTCATTCGGGGGCTTCTCCATTTGCTTGCTCTGCAAAAGTTCCAAACTGCCCCACGTGCTCGGCGCGACGCTCAGTGCGTGTGCGGTTTCCGTATAGAATGCATGCACCTCAGTCTGTGATTTACTACACGGATTCCCAAAACCCAGCCAGGTTTTTTTTTTCCCTTGTGTAGGGTTTGGGTTTTTAACGTCACCCACTCACCCTGCTGCTCTTTGGCTCCTTGCAGATCCGCTGTATTAGAACTTCTAATGCCATCTGAATTCTGATTTACTAAAAACGCACTTTAAAAAAAAAAAAGAGAAGTAAAATGAAAACAGAAAGAAAAAGGCTCTAAATTGGTCGCTGGTCTGTAGTAAGTAAAGTGGTACAGTTTACTAGGCCACTACGCAATCCATCGATTCGGGCACAACCACTTACGATAGTTCTTTCTGCTGCTGGTGACGACATCGTAGCAGCCGTGACAGAAAAGCTAAGGCGGGGTCTACATTACACGAGTTACCTACCTTGGTGCCGACCATTGACACTTGAGGTCTCCGCAACGGAGAAGTCCCAGCCCCCCCCTTTCCAGGTCAATTTCACTGGTTGGCGGAACTTCGACGATGTCAGCAAACGAACAAGATCGAATTATCGGAGTTAAGTTTTGTCGGGAATTTTTTTTTTTAAATAATCAATCGTGGAGCATCGAGAAGTTTTTAGAGAGGGCGTGTATGTTGGTCCCATGTGGCTGGCGGCGTCATTATTTTTTTAAGAGATAATTCTAGAAAAATGTTACCATTAGTAAATACTTTTCGGAGAAAGGGTAGATAATCGCAGTTTATGAACACGTCAGACTTGTGCATTTTTGGACGAATAAATGCCTTCTTTTAGTTGTTAACAAGAGGCCAAAACTCGCCGTTAAGTTGACAGGAAAACTTTCAACTTCTGAGGAAAGTATGAACTTTAAAACTTGTTTTATTTTTTGCATAAAGGGAAAGGGAAACCGTAAGCGGGTTCTGTATTTAAAATTCAGCTAAAATTCAGCCGGGGACCTTTTGGTTTTGAAAAAAGACTACACAACTTTAAGATGATAGGTAAATAACTCTGCTTCCATCCGTACAATGGGTGGTAAGAACAAAAATGAACGGAGACACCAGTGTCTTTCAAAACATGCTTGCCTTCTCTTTTCTTAAAAAAAAAAAAAAATCAGCCTATTGTGCGCGCCAGAGATTGTCAATTAATCAGAAATCTTTTTTTAGATTATAGAAAAACCCAAGACTGATAATTACAGCCGAACCTTTACAATACGAATGCAGGGAAACCTTCTTATGCTTCACTGAGATACAGAGTTCAGTGAAGGAGCATGAGATAATGCGACTTTTTCCATTTTATGTTCCTAAAACAATCAAGATTTACTTTTCTTAAACTCTGCAGACAGGAAATAAATTAAATGCAAAATAAAAAAAAAAAACTCGATGCTACTAAAATCTTTTGCTTTTAATTATTTTGTATTTGGTGGAATTTTAAACGAGGAAAAAGGCAGAATGGGAATTTCGTTACTGTGGAGAATCTATCAGCTGGAACTAAAGAGGGATGACGTGTGTGAGAATGACGGTAGAGATGCTTTCAAACCGCTCGGTTCGCTATATTTGACCGCGCTGAGATCTTCGAAGTATCTCTCCGGAATAACGCCAGTCCACCGCCCGCATCCCCATGCAGGCTGTCTTCTCTCGACTGTTGCTTCGTTCGAGTGGATCGTTGTCGAGACCGTCGTGCACCACAGCAGCCGAGGCGGTTCTGACCAAAGGTAAACGCGGCGATTCGAGTCGGCGATGGTTCCTAATCGCTCTGGGAAAAGCCAAGGACCGAATGGAGGTGGCGGCTGGTCTGCCTCATCAAGCGAATCCGTCGTGGCTGCGTAACTTAGAGACACTCTGCTACGTGTAATACGTAGCACGAATTTAGATCAGTTTAGAATGGCGACCTCTCCTTGTTTCCGTTCCAATGCAGGAACTTTCGGCATGACGCCAGTTCTACTTACCCGTTTTATGGAAATAGTCTCCAAATTTCCAAAACCCTTTAAAGAATACATTTTAGATATAATTATTTGTCAGCATCTTGGCCAAAATCTGAACATTTTGCAAGATTTAAATATATAAATATATAAACACCACACACATATATATATAGTTTTCTTTAAGATGCTTAATTTTGCTTAAAACAACAACAAAAAACAGTTATTTTGATACCAGAACCCTGCTGGGTCATTTTTGTGTCAGTAACCTGTTCGTTATCACAGAAACCCTACTTTAATTGCGTCGAATCTACTTTTAATTTCATTAGAGATACACACACAAAACAACACGGAATGACTTATTGCCACTGGAGAAGGTAGGAACACTGTTCTGTAAACGTGATCATCAGAGACTACTAGAAAAGTGATCTTGACGGATTTATCCAAAAAAAAGAAGAAAAAAAAACTCAGCGCTAATCAAATACGATTTACTACCTTCTGGTTAAGCTGTTTCTGTCACGTGACGATCAGCTTTTAATTTAATGATGAGATAGTTGACTTTGCACGATACAGGAATATTGCCGGATACATTAATACCTTGCAACAAATTTATAATTCTCCATGAACAGCTTTAATACTTTCTCTCTTCTTCAGTTTGTGTTCACAGGGCGTGAACATTTTTTAAAAATTTGATTTATGTATTTAATAATTTTTTTCCACAAGCGAAAAGTCAGGTTTACTTAGTCTTCGGCGAATGCAGTAACGCACCAAATGATAATATTTGTTATTCTTCACGTTCAGTGGCGTGTAAATAACATGCAACTGTCATCTTTTGTTTCTCTATTCGTTGCTAATTAAAGTTGAAATAAACCTGACGTTTCATACAAAGCTACTGCTGTGTAGATCAGTTTAAGGATTTAATTTTTATATTCACAAAGGAAAGGACGAAAACCACTTATAGTCCGCTCTCTATCGTCTGGGAAAGCAGAGAGGAGAGAGAGATGGAGGAGAGAGAGAGAGAGAGAGAGAGAGATGCGGAGAGAGAGAGGTGAGAGGAGAGAGAGAGAGAGAGAGATGGAGAGAGAGCGAGAGAGAGAGAGAGAGAGAGATGGAGGAGAGAGAGAGGAGAGAGAGAGAGAGAGATGAGAGAGAGAGAGAGAGAGAGAGAGAGATGAGAGAGAGAGAGAGAGATGGAGAGAGAGAGAGAGAGAGAGAGGAGAGAGAGAGAGAGAGAGATGAGAGAGAGGAGAGATGGAAGAGAGAGAGAGGATGGAGAGAGAGAGGAGAGAAGAGAGAGAGAGAGAGGAGAGATGGAGAGAGAGAGAGATGAAGAGAGAGAAGAGAGAGAGAGATGAAGAGAGAGAGAGAGGAGAGAGAGAGAGAGAGAGAGAGAGATGAAGAGGAGAGAGAGAGAGAGATGAGAGAGAGGAGAGAGAGAGAGGAGAGAGAGAGAGAGAGAGAGAGAGATGGAGAGAGAGAGAGAGAGAGAGAGAGAGAGATGAGAGAGAGAGGAGAGAGAGAGAGAGAGAGGAGAGCGAGAGAGAGAGATGGAGAGAGAGAGAGAGAGAGAGAGAGAGATGGAGAGAGAAGAGAGGGAGAGAGAGAGAGAGAGAGAGAGAGAGACTAAATCCATTATTCAGATTTTCAGATTCGCTAATTCCTGAGTTGGAGGACATAAAAGCTTTTGACGACAACTACTGGTAGTGAATCGCTGGCTGGAAAAGTACAACCAAAGTTATCCACGACTACAGTGTGACAGGAAAATCTCTGCCCACACGAGTTGCTGGATCTGTCCGCCACTGTGTATCCCTCAAGCTTGATGCGGCTTTGGACCTGTTTAATACAAAAAGTTCCGTGTTTATGCGCACAGAGATCCGACTTCATGTCGTTGATTGACAGCTATAGCCACTCGTACCGCTGTTTATGGGAGACTATTATAAACGGTATTTAAAACATGGTAATAAAAATCACTTCAGAATGAATAGAATCGTGGACGAGTTAACATCGATACGTATTCATACAGTAACGGTACCATGCTGTTAGAAAATTGCATCTATTAATATATAATGGTAAACGTATATAAGTAAAATTAATCACCTTTTTATGTTAACTAAACCAAAATTAATACTCCACTAACCAGTAATGTTATTCTGCATATTGCTTATAAAGAATTTTGTACATTCACATAAAATATTAATATATATTTATTGTTTACATTTTAAGCAAGATGTAGGTTTAGACAGAATCAACCCCCCCCCATTCGCCAGATTATCATATGATGCTGAGCGCTACAAAATCAATGGGTCAGAGATACTCAATCTTGATAAGTAACAAGTAAAACTTAATCACTCGGTATGTAATTACACGTTCTAAAACGAGTGAACAGTAAATGTACAGTCGTGTGGACAAGAAACGTGCAAACAGCAAACAGATCACCTGTTGAGAGGAAGACTTGTTTAGATAAGTGTTTTACTGAAAGTTAAATTGATTTGTCGTCACAGTAGATAACTATCTCAGTTATGGTGTGTGTCGAACTCATCAGTCTAGGGCTATTTTAGATGGTGAATATATTAAGTCGTTACAGAAATCTTGTCGGTTTTTATATTACAGCATGTTAATTTGGGGTTCATTTTTTGCATGCTTGTTGTGAAGGTGCGTGTAGATAAGTTATATATCGTTTTGTAGCGTGTGCTTTGGCATACATTAAGCAGGCATGGAGCGAGGACACAGCAAATGGGCGCACAGTACAACGTTGGTTTGCAAAGTTTCGATCAGGAGATGTGAGCCACGAAGATAAGGAAGGTAGCGGACGTCCTTCCAGCTGTGATGACGACCGTCTGAAAGCCTCGATTGAAGCCGATCAAAGAAAAAGGAGTGCGAGAGATTGCTGGAGAGCTTCACGCAAGCACTGCAACTGTTTCCCGGCATCATGACGCCATCGGCAAGGAGAAAAAGCTTGACAACTGGGTGCCTCACGAGTTGAATGAACAACAACAAAATCGTCGATTGGAGATCTGCTCTTCTCTTGTCATAAGAAATAAAACCTGGCGAAACCATCACAGATGAAAAGTGCTGTCGTGAGTTAAACATTGTCATCAAACTCTCCCAACGACAGCCGGCATCGAAGAGGCCCAGTCCTGCTCCACAACAATGCTCGTCCTCATATTGCAAAAGTGACTCTTCAGAAACTGAATATGTTGGGGTACAAAGTTCTCTCTCACCCAGCCTCCTATTCACCAGACCTTTCTCCTACAGACTACCCCCTTTTCAAACACCTTGACAGCTTCCTCTGTATGAAATCCTCATCCAACCAAGCAGCTATTAAAACTGCCTTCCAAAACTTTATGGACTCCAAAAATCCAGATTTGTTCAAAATGGTATAAATGTGCTTGTAACTCGGTAGAAGTGTATCGATTGTAATGGAACTTACCTTGATTAATAAACTTCACGTTCAGCGGCGATATGAAGTCTCGTTGTTGCAGTAAAAAACCGACTAAACATTTCTAACAATCTAATATAAACAGAGTTTATAAAGTAAAGAGATCGAGAAGTTGAGAACTTACAATTAAATTCAATGGTTCTGAACACAAAGTTTCCGGAGAAGTTTTGGAATGAAGTTTAGACTGATGGTTTAATTTTATTTAAAGATGTAGATAAATCATTGTCTCCATTTTAAAGAGCACGCGCTCATCTGGTCGGACCGGCCACGCCTTGCGCAGCCAGACGAGAGAAATGGAACTGTCCTTAGAGCTCGTTTTCGACCAGATCGCATGCAACTCTGAATCGACACAACTTCGATGCCGGATGGAAGAATTACACCTTGATTTCGAATGTTTGAATGTCACGAGAGAAAGGATCGCCAGCCGAATCCACTGATGCAGTTACACCGGCGAAACGTTCCAATAATGCAAGCTGTCGAAAGGATTCACCAGTACGAGACAGACTAACTAACAGTGGCCCGTGGACAGGTAATTATTATCTCTGTTGTGTCACCTGACTCTTCTCTGGCACAAAAGTTGCCTCTCCGCGGGTCGTTATTAAAATACAGAACCATATGGCTGCGGAATGAAAACAGTATATCTTTTAGCAGAAAAGAAATCACTTAAAAAACAAAACAAATAACCTTGAAGTTACAGTCAGCTGTTTGTTACCTTCTAGACCATTCTTCACACGTTATTAAATAACAAATAAAAGACAAATCAACAATATATTTCTTTTCTTTCTGGTTATTTATTTTCTTAACATTACGTTATTTTTTTATTCCAATTTTTTTTGTCTATTCGGTATAAATTATTTTCATTTTTGAATTTTAACTTTAGAGGAGCTAGCAAAATACAGGGAGGTGATCCTGCTCTTACAGTGATTAACTACCTAAGACGCCACCAAGTCTGGATATCCGCAGCCCTGGGACTGAACAAATAGTTCACGACTAGCAACAGTAATATATAAATATTTAGTTTGTTTTAATTTTTGCTTCTCTATAATTGCTTGCGTCATTATTTAACTTTGATGTTTTTTTAATTAAAACTACTTTTCAGTAAGACGGACGTAAGCTTCAGAATGTCGTCTACTTCAGTTGCGTTATAAAGACTTTTTTTGTTGTTGTTGTATCTCATGAAAAGAAGAAAGAAACTTTGTCAGTATTTAAAATATTAATCCAATACGGATTATAGTTTTTACTGCTGAGGATTTTCGACCCCTTTCCGTCCTTCGAGAGGAAGATGGGCGGCATAGAGATGATGGTAGTCACTAAGTCTGCTGGTCTCATTCAGGGTACAGTCAGGGCCAAAAGTTCTGCATCACTCTAGAAATAACGATATCAAAATCTATCTTCAAATCGCAGCCTGACCACGTGACCTCTTCTGGGTGTCCAGTCCCACTGGTGGCCGTGAGACGGAAGTCGTCCATTTCCACGTCAGGTTTCCGGTTGTCGCATTTCACGGCGTTGGTCGCTTTCCCATGAAGTCTGTGACGGGGACCACAAAGCCGTACGTCCTCCGACACGGTGTCTACCACCGGGTCTGACCCGGACTCCGTCAAGCAAAATTAGGAAATTCACGGGTGATGCAAAATTTTAGGCCACGGGTGTAGTCGGCACTGGAAGACGTCGTACGGGGACACCTCAGAAATATATATACTGAAGCAATTTCCAAACTGATTATCAAATACACTATGCCGTTAAACATCCCTGACAATGCACTGCATATCTACAATTATTTTATTAGAAGTAACGACGAAGACAGAACACTTTCCGGCCTCACAACTAAACTAGAGTTGATTGTTTTTATGGTGAGTGGTGTCAGTCGCTGGCCAGGATTATTTTCACGCATATTTAAAAGTCTGCATAGTGACGAATACCCGGTGCATGTGATCATCCAAGTGTTTATTTTACCGCACAGCTGCACTTTTAAAATGATGATAATAACAGTTGTCACGTAAATAGTCGACAACAACCGAACCGAGAGGGAGGAACATGGGTCAGGTATGTATGTCTCTTTTTCCCATGGCTTGTCTACCATTTCTATTCCGTGGACGACAGTACAGATCGACCGCAAAACATCGCATCTGAAATCCGTTTGATGTGGATGCCGTCGATTTGTTCTCTGAAGTCTGTTTTTTTTGTTTTTTATTCTTCTTTAAGAACTTTTGAAATATGCTTGTAACAAAAGGCATCTTCAGGAAGCTCAGTTGTTGTTAGTTAATAGCGCGGTTCTCTGCCTAACCTTTAAAGAATAAGAACAAAAGCAAACAGCTGAATTTATGCCGTACGAGGTATTGCTTGTTGTTCCTTTGCGTTTAATCCCGACTGCTATTATTTGCTGTTTGAGAGAGAATTCAATGAACTTAATCCCTATATGGTCGCAAACAAATGGCGCACGACGATTTACCGTCTTAGCCCGAAATTCGTTGAAACAGTGAATGCTTTTTATTCGATGTAGCGTTTGTATTAGTTACATACACTTTCTTCAGTCCGCTGGGCGGCTGATGTGTGGAACATATATGTGTGTGTGTGTCAAATAGATAAAGTGCGCTGGAGACTCGCGTGTGTTTAAGGCGAACACATGAACAACTTAGTCAGGTTATACGTTCAGCAGCTCTCTCGGCTTTTACACTTGAGGCTACCGTTGTTTCACCGTGTCAGAAGAAGACACTTCTTTTGTATCGTTCTTAAAGCGGAAGTGCAAACTTAGTGGACATCCGATGAGTGATTCCTCCAGTGGAAATATGGCAAACATTTGGTCTGTAGAACTTCGTGGACAAAATGTTTTGCGAAAATCTCTCTGTTTCATGAAAAGAGATGGATGTACAACGTATTATGGGAGTCACGCATTAATGACAAAACGAACTCTTTTTAATTTTGTCATTAAATGTTCTTGTGGCGTACACCGAATGGGAGAACCAGGATTTTGTTCTTCCAGTCCTATAGACGCCGGTGGTGCCAGAGAAGTCGACATCGACGGATGGAGAAGCTTTTATGTACTTTTAGGAACCGACTTGTCAACCGCGTCACTAAATTACAGAAGTTTTCTGCCAATTTAATTGGATTTTCTCGACGAGGTTTAGATATATTTAACATTCATTTAGTTTTATAAACATCCAGTGAACATGTCACATTGAAATGAATATTGCATAAGCTACTGTTAAGTGTGTGAAGGAATACCGTGAAAGACGCAGCCAAATAATTGGTTTCCAAGATCCAGGAATAAATGGCTAAAATGTTAACAGAATGATACTTTCGTATCATACATAGTTTTTGCTTGCATTCTATGTATTCAGCAGCTGGCTTTCTTTGTTGGATACTAAGAGGGGTTTTTTTTTATTATTATTATAGAGCTAATGCAGTACGGCTGTTTAACGATAAAAAATTCACGTTCATATGAGAAGGGGAATTTATTGCTCATAAGCAATTATTTAAGAATATATACTTCTCATGTTCTAATAAAAGGTGCAAGCGTTTGAATACATGTGAATACGAACCTATAGCGATTATTACATGTGTATGGAGGGGAGACCATGAAAAATAAATATTGCCACACCATTTCTATATTATATTTGGCACCATTTTCTTTCTATTTGATGTGACGTCAACTTAGATTTTCTCGTTGAAGTCAGCCGCCGGATATAGTCAGAATCTCTGCCAGAAGGTATCTTGAAGCATAAGTAATTTTTACTGTGGTACATGAGTGCGCTTAAGAGACCTCAAAGTAACAGAACACATGATACGAATGTGTAGTAGGTTTCGCACGTGCCTCTCGATGAGCTAGGATCTAACATGAGTTTCTATGATAGCACGGTCCAAATTTCAACAAATTTCAATCAGTTTTGCTTCGTGATTTGTCGCAGATGTGGGAGGAGGCAGGCGAACCGGGTGCTTGCTCCCAGACATGTTCATTCGGGTTCATGTCAGAACTTCAAGGGGGCTGAAAGGGCTGCCTGGTCTTTCCTCATTTCTTTGTTTCTCCCGTAGGATGACAGTTTCTGAGTTTTGACCAGTGGCGAGTTTCTCTAGCAGCAGATAACTTTGAACTGCAGTGTTGGAAGGTGGCTCTATAGGACTGTCTTCGAGAACAGCTCTCCGACGTCCCTCGACGGGGGTACCAGACACGTGTTTCCGCCGTCTAAAAACCTGGTGCACTCCGAACTGTGAGCAGGTCTGAAACGCTGAGTGGCTTTTATCAACATTCGTTGCTCGCCTATTTAACGTGGAGACTCGTCAGACAACAGACCATAGTGTGAGATGCCATAGCTCTGTGCATCATTCATTTCCTGGTATCATCACAAAATTCTGCGCATTAAGCAGGATTTTTCGATGGGACATACGTCCACTGTAGCCCAGTTTATGCAAACAACGTTGAACTGTCCACTGCAGCAAGGATGTCTGCAAACTTTGCGCGTTGATTGGACCTCGCTTGGCGAACAGGGGCTCTTTTGGTTAACCCTGTAACCATTGATGATCGCCCTGACCGATGGTCATCTGCTCTTTAATTCGACAGATAAAAATGAACAGTAATGTTAGGGCACATTCCCATTCGCGAGCCCAGGTTTCCACGCTCTCCGACGTCAGTCTGACTTCCTGTCCAATGACGCGAACTCGCGCAAATGGTGCCATGTCACGAGCCCCAGTTGTAAGGGCAGTGTTTTTGTATCATGTCACGCGGCACTTATGGTCCTGGCGCACGGTCCTGTGGGTAATATGGGCATGGGTCCACATTTCGTTTTGACAGAGCTCTGTATATAAGGTGGTTCTTGAGCCGAAAGAGAAATACTAGAGAGTCAACAGTAAAATAGTCGGCATCGAAGCCGACGACGCTTAATCGAAAATTTTTTTACTTTTTTTTATTTTGATAATTGGCAACAAAACAAAAATAAAGTTTAACGAAGGTAAAATCCCGAGTCTTCCTCTTTCTCGGGCCATCGCAGACTGCTTAGTCGCACCGACCGTCTACCCTGAAGACCAACGGGGGTGCTGGAAATGTTTCTCATTCATGCCTCGGAAAAAGAAAGACAACGATGACTGATGATGGCTGACCGAAATATACCATTTCCTTACCACGAAGAAAAACATACGATTACAATTTTCAATAATCGATTTACCAATCAGGTTTCAGATTTGTTTTTTTAAGTAAAATACTTCTCAAATGTCTTTATACCGTTAAAAAAGAAGTTACAGACTAGAATCAGGGGTCCTTTTATGCTACAACTCCTCATAGACCAGCTGCAATGAGTTTTCCCGGAACAATAAACTTTATGATCTCACTAACAACAAAGTGTCAATAACGAGACCCGGCCTTTAAACAGAGGTTTTAAACCTACTGTCCGGTTAATTTTCTTCTTTTATTGTATACACACTGTGGATTGATTCCTATTCTTATGACATCTTTAGTTTTGAATGACTGTACCAAATTAATGCAAATGTACGCCTTTATTGATGGCTAGTCTAGCTCGCGGCCTGCTGACTTGACGGACTAATAATCCGAGATGGCATCTCGTTGTCGGTTTTTCTTTAATCTTTCCGACCGCCCGGCTTAGAGGATGGTAACATTTAGTGCCCTAGAGCTCGTGTTGACGACTGGCATTTTGATCAAGTCAGAGATTATTGCTCTAGCTTTATCTTAGTATCTACCACAACTTTATTTTCAATCCAAGCCGCAATTATAATTTTCTGTAATAATTAAAATTCTGATGATTTACCTTAGACGTTTTACCAACAAATAGAAATGGTAATTCATTATTATTATTATTATTTATTTATTTATTTGCAAATTCCCTCTATTTGAATCGCTTTTTAAGCCTTAGTCCATGACCTTTTCCTCCTTATTATTACCATAGCTACTTTTCCTTCTTTAATCTACGTATTAGCTCAAAACTGAACTTTGCGGGTCTCCAGTTGTATTTTTGTTTAGCAGTTTATTCTAATTTGTAAACTTTTGTTGTCTCTTTTGTATAGTTCTTTGTGCTTGATACTTTTAGTTTTTATAAGACATAATTTGTCAAAAGGAAATTTGGTCTGTCGAACGCAATTTAATCTCTTAGAAAACAACAACTGATTTTATTCTCCAATCGTAGACTTTTTTTGTGATTGGTTTCTGCGGTGACTATAGGACTTGATTATTTGACTTTATCTCTCTTTATTCGTCGTTGGTATTGTAAGCAAGAACTGCCGTAATTTGGATATTTTATACTTTTTCACGCTCCTTTGGATAATACTCAAACTTTTTGATGCGACGTTTTCTCCTCAAACAAAAGCTCCAATGTTAACTTGGGCTTTGAGAGAAATTCGCCAGCTTATCTCAAATTTTCGATTAATTTGCATAGTCTCTAAATCTTCTGATACATCGCTATTTTAGCTGACTACGGTTGCTGGTATTTATAGAAACTTCCTGGAAGCAACAACGGCTCTGGTTTGAAAGAAAATCAAAATGAATCGAGCGTTCATAATAAGGCCTATTTTGTTTTAAATATTTAATTTTTTTTTTTTTTATCTTAAACCTTTAATTATAGTCATTGTTGGCACTTCGCAATACTTGTACAGATTCGAGATTTATACAAATTCTCTTTAAAAACCGTTAGGTTAGAAAGATAACAGGGTAATACATCACCATAACAAAGTAGATGAAAAGCGATAACGAGTGGAGCCGGAGACAGCTAGTTAGGTAGGACAACTGTTCGACGTTTCATCAAACTAAACAAAACTACTAATCACGACCAAGTCTAATAGCGAGTGTATTTAGACTTTTTGAGCACGTGTAGATTTTTCCATAATAAATAATAGCGATAGGATAAAAAGGGATATTTCAATACACACAAACTTTGCGCAGTAGATTCAACAGAGAATGATCATACTTTAGGCTTAAGTTCGTTTTCCACTTTCATTACATACGTTTCTCAATTTTAAAAGGGAATATAATTGTTTTCATTACGATATCAATTAATATTTTTAATATATATGCAGGTACATCTCAGAAAGTTAGAATATCGTGGAAGAGTTCAATATTTTTTGTCAGTTATTTCAGAAAGTGAAAATTGTATATATTCCAGACTCATTACATGTAAACTAAAATAGTTCAAGCATTTTTTAAATTTTAATTTTGATGATTACGGCTTACAGCTCATGAAAATCAAAAATCCACTATCTCAAAGTATTAGAATATTTCATAAGATCAATAAAAAGAAAAGGATTTATAATATAGAAATATCGAACTTCTGAAATGTATGTTCATTTATGCTCTCAGTACTTGGTCGGGGCTCCTTTTGCACGAATCACTGCATCAATGCGCCGTGGCATGGAGGCGATCAGCCTGTGGCACTGCTGAGGTGTTATGGAAGCCCAGGTTGCTTTGATAGCGGCCTTCAACTCGGTCTGGTGTCTCTCATCTTCCTCTTGACAATACCCCATAGATTTTCTGTGGGGTTCAGGTCAGGTGAGTTGGCTGGCCAATCAAGCACAGTAATACCACGGTCAGCAACCAATTACTAGTAGTTTTGGCACTGTGGGCAGGTGCCAAGTCCTGCTGGAAAAGGAAATCAGCATCTCCATAGAGCTTTTCAGCAGACGGAAGCATGAAGTGCTCTAAAATCTCCTGGTAGACGGATGCGTTGACTTTGGACTTGATAAAACACAGTGGACCAACACCAGCAGATGACATGGCACCCCAAGTCATCACTAACTGTGGAAACTTCACACTGGACTTCAAGCAACTTGGATTCTGTGCCCCTCCACTCTTCCTCCAGACTGTGGGACCTTGATTTCCAAATGAAATGCAAAATGTACTTTCATCTGAAAAGAGGACTTTGGACCAATGAGCAACGGTCCAGTTCTTTTTCTCCTTAGCCCAGGTAAGACGCTTCTGACATTGTCTCTGGTTCAGGAGTACTTGACACTAGGAATGCGACACTTGTAGCCCATTTCCTGGACACGTCTGTGCGTGGTGGCTCTTGATGCACTGACTCCAGCCTCAGTCCACTCCTTGTGAAGCTCCCCCAAGTGCTTGAAGTGGCTTTGCTCGACAATCCTCTCAAGGCTGTGGTCATCCCTCTTGTTTGTGCACCTTTACCTACCACACTTTTCCCTTCCAGTCAACTTGCCATGAATGTGCTTTGATACAGCACTCTGCGAACAGCCAGCCCTTTCAACAATGACCTGTGGCTTACCCTCCTTGTGGAGGGTGTCAATGAGTGTCTTCTGGACAACTGTCAAGTCGGCAGTCTTCCCCATGATTGTGGTTGTGTGTACTGAACCAAACTGAGAGATCCATGGTATTTATACTGCATAAACAGTGATTTACTCAAACTCGAAATGGAATATTCTAATATTTTGAGATACGTTTTTTCTATTTTTTTTAGCTGTAGGCCGGGATTATCAACATTAAAATTTTAAAAAATGCTTGAAACATTTTAGTTTACCTGTAATGAGTCTGGAATATATACAATTTTCTCTTTCTGAAATAACTGACAAAAAATATTGAACTCTCCCACGATATCCTAATTTTCTGAGATACACCTGCATATTCTTTGAGACTTTAAATCGGTTCTCAGTTATCTTAAATTAATTTAAATTATTTTTTAAAAAATCACTTGTCACCTTAATACAATTAAAGGACACGTTTTAATCCTTAGTTATTGAGTTAAACTAAAAAAAGATAGCACAAAATATCGTTAATACTCTAATTATTATATAATGCAGTCAGTAATCACGACAGAGATAAAATATTAATTTCAAATAATGCCGTGTACTGCAGTTTTTGTCCATCTTTAGTATAAAATAACAACGTAAACTCTTTGCACAAAGAAAATTACAGCTGATATACAATACACACATTTTTCCTATGAAACATAGTAGAGGTTTTACAAGTGTGTAAGGTTTAGAGGCATATATCTAGATTTTAGAAGAAATTATATTAAAAAAAAGCATCTACTTTACAAAAATGTCAGAGTGCGCAATGCACGCTGGGATACACAGGTTTAGGTGAGCAATATGTCACAGGCACAGAGGTATAGATTATGTCGAGTTATTTTATCTCTCAGTCAACTAGTCCTTAAATCAATCTCGCGGACAAAATGCGGTGCGAACCTGCCTTTTCCCGGAGGTTTAGCACTGTGATGAAATTCTCTTCCTCTGTTAACGTCTGCGGGCGTATCGACGTTCCAATATAATGCGAATATGGTCGTTGCTGAAACATCGGCGGGCAACTGTGGAGAAATTGATTTCTGCTACCCCGAAGGTCCAATAAAATTTGGCGTAAAGTTCTCAAAAATTACATTGCTGTCAAGTCGAGGAGAACCGATAATTGCTCAAGGTTAAATCCAGTAGGTAAGCGAGAAAAATTAAGGAATTTGTGTATTCTTGGTGCTGTGTAATTGACATCCTTCAACTTGTTACTACTTCGCCGTGACCCTCTGAACGGAGTCAATACGGCACTCTTGTAAGTGGCGGGTTAGGAAAGGGGTTAAACGATGGACGCTCGGATCACTGCGCTACACAACCGGCTAACGCTGGGAAACTGATGTCGCGTGCTCGTCCTATAAGACAGTAATAAGGAAAAATCAACGATTTCATTTAAGAGCAAGTCGTGTAGGCGTGTTTGGTAATGGAGCTTGCCTTCTTCTTTCATCGGCTGAGATTTTCTGTTGTTTTTTTTTTAAAAAAAAAACAAAAAAACAACACGAGTGGAATATTCTTCGGTAATGAAACTGCTTGCTACAGAGTCAGGATATGAGCTGAGTGTCGTCGTTTCTTCTTTTCTTCTTCTTCTTCTTTTTTCCCATTTGTAAAATAATTATTATTCTGTATCTTCTGATATGGCTGCCGGCGTCTTCCGAAGGAAGTGGTGCTGCGGCTGATGCTGTTGTCGTCGTTCTGTTGGCTCAGCACCGCAAAAAAACCAAAATATATTTCATTTTGTTTAAAATTTATTAAAAAAAATAAAAGAAGCTTACAAGAGAGAGAGAGAGAGAGAGAGAGAGAGAGAGAGAGAGAGAGAGAGAGAGAGAGAGAGAGAGAGAGATGGAGAGAGATGGTGAAGAGAGAGAGAGAGATGAAAAGAGAGAGAGAGAGATGAGAGAGAGAGGAGAGAGAGAGAGAGAGAGAAGTGGGGAGGAGAGCGAGAGAGATGGGAGGGAAGAGGTGGGAGAGAGAGCGCGAGAGAGAGAGGAGAGAGAGAGCGAGAGAGAGCGAGAGAGAGAGAGAGATGGTGAGAGAGAGAGAGAGAGAGAGAGAGATGAAAAGAGAGAGAGACAGACAGAGAGAGAGAGAAGCCAGAGAGAGAGAGAGATGAAAAGAGAGAGAGAGAGAGAGAGAGAGAGAGAGAGAGAGCGAGAGAGAGAGAGAGACAGAGAGAGAGAGAGAGAGAGAGAGATGAATAAGATGAGAGAGACAGAGAGAGAGAGAAGAGGAGAGAGAGAGAGAGAGAGAGAGAGAGAGCTGACGAGAGAGAGAGAGAGAGAGGAGAGAGAGAGAGAGAGAGAGAGAGAGACAGAGAGAGACATTTTAATCAGCAGTCAAAGAGGAAATGAAATGAAACGAATAAATTAGATTTCGGAAAATTAATAATTTGATTTTAAAAAGTCATCTGGTTCGTTACCAGTTTAGTTTCTAGTCGTAAAGCTAAAAGGTGGAAGGAATAAAACAGTTATATACGTATACACGGGGGAATCAAAACAGTGCAGGTGCGAATTAAAAGTTTTATTGAGCAGATATCGCCTGGAAACTATCGGGTCCGGTCTTCAGCCCATCTGGCACCATGGAGTCGACTCCAACTGGTTTCTAAGCCCCCCCCCCCGACTCTCGCGCGAGGTCACGTGACGTAGATGCGAGCTTGAGACTCCAGCTCATCTGGCTGGCTGGCTGACGTTACGTTAACACACGGCTATTAAACGCGGGGCGGGCGAGAGAACCTGTGCGCGTCGAGGGTTAATTTTAACTGGCTGCGCGGATACAGACGGACTGGTCTATTATACTGGTGGGATACTGAACATGGGAGCAGCTTGGCGCCGATCTGAAAATGAGACGACCCCGAGCACTCATTGTATTTGTTGCCGGTGGAATTCGGGGTCGTTCCTGTCGTCGGGTTAGTCAGTCTCTCTCGCCTCTCCATGACGCAATTATCTGGTGGGAGGGAGTCGGGTCCCGGCACGCCGCGCTGGATTTAATTCGGTCGTCAGAAGAATACCAAACAGATCAAAAAGTCCCACTCATTGACACGCGGTGTCCCGGGCTGACCTCGGACAATTAGGTGCTGGGTTTAATGCAGTAGACCCCTGCCCACCAGTCCGCTGGCCGCACTCTCTCCCGACCAGTGTAGACGGTATTTAGAGACTCCGGCGGGTCGACGAATTATGGAGCATCGCGCGAGGGAAGTCCTCGTAACGGGGGACAATTAAATATCCACACCGCCCGCCCAGCAATGTCTATTTCCCTCGAGAAACGTGACTACAAATCATTACAACAGAACAACATAAACAAATCGGGAAAATTACACCTCGGCCGGAGCTCCAGCTCTCTCTCTTAATAAAATATATCTCGTCACAACTTTCCATCCCTTGCCATCTACAGATCCGAAGCAGCTGATAATGATAGAAGCTATCATGGTTATTCCAGTATCTGTGAAATAATTACATTATTTCTAGTTTATCGTGTTGTTTGGTTGAAGGTGACAGGTACTCAGTTTTGTAGACCCTACGTAGGGAATATCGATAATCAATCAGCGATACACTGAGCTCCCGTCTAGAACGAAACTGGTCCAGCTTTGGAAAGATATAAACAAAAAACAAAATCATTGATATTTTTCTTAGGGTTTGCAACTTGGAATTTTTACCAAAAAAATCTTGATTTGTTATAATTAATCATGCATTATTGTAAACAAAGAATCTGGAAAAAGACAAGATACAGATCTGCCATAGAGATGATTTGTGATCAGATGCAGGGTTATAAGTGCACGGAGAACTTGTCTGTAGACAAAACTTTGGTTTAGGTCCTTCCTGCTCGAACTTACCTGAATTCCATTTGTTGTGATCAGGAGTAATCAACCGGCTTAATGCCGCGGTTCCTTTATTGAATGAATGAATGCAGGCAGGTGCGTTAACAATGCGAAGCTAATCGTCTGCAAGTGTACTGTTAAAAATCTAATTCAGTCTGTCGTTGGTCCTCTTAGTGCTTGCCTGCCACTTTGTTTGAAGGAAATCCTCCAGTTCTTGGGAAAGGTTGATAGACACACTGCTCTGTCCGATTCGACTCTTTCTCAATTTATTTCATGCTCATGATCAACACAAGCCAAATACTTTGGTGTCGGTATTAAACTTTGGTGTGTCTCTAGTAATCCGTGCACCGTGAACATTCATTGTCTTACTAGCTGGTAGATGGCACCGACACCGACCATATCATCAGAAAAGAGTGGTCCATAAAGCAGAGAATTTCAGTTCTGCAACTAATTACAGCCATATTCTACTCACTGTCTACGCCAAATTCACGCCCATTGGTCTCTCTCTCGGTAATCTAATCTTTAATGGTTTAGTAAGTGTAATGCATTATTTACCTTTAATAACGAATATCATGAAAAGATCGATTTCAACCGCAGGGTCAGTTAAAACTAGATTTTGTCTAATGAACCTCTGTCACATCCCTGAACAGCATACCGCATGCAGTCGACTATCTTGTAGGAACTACTGACAACCTTTTACTTTCATAATTACCATCTGACAATTTATACTATCTTGAGTCTTATTTGCGTGACAATCTTGGTTGTTCCGGCCGTATTATAGTTTACATATCTAAGGAAGAGTTTGAATGTGTACATCGCCTAAAACGTGTTTTGTCGTCATACTAAGGGAGAGATAACTCCTCATTGACAGCATGGCTTATCTGCCGGTGATTCATATTAGCAAAAATAGAGAAATTCTGTGTCGATATTGCTACTTACTACTAGTGATACTATCTAATTTTAAAGTTTTAATTTTTATGATTATTTTATTTTACTAATAAGTGAAATTTTATACGGTTTGCAATCAGTGTTGTATAAACTATTAAGATACCCACGAACTTAAGCAAAAATAAGACATTCTCTAAATGTTATTCTATATTTCGATGAGAGTACCTCTAATTAATGTCGTCGTCGTTGGCATATCCTTTGTTGTAGCCTACCGTTAACCTAGGCCGGAGACCCGGAACATTAGTCCGGTGGGGAAGATGAAACGAATTAATGATACGATGCCTCGCACCCCCCCTTGATTATTAAAGCGGTCGGAGAGATTCTAGCTTTTTTTTTCTTTTGATTTTACTCTTTAAAAAATTTTTTTCGAAATTCCTTTGTTAAAAAAAACAAACAACAAAAGCACAAACAACCCCCAAATGTTAACAAGAAATCATCTGCCTGGTAGATTATCTTCATTATTGGATAACCCTCTCGTATTAACAAAGAGAGGGTAGGTTTTACCAGTCTACTTTGTTACTTTGGTATCTTACAACCTCAAAGTCGTATTTGGCATCCCTGTCATCCTACAAAATCTCCCTTCCTTTATTCCCAACCACGGTAGTCTGTTCCCAGTTACTAAATTCACTTTCTTCTGACTGGAGATTGGATCCCTTTCGATAATTATTTATTCAGAAGGGCTGTCAGATTTCTCGTTGAAAAGTCAGAGATTATAAAGTTTGTAACCAACCTAAGAAATGGAATTTCTTTTTTTATTCAGCTTAGAAAAAAGACCGGAACTCAAGTTTTAGATTTAATGGCCAGACAGGTAAGTCCCTATTACAGGTAAGTTGCGTATCTCTGCTGCTAAATTGTGCGCTCTCGTTGGATGACAGTACCGAACTCCGGCTTCTACTTTTTCTCCGTCCTACTGTCACAAAAAAACAAAAGAACAATTGGAATTATTATCGACCTGATGCTAATCTCCATTGAAAACTCACATTTAAAAATCTTCTCTCACCCCCCCTTTTTTTTGTTTTATTTCCTTTTTATGGCGTCAGAATATCCGAAACTCTGTCTGTCTTTTATAAGTTAACACCGGAACTGGTCGGCTTTTAATGGTACGATTTGTCATCTGTGTTATCCAGAACTTTCCGAGAAGCCGAAATATTTAGTTTGTTACCTGCAAAGAGACGTCAGAAATGTTTTCATTTTAATGAATATTTTTGTCCGATTCGTGTCTGAAATGATTTTCTTGGATAACGGGAAAAACTAATGGTTAAGTTGTGATACACTCTACCTCAGTAACCTTAACCAGGCCGGCTTTGCTGCTCAGTGCCTCGAGAAAATTAATTTATTTACAAACAATTTTAAAAATATATATCTAAAATTACATAAACATACACAGCATCAGGTCTTCAGCTTTGAAACTCTTCATGAGATTTCTGGATGGGAAAACCACTCATAACGGACCAGCAGTTACTTACTTTTCAAAATTAGTAATTCTCATTATAGATATTCTATGCTTCTCTATGGAGAGCAAGTATTCGGTTATTTTCTGTTGCATTCCAGCATACAATACAAAAAATGGTAGGACAACCGTTCTTCTGTTTTGTTTTGTTGTTGTTGTTGTTGTTTTCTGTCTGCTTGAATGAGGATGGCTTGTTACACGGTGCCAGAAACTACCAATGGCTATGGAAGACCGCTGGGCTAGTTGTTACAGCACCAATTCCTAATTAAATGCATAGATAAAGCTATAATCTATGTGATATTGCTTTTACCTTCGGTTAGAACAACATATAACCTTCTGACTTTATTTAGAACTAAATCCCAATTACTCTCCGTACTTAAGTCGTGGAAAATATAAGAAAGATGTTAAAGTTATTATTGCTGTGCAATTAATTAACCAATGATTTCACTTCTCTCAATCCTACACCACGAAAGCCAATGCATTCATATTAATGTAAAGGCAATCTGGGATCTATTTTTTCTTCTTCCATTGTCGGCACATCTTAGTGGACATTTTTAATTGCTAAGAGAATCTACATATCTTTTATTATATCGAGATAGATTCCCCCTCTCTCTCTTTAGCTTTGTCCATCGGAAGGTAACCCACCCTGCTTACTAACGGAAATATTTTAACATTTTCCCTAAATCAATGTACATTTTGCAGAGTAAGGAAAGAATCACTAGGAGGATTTTATCTGTACCACGAGAGAGGATGAGGCAGGAGAGATGCGCCTAAGATCATGTCATTGTAATTTTTTTTAGTTATATCAAAAACAAACAAAAAGAAATTAATTAATAATAACTTTTAAAAAAAGGAAAAATTATAAAAAAAAACAAAAACAAAAATGTTTATTTCATTTATCGGTGACGGCAGAACGAGGCTGACAAGATGGCTGCATCTAATCAGCAAAGTGAAAACTTTTGGCAGCAGTCCAGCGGGTCACATCCTCTCGGAGCGGACCAGCTTTTACCGAGGAGTCGACCCCTGACCCCCTCACATGCTGCCAATGACATGAATACTTATCAAACATCAGCAATGATTTGAACAGAAATTAAAACATGCAAGCCCACGATTCAGCCGTCATCTCGCGGGAGACACGAGCCGCGCAGGCCGGCGGCCGGCCCGGGGGGGGGGGAGAGGGGAGAACATATGATTAGTGTCGCTGACCTCCTGTCAAGAAACGGCACGAAAATGACGTCTTCTAAATCACATTTCACCGCAGAGGGCGCCCTTCCCTCTCCCGGCAGTCAATAAACATAACTGGCTGCGATCGGAGAACCTGACATACATATGACAGAACAAGCAGTCGGTAGAGTCTTCGCCATTATGCATATTGATGGGTTTGATAAAATTGGTTCCCCGAATGTCGTCTTTTTCTTCATGATTGTTATTACATTAGCCGACCAATAGCGGAGGAGGAAGTAATGGGCACGAAAAGCGGGTCTTTGTCAGAAAGTCGGCACAAGTTTTTAAGCAACTTCCCTTCTGTTTGGCTGAGCGGACTCGGGGAAAGGGAAGAAAAATCGATTCGGTGGAAGATTTTATTTCGGGCGCTATACAAATCACACAATTTCTCTCGTACACCAGTGACAGCTTGAGAAATTGGCTCGCTCTAAGTTTGACTTCTAAATTTCTTTACAAAAAAAAAAGAAGAAGTGGTGGGAGGGAGGGAGGGAGTTTGGGGGGGGGGCTGGCTCTCGAATTACGTGAAAGAAATCGCCAAATAATGTTACAGCGCAAGATTGCCAGGCGCAGCGCTCCAACATTTTATGGTTCCCAAGAATGTATTTTATAGTTTATCTGCAAAATTTTAGATTGACATTGGGATTTGTATTTATAAATCTCACCCTGGTCTAATGGATCTCATGGGGGTCTGACATTCATGGGTTGGATTTTGGGGTTCAAACGAAATCGACCGGGCTGAAATAGCAATAATTAGTTAATTAATAAGTTATTCCACCTAAAACTATTCACACACTCAAAAAAACAAACAAACTGTCTTTTAACAACAGGACGCTGATTTATTTTTTAAAATCCTTTCTGAACAGAAGCGTGTGACACGGTAAAAAAATTTTTTATTAAGGTCTCTATTGTTTTCTGTAAAATGACCCAAGGTGCATTTCGCTGGGCTGTTCTGTGTGCAGTCCTTCTCTTAGTTAAAAGGGAAAAAGAGAATAACAATAAAACATATCTAGTTATCTCCCTTACAAAAAAAAAATTGTTTTAATAGATTATCCACCGAAACAACTTTTACTTTCGTTCGTACCTGGTCTATCCCAATTCGTCGTCTCGAGGAACTTACTATATACGTATGCATTTAAAAAAATCTAAAAATCTTTGAAAATTTCTTAATCGCATCCATTTTTTGTTAGGAGGTCGGATAAATCCGGGTCCTACAAGCGCACAGCCCTATCTGAAACATCCTGCAGGCAGAGATACCCTGTTTGGATATGTTTCTCTCGCATGAGTCAAGGCGTAAAAAGTTTATTATTCAAATGTGTGCGATCCTCAGAATAACTCAGGAAAGTACCCCTAACAATCGGCCATTGCAAACAGCGCCATCTGCCCTGTACACACAGAGAGACCACATTTACAGCAAAACGCATTAGTGTCAGGCGTGTAATGAATTCCTCTTTAAATATCCAATTAGGATTTTTCTTATGTTGATTAACTTTTCTTAGATTAAAAGAATGATTAATGAAACTGGAAACGGAAAAAGAAAGGAAAACAAAGGGTTTAAACTTTAGTCAGCTGGTGTAAAATAAAAACAAAACAAAAAAAACAAACTCGTCTAGTTGCAATAACATGATGGTGAGATGTTACGGCCGCAAGGTTTCCAATACCGTGCCCGTCATTGGCCGCACTTGTCTCGTCTTTAACTGGATTTGTCCTGTCGTTGATGATCTTGTTCTTGTAGCGCGACATATTGCGTCCATTACAAACTCTCTTCTCGGGTCACGGCGTTTCTGACGGCCGAGTTCCCCACGGCCACTCATGACCTTCGAAATCTGAATATCCAACTCTTAGTGTCTCTCTCGTTTACCAGAGTATTTCACACACACACACACACGCGAAATAACACGTGGAAGACAAATTAATACAGTTTTTATGTTAATCGCTTGTGTTAAAGAAACTATGCCGACATTTTACTGGAGGTGATTGCGACTAGAGAAAAAGAACGATTCCTTTGGAGGTTTCTGTTGTTGTAGAGGAAGCAGAAGAGAGATGCTGGCCCGCGTGTCAGCCAGCACAACTCAGTACGCATCACGCGGGTGTTGCTTAGCTAAAAATCAACAACAGCAGCAGCAGCAGCAGCAGCAGCAGCAATTTACTTGAAAGAAAAAAAGTTATTTTCAAAAATAAACCTTCAGATCTTTGGAGATTGTAAGCGAAACGTTCAGAAATTGATCTTTGGAAGTTTAAAAACGGTTATTGATGGAGTGTGGCCCAGCTGGAGAAAACGAGAAAAATTGGGAAGACATTCAATCAGAAAGGAAATTCGTCTGCTGCTGATGCTGCGAAATAAACCAGGTCCACTTAGAGAAACAGATCATCTTTCTACCTGCTTTTATGTATGTGATTTTCTATGATAATTTAACCATTTGAGGAATATTTTCGGTATGATTTTAACCAGTTCGAAACAATAGATCGCACTATATATATATATTTGATAATGCAACAAAAGCCATGAATATTCCTTTGTTGATTTTTTAAAAAATGTTTATTATATCAATAATGAAATTCTCCCCACAAAAGATGGTTCTTTACAGTAGAATAATTTATCTCGATTATTTTTTTTTAAATCTATAACATCCATGGCTGAAATCAGTGAAATGCTTTCTTCAGTTTATGTGGTCAGTTTGGTTGAAATGAACTGAGATTCTGACCGATTTGTATCTATTTAATGCCGTTGTTTGGAGGTGTTAAGATCCTTCTCTCAGGTGAAAGTACGCAGCGTAATTTTAAAAATTCCTGCTGTAAATCCGGCATCGGGACATGGAGAGGCAAAAACCGACACGACGATCGGTATCGGCGGCATCTTATTTAGTGGGTAGTCCGGCGGTGGTTAGCACCCGGTTGGGGGTCTGAGTTTGAAACGCGGCCAGCACCGGCCGGATCAGTTTGGCGTACCTTCCTAGCATCGTCGTTTCTCTTCCCCAGCCGGTCTTGTGGGTTTCTTCCGAGTACTTCGGTTTCTTTCCAGTGTCTGAAATGAACAGTTGTATTACTTTTTGATAGGTTCGTTCACCGTGCCGAAGACTCGGCCAACAGTAAAGGCGAGACGTCTCGGCACGGTGCTTCTTACACCTCATTCGTAATCCACCAAAACGGGGCTATTCTGGGGAAGTATTTTCCTTTCTTTGTTCGCTGAGAAGCGTTTTACTAATCCTCGCTCGAAAATGTATATGAACTTTGGAGACAATCTTTTATGTTAACCTTTTAGATGCACTTTCCATCAACAGTCCTCGCAAGACTACAGCTGTCCAACTTCTATAAAACTGGGCTTCTTGCCAATGATACTTGTCGTGTGTACCTGTTACTGAGTAGTGGACCACTGCCCTCCCGCTTGGACTGGCTTCTGTGTCGTCTCCCGTATGCCTCTACCACTCTTAGAATTGTGGAAGGGTGCTGGACAGGAGGACCGGGAGACGACTGAGGAGTCTGATTAGAATTCGTTAAATACTCAGCTGAAACTGATGTCGGAATGTTATGATGGTCTTTTACTGCTCCCGAAACTCACTGAACGGAAGTAGTGTTAGCATTTAAATGGACTGATCTTCTTCTTCTTCTTCTTCTTCTTATTATTATTATTATTATTATTATTATTATTATTATTATTATTATTATTATTATTATTATTATTATTATTATTATTATTATTATGCAGTATATCTCTTTTATATGTAATTATTCTTTTCACGGTTAACTTAAATGAATTCCGTGGACTGATTTAGAAAAAAATCCAGAAAATGTTTGAAACACACGAATCGAACACCTGACTGACAGGTGAAATTGTTATTACATTTTTTTGCGATTTTCCTTCTTTTAAAAAAATGGTTCCGAATGTTCGTAGCAAAGATTTTGAAACAGTCTCGGACTGCCACCGTGGAGTTTTCCTTTCCCAGGAGCAAGGTGCGATGACCGTCAGATGGACCGTGCAGCTCCCGACACCGCAGCAGCAGGTCTGTTCTCCGTGGTTCTTCAAAAAGAAAAAGAGAGAATTTCGGTCGGACTCTCGACCGTAATCTCCCCGCGGTGCCTTTCCGTCCAACTCGCCGATCTCTAACGCAGTGAAACACAAGTCAGCAGCAGTCAGGCCGGCGCTGTTGTAAAAGTACTCTCCCCGGCGACACGAGCCATTTAGTTCGGTAATGGACGGTCCCGGTTTGAATCTTATCCTGTATAGGGGAGGGAAAAAAAAAAAAATGTCCGGCTGTCACTTGGCTTGGCGATCACAAGTGTGGTGTTGCTGATAAAGGCGTTAAAAAAAAATTCTACACGGATTTCTGACATCAAAACCTACTTATTCATTGCACAAGCTTAAAAAAGAGGAACAACACCTGAGCTGATTAGATAGCTGTTTTCGGAAAGTTTAAAGATTCTTCTTTCTTTGGCTGTTTAAAAAATACTCCGAGTCGAAAGTAACGTAAATGAGGGGAACTCAATAGTGTGTGATTAATTGCCAAGAGACTTTTAAAAACTGAACAAGTCATTTAAAAAAAGATAATTCCTGCTCGAGGTAGAACAGTGAGCTGTACTGCAATTCATGCCACACAAAACAATTTCTCCAAATTTATTTAAGGCGATCATATTTAACTTTTAGAGATCTAAGATTCATTTCGCCTAAAACATGCAAAATACGTAAAGCGTAAAAGATACAGCAAAGGTGCTTAACAGCTGATTTACGAGCTAATTCTGCGAGGCTACTTTCTGAGACTTTGTTTTGCAATTTCCGCAGGATGTGATAGATAAACGGCTATCGCAACCAATCCACTCTGTGAAGCCTTTGGCGAGATATTTATGTATAGTCTATAAATGACGTAAGAGCTGTACGTACGGTTCTGCTCAGCTTCTCCTGTTTAAGAACAGATGGGTCGGTGCGCGCTGTTCTGCCACATTTCTGATGTTCGTTAAGGTTCAAGTGCATGACATACACGGAAACACGATCAATGTCAATCTAAAAAAAATAATTAGGCTACGGAATAGCAACTTTATCGCAGCGGTATCACTTTTTAAAATTTTTTTAGAGTGAACCCGCAGCGCCCGACGTGCATCATAACAAGTCCACAGGTTGACGATCGCGAGACAACTGGTGGGTCACCTGTGGCGTCGAGCATGTGTCATACACGCGACGTATGCGCTGTGGTATAAGACAAAAATAACTGGATTAATTTTTCTTTAGTTAAAATTAATAATAATTTACACCATTCAAGCGCAGTGAGATTTTTTAGTTTAGTTGGACATTCTTGGAGAGCGCTAGCTTCGATCGCTATGCTTTCTATCATAAAACCCCAGCTTATGAAAGACCAGTAGGAACTTTATTATTTCACGAACCGAGTGGTCGGATTAACCAAACATATATATTCATTCCGGGTCGGGATAGAACAAGTCGTCGTCGTGTTATGAAAAATCAGAAATTTAATATGAAATATTCTGTTTAGACTGCCCCAAGAGAGTAAGGTCAAATTTGATGTTTTATATTGAAACAGGATACATCATTATTGAACGTTTAATCCATTAGAATAGATTAAGTTCAACAATCTATATTGGTGCTTGTTTTACTCGCCAAGAGTAAACACGAACATGACAAATGATCTGGAAAACGTTAACCTCGATCTATAAATATGCATAGATGGATAAATACAAACATAAACTTTACAGGGTATTTAGAAATATAATTAAATGATAACATAATTTTATAAAATCAAAATGAAACAAGTTTAGCACTTTCGTAAACTAGGCTTAACTAATCTTGTAACTAGCCATAACAGAAGCAGTTACATATGATGGTAACCGGGAGTTTTAGATTTTCGATGACGGTTCGTGCTGAGACAATAAAACTCAGTATTCAGTTCAAAAAGCCTCTGGAACCAACTGTAATACACGATACGGCTTCAGACCGCACTTTGCGTAGTAAAAGAGCGAACTGTTCTTTATTTCTAATTTTAGAAGTTCTTGATTCGTGGTAAGAACAGTATACGTTTCTTCCACCCATCTCTAAATGATCCGAACCGTCCTTAAACAAACAGTTTTTAACAACAGGCGTGTTTCCGTCTGGGTGGGGGCTGATCGTACACCGGCGGCTTTTACTTCGTGGTCGAACCACGGCGCCATGTTTTAGCGAACGATGACGAGGCGGTGAAGCTGTAGTCGGGTTCGATGGAGACGATTACGAAAGCTCGGCGCGAATGGAGCTATCACGTGATAGAGGTCTCGGGTAGTGAGGGCCTCTCCACGCGGTGGATTTTACTCGTGTTTCAGAAGGAATTGGTGTGCGCAGACTCTAGAAAGGATGTACGACACCGCTTCTGCTGACGGTAAACACGCGTTGAGAAAGAGGGGGGAGGCCGGAAGTGATGTTAGGTACTTCGGGGGTATGTTCTCTACAAGCCGGTGAAGGTCTAGCGGATGTCCTACCTGTAATTACGAGTGTTCAAGAGCAGTAGCGCGAACTGGTCACAGAAGATGTGTAGCTGCTCCGAACCCTTTGTTGAGAAAAGGAGGAGGAAGTAAGCGATAAAACAGTGGGACGAACAAACCTTGAAAGAGTTGCGAATCCAAGTTTTGGCTGTTTGTCGATAATCAACCGCAGTTTGTTCGAAGGTGGACCCGTGAGTGGTATAAGTAGTACACAAAAGCTACAGTGAAGCGTGGGGTGGATCAATACAAATGTAGGGCTGCCTATCACTCAGGGGTGTCGGAGCTTTGCATAAGATCAAAGGTATACTTGTTGCCGACGGGTACGGCAACTTCTCATCCATTGTGCCATTCTCTCAGGAAAACTTCTTATTGGGATTTGATTTATCTTCTGATATGACAGTGACCCCGAGCTTCAATGCTGTGAAAAACTATCTGGAACGTAAAGAGGCTGATGGAACACTCACGAAGATGCCTTGGCTTGCACAGACTCTTCATATGAACATCACTGAGGTTGTGTGAAGTTATGTGGCTGCTGAGAAAGTCAAATAGCAGCCAAACACTTTGGATGAATTGCGAAGAGTGCTACAGGATATTTGGAACAACATTCCACAGCCATATATTGATAGCCTGTATGGGAGCATGAAAACAAGGTGTCATGTTCTATATAAAGCAAAGGACTCACACCAAATATTAATGCACTCAATGTACAAAATTTTATTTTTGTATATTTTCTGTGATAATACATTGTCTGTGTATTATATGTGCCTCAGCTGTAATTACTCATTATATGTGCATTACACGTGTTTTTGTTTTCATAATAATTACCCGGGTTTATAATTTGCAGCACTCACTTTCAGCAGCCTAAACCATCAGAAGTGATGAGTGACCAGATAGCATATGCCAAAGCGACAAAAACCAATGAGAAATTTGGTTGGTAAAAAGAGAAGGGCAGTGTAGCGCAGGCAGGAACTAAGTGATGGCCAAAGGGAAGCGTTAGCTGCTGGCAGTAAAAAGTAATCTATACAGAAAGAACGGCACCTCTTTTAACTTTGCTCTATCTCAGCAGATTCTTACTTGTATAAGCATCATCAGGTTCCCACGCCATGTCGGTTATCCATTCTAACTTGCCAGTCCTCACTTTCCACAGATGTCATGAGATGCTCTCTCACCACACGACTACCTGAGAAGTTCCAGACATTCCTTCTACAGATACCGATCCCAAAGAAAACCTGCATGTCAAGCCTCTTCAGCACAACCACTCCAAAATGAACGAAAACAATTATTTTTACATTCAGCTCGAAATTCCTCAATCAACGGAATTATGGCAGTTCCTGGAAATCTTTCTCTAAATTAATCCTCTTTGGATTCTATTCGCCATCCTTCCTCCTTCATCTCTTCATATCGCGTTGTTTTTGTTTGTATCATGCTTCGCTCCCCACCTATAACCTTCAAGTATTTTATTTTCCATTTTCGATCTTTATTCAACGGGTTACATGTATCTCTACACTTTGTGGCTGAATACCACGGCTTTTTGCACACACACACATATATATATATATATATATATAATATTAGCTAGCTCCTGTAGCTAATTAAGGCTTTTTTCCGAATGCTAATAACATCAGATCACCTCATTACTATGGTTTTGGAGGACCAGAGCGCATACGATCTTGAATTTACCAAGGTTACCTCTTGGTAACGGACGCTGGAGATCGCTAGCGATTTTTTCAAATGTAGACGATCAGATTTAGACATTAATTCTGTGGTAACGTGGAACCATCGCAATGCATCTGAAGTGGTCATCTGTGTTTGTATACTCTTCACCCTGATCAATAAACTATCCATTGTCAGCTGCTTATGTCGCTGCAGATGGCAGAAACTTTATAAATCATAGCGTTTCTTTCTGAGGTTACCATAGTTTTCAGATTACGGCTTCAAAAGATGGGAAATAAAGTGCGTCTGCCACCTCGAGTGCGCAGGTAGGAGTGTCCTCAAACACTTGTTTGTTGATATAACAGATTGTGGTTTTTAAAATCATTTCTCATCTTCCTTTCTTATTTGTTTTTTTGTAATTCTGTAAATTCAAAACAACTTATTTTTTTTTCTTATTGTACCATCATAATCCTCTGTATATCAGATGAGCTTTCACTATTTTTTCACCCACCTGAGCCTTAGAAACATCTGCTTGTCGTCAAGGGGGGATATATTAACGAGGAATGTACTGTGCCAGGGCCCCTGACGCTTAAGCTGTACTGAAATACACATTTGAAGAGCAGTCAGGGTGTAAATGCCCCCGAAGTGGTATATAAAGGGTTAAAATATTTTGGGTAGCATCTCTCTCTCCATCTCCTCTCTCTCTCTCTCGCACTGACATAATCTCCCTCGTATAATGACGTCATATCTCTCTCCCGTACTGACATAATCTCCCTCGTATAATGACGTCATATCCCTCTCTCGCACTGACATAATCTCCCTCGTATAATGACGTCATATCTCTCTCTCCATCTCTCTCTCTCTCCCGTACTGACATAATCTCCCTCGTATAATGACGTCATATCTCTCTCCATCTCTCTCTCTCCCGTACTGACATAATCTCCCTCGTATAATGACGTCATATTTCTCTCTCCATCTCTCTCTCTCTCGCACTGACATAATCTCCCTCGTATAATGACGTCATATCTCTCTCTCCATCTCTCTCTCTCTCGCACTGACATAATCTCCCTCGTATAATGACGTCATATCTCTCTCTCTCTCCCGTACTGACATAATCTCCCTCGTATAATGACGTCATATCCCTCTCTCGCACTGACATAATCTCCCTCGTATAATGACGTCATATCTCTCTCTCCATCTCTCTCTCTCTCTCTCTCCCGTACTGACATAATCTCCCTCGTATAATGACGTCATATCTCTCTCTCCATCTCTCTCTCTCTCGCACTGACATAATCTCCCTCGTATAATGACGTCATATCTCTCTCTCTCCATCTCTCTCTCTCGCACTGACATAATCTCCCTCGTATAATGACGTCATATCTCTCTCTCGCACTGACATAATCTCCCTCGTATAATGACGTCATATCTCTCTCTCCATTTCTCTCTCTCCCGTACTGACATAATCTCCCTCGTATAATGACGTCATATCTCTCTCTCTCTCTCCTCTCTCTCTCTCTCCCGTACTGACATAATCTCCCTCGTATAATGACGTCATATCTCTCTCCCGTACTGACATAATCTCCCTCGTATAATGACGTCATATCCCTCTCTCGCACTGACATAATCTCCCTCGTATAATGACGTCATATCTCTCTCTCCATTCTCTCTCTCTCCCGTACTGACATAATCTCCCTCGTATAATGACGTCATATCTCTCTCTCTCCATCTCTCTCTCTCTCGCACTGACATAATCTCCCTCGTATAATGACGTCATATCTCTCTCCCGTACTGACATAATCTCCCTCGTATAATGACGTCATCTCTCTCTCTCTCGCACTGACATAATCTCCCTCGTATAATGACGTCATATCTCTCTCTCGCACTCACATAATCTCCCTCGTATAATGACGTCATATCTCTCTCTCGCACTGACATAATCTCCCTCGTATAATGACGTCATGTCTCTCTCTCGCACTGACATAATCTCCCTTGTATAATGACGTCATGTCTCTCTCTCGCACTGACATAATCTCCCTCGTATAATGACGTCATCTCTCTCTCGCACTGACATAATCTCCCTCGTATAATGACGTCATGTCTCTCTCTCGCACTGACATAATCTCCCTCGTATAATGACGTCATCTCTCTCTCTCGCACTGACATAATCTCCCTCGTATAATGACGTCATGTCTCTCTCTCGCACTGACATAATCTCCCTCGTATAATGACGTCATGTCTCTCTCTCGCACTGACATAATCTCCCTCGTATAATGACGTCATCTCTCTCTCGCACTGACATAATCTCCCTCGTATAATGACGTCATGTCTCTCTCTCTCTCTCTCTCTCTCTCTAATAATTATTGTACCTTCTTGCATGTCTTTATTTGCTATAAAAATAGGTTTTGCTAAAGACTTTGAATATCTTTATATCTAAATACACTACTATATTTTTTCAAGAAAAAATGCACAGTCATGTTTTTTTTTTAAATTTCTTCCGTTTAATTTTTAATTTGAAATTATTAAATCTACAGAATTGGAAATAAGTATGAAAACACGCACGTGTGACGCAAAAATATTGAGTGATTGCATCTGAAAGACACGTGACTCGTGTAGAATACAGTTTTACAGAAAATATACGGAAATAAAATGAATACTTTGCAGAGTAATTTCATCTGTATTGGGTAGGTGAGCCCTTTGCTTCATGATCTCACACAGGCGAACCACACATCGCCGGCAGGACTCTGTGCAAGCCGAGGCATTTACTTGTCCGAGCCTTCGTTCGGCTTCCTGTAGTTCCAGACGCCTTTTTTCCGCGTTGGTCGCGAGCTCGGAGTCGCTGTCCTGTTGGTAGACGAATTCTCACCAAATGAGATGATACAGCGGTGTGCAAAAGTCTCGCATAAAATCTAGACAGCTGTCTAATCAATTCAGATTCAATTCCAATTATGCAGAAAGTGATCAGATCTATCAATAATGAGTAGAATATCCGAAATTCTTGATAAGTTGTTCACAACGACGAGGCATGCTGGCTACCAAACGCGGGATTGAGATCCGGGCTTTGAGCCGGCCAGTCGAGGAGGGGGATTCGCAACTCTGCCATCAAGGCCTTGACACTCCTAGGTGTGTGGATGGGGGCGTTGTCCTGCTGATAGATGGCCGTCAGGGGCATGTGGTCACACATATACGGTTCAACAATGTCCGAGACGATCTTAGCATAGTCATGAGCATTCATTCGACCCTCCACATGATGCAACGGACCGACACCGGATGATTAAAAACAGCCCCAAACCATGGCCGAATCTCCACCTGCCTGCAGAGTCGGTCGAGTGCAACTAGGGTGGTATTTCTCGGACACCAATCGCCGAACGTACACCCGACCCGTCGAGGGGAACTTCACGAATTTGGTTTTGTCGGAAAACAACACTCGGGACCACTGGGCCACTGTCCAGTGGAGATGGTCGCGAGCCCACTGCAGTCGCTTTCGACGATTGTCCAGACTGATGAACAGCTTCTTCTGTACTGATCTCCCGAACAGTCCCATGTGGATCAAACGCCATCTGATGGTGCACGAAGCCAACTGGATCCCATGGTGCCTGGACAAGGCGGTCTGGATGTCGGTGGAAGTGTGGAATCGGTCCGAGTTCGACATGCGGGCGATCAGACGATCCATTCGAGCCGTCGTTTTCCGCGGTCTGCCGGCTCTGCGTTTCGAAATTAGGCTCCCATCGGCTCTCCAACGTTTCAGGGTGCGAGATGTCGTCGACTGATTGCAACCGATACGATCCGCAATGACCCACTCTGTTTCACCATCTTCTTTCACGCGAACGATTGTGGCCCCCTGATTGGGGGTCAAATATCGGGCTCTCGGCATCACTATATTGAACAAAAATGAATCAGAATAGTGGTGGAAAATGACAGTTTGTTCATATTTATATTCTACTATCCTAAACTATTATATCACAAAATATATATTCTAATTTTTTGTAGTTTATGCAACACTTTTGCACACCGCTGTATCTTCCTGAGTGAATGGCACGATGAGTGAGAACCTGCCTGCCTGCGTCTGTCTGCAGTAGGTATACCTTCCATTTTATGGAAATCTCCGATACCCCTGGGTAATAGGCAGCCCTACATTTGTACCGATCCACCACCACACGTTCCACTGTATTTTCTGTACACTGACTGTTATATCGCTTCCCGGCCCGTCTTCGAACAAACCGCGGTTGGTTATCGCCAAATAGCAATACCCGGACTCATCTGTAAAGACGCCCTCTTCCAGGCTTGGTAATCTCGCTGTCCCATTTCTGCTGTCCTTTTCAGCCCTGCCGTCTGATTGCCTCTTCTCAGCAAAGGTTTTGGCGCAGCTACGCACATCCTCTGTGACCACTTCACGCTAGTGTGTATCTTGTTGTTCTTGAAGACACGTTAACATCCACACCTGAAAGTAGATTATTCGCGATATCTCTACTGGTCCGTCATTTATTACGTCGATAACAACATACTATGAGGTACTTAACATTACTTTCGGGGAGTATCGTATATCCTTCTCAGAGTCTTGTAAAGCGTAAAGTCGGGCTAAAATCTCCTGCACGGAGCAGCCTTCACGTCTTTGGTGCCTACTCGCCTGTCATGAAATATTTCCTTACTAGCTGTCATATTATTTACTATGCATTCATCACACTACAATAACATCGTTGCCTATACCTTTATAGTATATCTGAAAGTGTGGCATTTCTAAATGTCTGCATGATAACCATTCACAACGCACTACATTAACACCTGACTGTGTACTTTGATCCGTTTCATTTTTACACACGAGATGCGACCCTATCACCTGTTATTTGCATTTTTATATCAGTTTTTTTTTTACTATTTCCATAATTATTTCCAGTATTGTACATAATACACGTTTTCTTCTTCACGCAGCATAACGTGATAACTGAATACCGTTCGCTTCTTTGTACTTTAGTATTTTATCTTTTGTCGACACCTGTAAAAGATGTCACCCGTCAAAGTTTACTTCTTTTAGTGTCTTTATGGTCGGTTGTTCGTTTCTTCCACCTGTCCTACAGTTTAGAAGTTGTCACACATCAGTGGCTGGCATGTCGACGAGCAGAGAGGTGGATGGCATAATGGACTGTAAGAAGAGAATGGGTTAGAACCAGTCATACGTCCTCACAGGGTCAACTCACTGTGTGGCTGCTGAAACTGCGGCATTTACTCGGAATATTTGTGAACTGTTGTAATCATCCCGTCAACACTAATCTAATAGTAAATACCTATATTTGTTTTTGGTCTGTCGTTTGCGTATTTTCTTTTTAAAGGTAATATTTTTTAGTCAAGACAGCATTAAAAAGTGTGTGTTTATTTGATTTTGCTAATCTATTATCGTCACAAGAAATTACTACATTAAAAATCTTCATCATGGAAAACACCTGGGCCAGTAGTTGCAGGGGTAAGTTCGTTACGATGCAAGTAATTTCTAATTAAACGCACAGGCGAACTATAATCGATGTCACCTGCTTTACCCGCGATGACGTCTATTGTAGTTCACCTGTGCGTTTAGTTAGAAATTACTGTAACTGTAACAGCTCTACAGAGGTTATACTAACGTCACAACAATTCGCAATTATAAAGCAACCGATAACAAAATTAAGTCTGTTCAAGATAATTGAACACCACCACCCCCCCCTATGATTTCTAGGAAAAGACTCTGTATTTTACCTCTAAGTTTACGTTAACACGGCAGGTGGGATGATGCAATAACTCTGGCCACACCAACCGTACGTTATTATAGACTGCAGTGTATCGTTCCTATTTTGTTAGATTGCAAACAATTTAAATAACCACGAGCTTCAGTTTTTAATTTTCTCGTTTTAAAAACACCTGAAAGTATAACCGATTCCTTTTTTGCAGGGTTGTTTGGATGGTTTCCTGCCTGCTTCTGATAATTAGACCGAAGTGAAGTAATTATCTGTGAAGCATAATATTAAACAAAGCAAAACCTTACACGGACGAATATGCATGCACATAGTAAGGAAGCAACCGAACGAAGTTCATAGCGCGGATGAGTCAGGTGTTCACTTCTGATCAGTAGCCAGGGTAGTTTCTTCCACGAGGTTTCTTTATCACAACTCAATAAAAGTGATCGCGTCTACTCTTCTTCATCGGGCTGCGGTATTTCGTTCTTCTCTTACAGCTGCAGGGGCCGAGTATCTAGAAAATCTTGTTTCTACACCCAAAGCTGGAAACAGTAAAGTTGATGTGACATTTTAAAGTACGGGAGCATAGAAGGAACATCTCAAATTCGCAAAAAAAAAAAAATTTTAATTAAAACAGACTTCTGGCCGGATTTTGTGGGCGCTGGTTAGTCTGTGACAGTCAGCTCGCAAATCTTCCTATCCATCAAAATGTTTATTTGTCAAAATCGGCATTAGAAATTAAGGGGAGGGGGAAAAAAAGTGTCTTAATCTTCTATAATTTTTAATGTTTTTAAAAACTTACAATGAAAGAAACGAAGCCCGCATTAAACAAACACAGTCAGAGCGGGATAAAGCTAATTAGCTGCGGTGTTGACTGGGCTGGGTTGTGTATCAGTTTGAATCATGTATTACAAGATTAACATATTTTTTTCTAGGCTAAATAGACACCAGAAATATCTGAGAACTTGGAAGACGGGAGTGAAACACACACCCCCTTTTTTTTTTCTTAACGTGAAAACACTCAGAAAGTTGAGGAAACAACCATCGGGGGGGGGGCTATCCGTCGCAAAGGTAAGTCGTTGCAGCGCCAGTAGTTCCTAATTACGCGAACAGATGAGAGGCTATAACCGACGTCATATACAAAGTCGGCTCACATTGCGTCGGTAATAGCTTACCTGTACATTTAACTAGGAACGACTAGTGTCGCGACAGCTTACCCCCCCCCCGCGACAAGTTATATCCTCGGTGCCTTCCTGAAGTATTTGTCCTGTCAGGGGAAAAGACAATCAAAGAAAGTGTCGAGCAGAGGTTTCGTTTTCAGTTCGTGTGTCGCAGAGAGTTGTAAAAGACAATTCTAAGACACGGCGGAAGTTTCTTGATGGCTATTGGCAGACCACCACTTTGGCAAAACGACAAGCTCAGCAACACATTTTAGCACGAAAGGTGAAACCGAAACCAAACAATACATAAGAATCTAAAATAAATAAGCTGTAGTATATTTTACTCTCAGTGACATTTTTTTTCGCGTTTTAACTTCTTTTTTTTTTTAAAAAATTAATTTTTACTGTATTGCCACGTTTATATGTATTTATTATCTATTCAAATATGCTCTTGATATCCGCACACTTTGATATGTTCTAACTACGCCGAACTTAGAGGGAACAACAACAACAACAACAACAACCCAGCCATAGAATTAATCTGGCAGTCATTTATCAGTACGTGCTCCTCTCTAGCCTGGCCGCAAGACAAAAACTAGATCTCTCTCGAGATTGTATTCTAATTTTTCTTCCAGTCACCACAGAAGCCTTCTCAACCGCACCGCAAACAGGAGTCTTTGTACGAGGACTTCCATGGGAAATGTAAGGCTTATTATCTGCACTAGATGAGCCATTAATTGTGAGGGAAATAGAATTCTTTACCCGCAATTCGGCCTTCGAAATTTCGTTGGGAGAAGCTTGCTTTAAATCATGCGGAATGCTGATAAGCAGACAGGGTTTGGTCCACCTCAGGTCGTCCCCCCACCCTAGCTGAATGGGGAGAAGGAGAGATTAAAGAAAAGATTTCCTGTCCTAGAGAGCTCGTCAAAGAGGGACGCACGTGGATGATTGGTGATGTTTGACAGCGACGCGGCGATCGATAGCGAGTTCGAGAAGCGCGGGTTCGGTATGATGCATGGCAGACTCAATTTTGATGTGAGAGATATGGCCCAACAAAGACATACCGACAAAAGATACGTTTCTTTGTTCGGGCAAACCGCAGCTAAATGAAATTGAGCAATCCTGTGAACTGCCTACGTATTATTTGGCTTTTGATGTTGGCGCACGTGCGCCTGACGGGCTCCAAAGCGCTGCATCGAGGGATAAAATTACGTTGTAATGACGTGAGGAAGCGTCTAAAAGGGTTCTGGGGGGTCAGCAGCCCCTCATTATCCGCAAAGGCTCTCTGTTTCCCTCTTTGTTAAGATTTCATACCTACCTTCAGCTAATTGATATCGCCAGGCTCCATCCACTCTCCTTCTTCTTGACAAATTTAATTTTTAACTTCTCCACCTTACTTAGTGGAGGAAAACCCAGCATCCCAGAAGATCATAGGGGAAGATGAAACCGGCAGCTTCATTAAATACTGTTGTACCCAAGAAACTGCCATCGCTGCTCCGCGCATTCTTTCTTGAGATTGCAAAAAACAAAACTGCTAAGGTTAGAGAAAACAATCTTATTTATCGAGAGAAAAAGACAGAAATTTTGATTTATATTTTATGCTCTGACGGTATTTTTTTATATTTTTTTTTGCAAACATTTGTCGGGGCATTATTTCGTTTAGAAGGGAAATGTATTGAACAATAAAATATATTGTTACAGGCCGTGTTTCCTTTAATTTCCTCTCATGCCAGAAACAAATTATCTGTATTTCTAAGCACACGTCTGGCTGATAAAATAAAAATCTCTTTTAATCTGTCTACATTGTGTTCTTTAAAATACTATTGATTTTCTTGTTTGGAATGACGGAGGACTAGGACATACATTTTCTCCTTCCCTGTTTTCTTGTTGCTGCTGCTGCTGCTCTCTCTCTCTCTCTCTCCCTCCCTCACTCTGTACTCACGTCATCTCTCTCTCTCTCTCTCCCCCCCCCTCTCTCTCTCTCTCTCTCCCCCCTCTCCTCTCTCTCTCTCTCTCTCTCCTCTCTCTCCCCCCCCCTCTCTCTCTCCCCCCCTCTCCTCTCTCTCTCTCTCTCTCTCTCTCTCTCTCCCCCCTCTCCTCTCTCTCCCTCTCTCTCTCTCCCTCTCTCTCTCTCCTCTCTCTCTCTCCTCCCCCTCTCTCTCCATCTCTCTCCCCCTCTCTCCTCTCTCTCTCTCTCCTCCCCTCTCTCTCTCTCTCTCTCCCCCCTCTCTCTCTCTCCCCCTCTCTCTCCATCTCTCCATCTCTCTCCCTCTCTCTCTCTTTCCCCCCCCCTCTCTCTCTCTCTCTCTCCCCCTCTCTCTCTCTCTCCATCTCTAGCTATTGAAGTTTACCCCATTTTTATTTGAAGGAGTTAAGAGTCAGAGATACAGAGTAACCTGCAGCGAGAAAGTGTGTATTCCTCCCTCCCACAAAAGGAAACATCTAGTAGCACCGCACAAATCGTCGTAGGAGCGACTCCGTTTAGTAGCTAGTTACTATTAAATCTCCAGAGGTCAACCATCCTAGCGCACTGTGACAACTTCGGAATTTAGCTGCGTGATCAACGAACTAAGAAGCTGATCTTTAACGGACTATAATGCCATATCTTAGAATGCAATCTGAATTGAAGGATCGATGGTAACACTTTTTTGTTTTTTATACACATAGAGTACGTTATTCTTATCAAGAGGTAGATGATACACCTTAGGTGGCTGCGCCCGCCTTCTTACATCGACGGAATCAGCAAGACAGGGACAGAAGACTGGCACAACAAATCTAAAGTAATTCATTGAAGCAAAAGAAGCAACAAAATAAGAAATGAAATAATGCATGGCCAAAGGTTTTGCATCCCCCGTGGATTTCCTAATTTTGCTTGACGGAGTCTGGTCAGACCCAGTGGTGGACACCGTTACGTTACCGTGTCGGAGGACGTACGGCTTTGTGGTCCCCGTCACAGACTTCATGGGAAAGCGACCAACGCCGTGAAATGCGACAACCGGAAACCTGACGTGGAAATGGACGACTTCCGTCTCACGGCCACGAGTGGGACTGGACAACTAGAAGAGGGATCATGATATGGTGTCAAGCTGTGATTTGATGAAAGACTTTGTTATTGCTATTTGTAGGGTGATGCAAAACTTTTGGCCGTATAGTCCACCGAATAAAACAAAGAAACAAGGTAAGCTACAGGCGAAAAGTAATCCTTTCACACCGGTGAAAAAGTAAGAAACAAAAATTAATAATAGGGAGAGTTACCCGCTACAATTCTGATAGTTTGTAAACCAAAATGTAAAAGTAATTATTTGCAGGTAAAAGGATTTGGTTGGTATATTGTTAGCATGAGCACATTATAAAATATCTGTATTACCCAAATTCTGTATAGTTGTTCTTACTGTGTAAGTGGGATGAATGAGGAGCGCTCATCTGACTAGAGAGCACGTGCCTGAGACAGTTTGGAGTTATCGTTAAATTGCTGTGGAATTTATCAGAATCATTTTAATAATTTGATTTAAAAACTTCTTTCGTCGTGTATATCGGCAGAGACAACCCGAGGGGGGCTGATGACGGGTGTGGATGCTGACTTTGCATTTTAAGAGCTTTTAATCCGTCGACCTCACAAATCTGTTGTTTTATTTTGCTTTTGTTTGTGGGTGAACAAATTATGTGATTGTCAGTAAATGGGGATAATCCCTCCCATCAGTGATCCTTTGGTTTATAACAATAAGTAAAACAAAGAAGAAAATCGATTAAGCATGAGCCCACCTTTTCCAAGCCACGTGTATTTTTGCAAAACATTGTCTTTACAGATAATTGAAACTAAGTTTGTGTGACCATTTGTTTGTTAATGTTCCACTGATAAAAGCAGTAGCCCGAGAACGCACAGGTCACCTGATTTAGCTCAGTAAGAGTCAGGAAAAATACAAAATTTTAGTATACTCTCAGCGGCAAGATGCACGGGTGCTTCCGTGACACTCATCAACTTCAGCTGAATTATGGTTTAATGAGAGGGTTAATTTAGTTCTTCAGGGTGCATTGGTAAAAGTCCGCGCTGGAAAAATTGTCATGATGCACAGGATAGCTGAATCGGTTTTTAAAATTGCAACAAAGCCGGGCCGTTTTATAAGATAAATATTCATTATAATTATTCAACTTCTTTACCTCTCTTTCTGCCCCAGTGTAGTACACCAAGGTGATTTACGACAGCTTCCGGAACACCATCACCTGGCAATGCTGTTCTATTATATATATATATATTTTTTTTTACCTTAGACTAGAATCTTCGGGAGTTAGCGGCTCTCTGTGTTCCCGAATGTCTCTCGGCTGGTTGGGTGTAGCTCAGAGATAATCATACCCTAACTGCCAGCGAAATTCCTAAGCTGCTCCGCGACTGTACTTGTATTTCAGTGAATTTGTCTTGTTTGATGACGTACTATTTGGACTCTATTTATTAAGTTACTCACTGTGGTATTATCACCAAGCGAGATCGCATGGTTGCTTCAACACACGCAGAGCAATTACGACAGAAAAGACAATATAATTTGATGATAAGAAAAACTGGCAGTGCGCGCGTGTGTGTGTTAGTTTTATGACATCTAGGTACTGAGTAGATTTTATTATGAAGCCCTATTTTGTGTAGTGTATGTTTTTGTCTCCGTGCACTTTAGTTTAATATCATATCCGTAAAAAAGTAGGGATTTTTTAAGGTGGCAGGCGGCCAATCTCCGTACCTTGTTATTCTCCGCTTGGATCCAGTTTCCGAAACCAGGGGGGTCTTCTTTGGAGAACGAACGTCTTACGCACACGTAATCTAAAAGAAGATATTATTGATCGGATTCGTATTAGGTATTCTTTTGTTAATAATCAAGCCAGTCTTACAGGGGGTTACCTGATTTTCAATCTGAAACCAGGAAGAGATGTAAACCGTGTATTCGTCCACGGCGACCTAGTTCTGATTGAAGGAGCTCGGTTTGCCTTTTGCAGGGAAATAACGATGACTTCCCTTCATTTTTTTTTTATTTTTGGATGTGGGAGAAAACTCAACCGTTGGAATAAATGCTAAAATAAACTACGCTTGGAAAATTATTCAAACCGGCGTACTCTGATCGGGATTCGAACTCGGGTGCTCGACTCTATTTACTAAGTAGGCTAACTACTGGACTGCTGCTACATCGCTCGTACTAAGTAAACCTGTTAATAAAATTATATTACATATTTTACAGGACTGCAATGTATTTTGTTGGGATTTTAGTGTAATATATATATATTTTTTAAATACTGGGTCTCTGTATCGTATAAAGATGTAATTATTCTGCCTTTTGTGCTTATAAAAGAGCTTTTCCGTTTTTATTTGTGATACTCTATACAGAGAGAGAAAGAGGAGAAAAAAAGATTCTGAAGTAATTTGCAATATTAAATCAGAATTCCCGATAACAATCTCATGGAAACCATTCTTCAAATTATTCAAGTGGATGATGATTGCTCCGGTATCCCAAGAAAAGCAACAGTTTCTTTTGTCTTTAACACATATTTACATCGCTATGGCTGATTGTAGTTGGAATCTCATTAAATTACATCCCAAGAAACAATATTGTGGCACGGGTATGACGTCATGATCTTCCACAAAATATTGCTCCGTGCGTCTACAGCTATTTTTTAATGAAATTACAAGATTATATGGTTATTGTGTTTGTTAGTCTAGAAACAAGAAGATCAGAAAGCCAACGCGAAGTAGTTTTAATGTGTCTGCAAGTTGTCGACCTTAGAGAAGATAAAAGTTGAGAAAGCATCCAGTTTTTAAAGTAAATGTTTTGTTCTTATTGACTTTCTGTGTAACTTAATCTGCACCTTGGGAAAATACCTACGAATCTCCATGGGCATCTCTGTTTCAGTAATAGAGACAGCGTCAAGAAAACTCCTGTCATACCCACTGTCTTGGCTGAGTCATCTTCACCTCTAGGATAAATTATCCCCTAACTTCTGCTACTCTAATTATCCCTTAAAATTAACATCTGACATAGTTACAACATCTGTGGTCTTTGCTAGTGGCTTTTCTTTCAGCAAGTATACATCTACAGCGATGGCCAAAAGTTTTTCACAATCCTAAAAGTAGCCATATCAAAATCTACCTTCAAATCACAGCTTGGCACCATATCATGATCCTTCTTCTAGGTGTCCAGTCCCGCCGCGAGACGGAAGTCGTCCATTTCCACGTCAGGTTTCCGGTTGTCACATTTCACGGCGTTGGTCGCTTTCCCATGAAGTCTGTGACGGGGACCACAAAGACGTACGTCCTCCGACACGATGTCTACCACCGGGTCTGACCAGACTCCGTCAAGCAAAATTAGGAAATTCTTGGATGATTCAAAATATTTTGGCTTCGCCTGTAAATATACATAGTGTGTATTTATGCATAAAAATGTTTTGCAAAATTGAAAACTTCTTATGTTAAGAACGAAAGAAAAAAAAGGAGAAAAAGTTACTTCGAATCATTTTTTTTTTGTATTTAAAATTAATCGACTTCCTATCAGATCAAGAGCCCATCGGGAAAAGCGCTGGGTTTGACCGTAAAAACGCCGGTCTGTCTCACAGCGCAGAACTTGCAGCGATGTTTTCTCTCGCGAAGATCAAAAAAAAACAAAAAAAACAGGGTGTTGGGGGGGGGAGTTATCTGTTTCTAACAGTGTTTTTCTTTTTTGCCCAGAACATCTTGGTGAGATTAGTCTGTGGGCGGACCAAATGAAACTCGGCAGAAACACGACGGCGACGGTGGCTTTAGATTTTAGGTCAAACCTCAACAGTCTTAGAGAAAGACCCCTGAGAGAGAACAAGAAAATAAGGGGGGAGAGGAGAGGGAGAGAGAGAGAGAGAGAGAGAGAGAGAGAGGAGAGAGAGAGAGAGAGAGAAGCCATTGCATTAGGTCTGTCCGAAAACTTTAAGCTAAAACAAAAGCGAAGCTGATCTATCCAGAGACAAGTACTGCGCGGTTGGCTTCACGATAAAACCAAATGTCATCAGACAAGTTGAATTTTCAATGTAATCTCCCCAATCCATAACTTAAGTTCACGGTATCTCAGTAATCATTTGAAAAACTGTCAGAAATCAAAAGCAGATTAAACAAAATGTTATCGGAAATAAACAAAGTCGACAGAAGTAGCGCAGGGGCATGTATGGACAGGGTTCACTGAGCCATTAAATACAGCCTATCAAATATTGAAGGACTGAAAGAAAGAACGTAAAGCCTAAATAAGAGTTGGCCAGCTCGGTAAATAAATTGTGCCAGAAGAAATACTAATACTCCACAATCAGTTGAACTTTTTTTTAAAATTTTATTCCGTGATCTTCCCTGTAGCTAATAATGTAGAAATCTGGGAAGTTGCTCGACGGTTTCGGTGGATAGCCCATACGTTCTGCCATCGACACAGTTCAGAATCAGAATACGAATTAATTCGCTCACCTTGGAGATACTAATAACAATAATAGTTTAAAACAGGAACTTTTGTCTAATAAGTAGATTGAGACGGTTCTCGAAATATGACAGAAGACGTATTTGTGGGAGGGAGACAAGCATTCGAAATTTAAGATGTAGAAATAAAATTATGAGACATAACTGGAAATGCGTGCGTGAACAGTGAGTACGAAAACAACAACAAAGGAACAGTTCTTACCTGTGGCGATCCAAGATTCCAGAGACGGCCGTTTCCTGAATGGTTACCTGATTTGCAGCAAGTCAGTCTAACAGGTGCTCATCTAAGAAAAGAGAAAAAAAGGCAGGAACGAACAAGTTTGGGTTTACTGATTGAGGGAGAAAGTAAATATTGACATTAAGCTTTCATGGAATCGATACATATTATTATTATTATTATTATTATTATTATTATTATTATTATTATTATTATTATTATTATTATTATTATTATTATTGTTAGAGCTTCTTAAAGGTATAGTCCATTATGTTTTTTTTTCTTTGCCGCTGGCGTTGATAGAACGTTTTGAACACAAGGTTTAAAAGGTTACTTTATTACTCCTCTTTCATGACTACTCCCTCATCCAATCTAGGGTTCGAGGTTTAATGCTTTCTGCCGGCATAATGAACACTCCCCATCCCCTACAAGTAGATTTTTCAAAAAAAAAAAAAAAAAAAAGGTAGAAAATTCGTGAATGGAAGTAGCCTCTTACAACCTCCTCAGCGCTGTTAACAAGAACTCGCGGACTCCGTCGAGTCTTTCTCTTCCTTGTCGTGGCTTCTTAAACTTCGTGCTTTTATTGTTGGTGATAGATGTCAGAATTTAAGCAGCAGCAGCAGCAGCAGCAGCAGCAGCAGCAGCAGCAGCAGCAGCAGCAAGCCGGCCCGGTGGGGCAGGTGGTAGCGGGTTAGCTCCGTAAGGGGACCGTTGCTCCTGTACCGGGTTCGACCCCAGGTTGGGGTCGGAGGAGAGTTGTCGCTGATGATCGCCATAGCGTGAAACAGCTGTACGACATCTCCTTGGTGTCCGACGTGAGAGAGACCTCCCGGGTCCTTGGGGCCCACGGTGTCGGGGGACCGGGCCGTTTGTCGGCTCGACGAACATCTCTCAGTAACGAGGAGGACTCGACAGAGAACAGGCCACTTGTCTTTACGGGATGCGATGCCATTGCAAGAACCTCGTTCGGAAGTCCAACTCGCTCAACAACAACAACAACAACAGCAGCAGCAGCCCGACACGAGAGCGACCTCCCGGTTCCTTGGGGGCCCCCGGTGTCGGGTGGGCCGACATCTCTCAGTCACGAGTTGAACTCGCTCATCAACAACAACAGCAGCAGCAGACTAGAAGCAATGGCCATAGCGAAAACCCGAGACTTCCCATTCCGTGGGTCTTCTGTAAAAAAAATGTAAACCAGTCTAATGCGTGGTGGCAGCGGGGGTTAGTTTATTTGCTCAACCAGCTACCCTGGCGCTCGGGCTCGGAGACCCGACCCGCTACACGTGTCGTCGTTTACGATCGGATCCCTGTCGCCGATTTCAGTTTTAAACGTCACGCTGCCGGGGTTCGAATCCCGGTCGGCACCGAATCGTTCTAGCGTACTTCCGTGGCGCGGTTTCTCTTCGCGCTTTCTTTTTCTTTTCTCTCTACCGGCCGGAATTGTGGCTATCCCCCTCCGGGATTTCCTTCCTCCTCTCGCATCCGAAAAACGAAGACTTCTGATACGGTTTTCCGGGTGGGTGCTCGCGGTGTAAGGTAAACTCTCGATGGGCGCGCAGCATCGTCCCTGCCTGGCTCGGGAGAGAGACCCCCCTTTTTTTTTTTGGTCACCAAGGCCGATACCCTAACCGCTCTCAGACGACCTTAGAGAGAACCTCGGCAATCGAGACAACAGACCCCCGAAGAAGAGAAGAGGCTGCTGTGACGCTGACAGAGCCTATCGAGATGACCGATCTAAAACATTTTAAAATCAAACTCTTATTCTGTTTTTTAAATTTCTTTTTTATAAAAGAAAAACCTAATAAGACCTCGAATGGTTTCCATGAATGCAAATATTGGGGGGGGGTGAAACAAGACTACGATTTAAATAATGTACACATTTTATGTCAGAGCCAGTAACCCGAATAAAAGTGTTTTTTTTTTTTATATTATGCAATGAAATCCGGTATATTCCATACACGAGCAGGGGACAGCATTTCGCCCTATTGTTCCTCGTGTTAGTTGGATACCGCGACTGCTCTCATCTTCTCATATGACTTCACAAGATGTTCTAGAGCAAATATCTGATACATTCGTGGTAGACTGTGTCAGCCAGAAGGGAGCAAAATTTGATCCTCTCTCGCCGAGCTTCTTAAAATACTCCTGAATATTCTCTCAACCCTTCTGTTTAGATTCCCGGGTGTTGTTTTTCGTGTTGAAATTAAGGGGGAATCACCCCTTTAACATCAGATCGCGGGCTAGAAAAAAGGCAGCGCCGAGACAAAGATTAAACAGCCGTCCGATAGCTGCTTGCCACGGTACCAAGAATGGAGAGGCGGCGGCCCCCAAAGATCCCCTTCCCCACGCACTCTTTGGTTATACTTTCCGAATGGACTGGTCAGGCAGAGAGGGGCGGAGAAGGAAATATCTCTGACGGCCCCTTTTCCGCGATGTCCTTTTGTCGGCGCCTTCCTAGACGGTTGCTGCGGTCTGAGATCGCGGGACCATTAGAGGTTCTGGAGTTGAGCGTTAGGTCAACGGAACACACATCTCCCCCCCCCCTCTCTCCCGTCACCTGTTAATACGTACGCCGTCTTATGCACGTGAATTGTAATTATGCAAATAAAAGCTCACAAAGACGCCACCTGTGAGATTTCCGCCGAGTTAAATCTAAACTAACGAAATCACGGAAATCGTAATAACGTCGATTTCCGGAGAAATGCGGGCTGTATGTTAAGAATCGTTCAGATACCGAACCCCGCCACTCAATAAAACAATGAAAGTCTGATTATTAGATGCAGTGGATTAGAAGGTAGGTCTTCGACTTTTTAATTAGTAAAGAATTTTCAGCAGACGAATGTAAAGTATATATATATATATATATGAGAGAGAGAGAGAGAGAGTTTTCAGTGTTTCCATGGTAATCAGCTCCGGCCGGCCGGGAGTGGTACCGGCGAGCTCTCTCTCTCTCTCTCTCTCTTGTAGGAGAAGCAGCGAGCGTGCTTCGATCTGGCGCTCTTGTCGGATTGCGAACGAAAATGAATTACAAAAATCTCCTTCCTGCTTAGTCCGAAAATACCGGCCAATCTAGAGAAGCTGGAAGACCAGAACACTTTAGATTGCTGTCAAAGGATGAAAAGGGCTTTTCGTTCTGTGATAAACCACAGGAAACTGGGGTTTAAAATCTTGGCAGATGTGAACAGCTGTTAGTGATGTCTAGGTCTCGGTAACTTTGTTATTGACAGAAATAAGACTGAGTGCTACTAGCACCCGACAGTAGACTGTACAGTGTATTAGGCACAACCCGATCAATGTATCTGGCTGACGTTGCGAAACAATTATCATCAGATTCTTTACGGATAAAAAAATAAAACAGCATTCTTCTAAAAGATAAGGTCTCGATGACGTAACATTTGTCATCATTCTTCTCATAATTGCTTTGTAAAAATTACTTTTGCATGATTAGTGGATGTCTTTGAAAGAAAACAGACATTTAGAAGATGATTTCCTTTTAAATGGTCTTTATTCGTTTCAAGGTTAGAAGATTTTACATGATCTTATATAGGTATGTAGCATTGATGACTAATTAAACAATACATTGAATATTTTTAGCGCACTAATAAAATACACTTATTTCTCAGCATCTACAATTAAAAAACAAAACAGTCTAAAAGTTTTAATAAAACAACTAAGAATTCAAGTTGGTATTTTGTTATGGTCAAAAAGCTGTCCATATTTTTGGAATTTTGTTGCTTCATTTCCAGGATAGTGTGGCCAGGGGAGAGTTCCGTTACTGTGAACGTCTTTCTTACTGTGGCGCTCTTAAAACGTCGCCGGATTTCACATTTTTCATCTTATACTCAGGTAAATATCGGTCCTAAACCCATATATAGTGAAGCGACAAACTGTCTTCCTTCATGGAGAAGTCGGACTAGGAAACTTTTACGAGTACAATAAGTTTTATTGACGAAATTCACCAGCCGATGATGTCATTTTAAGTTACAAAATATTCACGCATGTGGCAGAGGTTTGATGCACATCCAAAGAAATGTAGTTCGGAATCAAGTTGACCATCGTCATTTCAACTCCCATTCCACCAGACAGTATTTAATTCTAAGTAGGATAGATCCAGTGGGTTTCCTGTGACCAGCGAGGGTGATTACCCTTTTTGGAATACTCCCAGTGAGCTTATTCGCGTTTTGTCTCGATAAAACCCATCGCTTAGAAAGTGGTCAATGGTTCTCGTATCTTTTCACGATGCGATTTGTCGCTACTTTCTACTCGTGCTAGCGTCACTAGGAACTCACCTTTTGGGAAAATGTATTCGCAGAAAAACGCCAAGAACGGTTTCGCCTTCACTTCTTTTCAGGATTTGTAATGCCCATCTACCAGTCAAATACACGTTGTTGTTGTTGTTGTTTTCTTTTATATCTCTGTGATGCGCAACCAAGATATGTTAATGATCGAAGGGCTAATGCGTAAATCGGATGCACCAGTGTCTCCATAATTTGTCCTTATGTCGTAAAATTCTAGAGATATAACCAGCCAGGTGAATGCTTGTAGAGATATCTGGGAAGGAAGTTGCAATCATTAATGACGTGAGTAAAACGTTTTTGAAACTTCCGAAAAAGCAATTAAATTTTTTTTTTGTTTTTTTTGAATCTTTAAATTACTGCTATCTCTTGATCATTACAGATTACCCCGTAAGGATAATCGTTCTAATGAAGACTGGAAGATTATAGGCAGTTTTAGGTACTTCTTTGAGATTTGGCGTAGAATAAACAGAGCGTCCCAGGAGCACAAGAACACTATGCTAACCAATCCACAAAGTAAGAAATACGGCAAGAGTACAAATTGTGCTTCAGAAACATTAAATCCGCATTTTAAAGAAATTACTACTAATTAATTTAGCATAACATAAACTCGTAAACAGTTTCGTTAGTTTAAATACTTTTGACATTACTGTACTATTTAATCAGATTTTTTTTTTAAAAAAAGGCATTAAAACAACAATATATTTTTGAAGGTTATTCTCACTACAGGATGTTACCAAAACTATATTAATATTACTAAATGAGAGTTGGTCACTGAAATCCAGATACGTTGTTGCTAGTATTTAATCTACTACGTTTTGCAGGTTTAAACTGATTACGGAATAAAATAAGAAATCAAATTTGCGATATAGAATCTAAAACTTAAAAGCGGTTTAAAATCATCCACAGACAGGTAAGATTCTTAAACATGCAATAATGACAATGCTATTTAATATTTAAAAAATCAGCTTTTTATTCGCATATGTGAAAATACAAAAGTTTTGTCACAGTTCGTCCGAGACATCAGTCAACGTCAGTAACAAGAATGATTTGCGTTTGTAATCAAGCTTTCAATGAGGTCTATGGTCTAGAATTTGTCGACAGAGTTCCTGTGGTGTCGCTGGAGACTATGAAGGAAATGTATATTCAATGTATCCCTCATGTGTCTGTCTCAGACGGGGGGCTCATATCTGTTAAGCTTAATGGTCGTTATAACGCTCGCTGTCTTAAGATAAACTGATACAGTTTATGCACATATGGAGACAATAACTTATTTAAATTATGAATTTTATAGCCTCCTGTCACAGAGTAGCAAGAAAAGTACAATAGTTGGCGATAACTACTTCATTGCTACAATGGTTACGATCAGTTTGTGTCTGAAGTTCTTGTAGCAGGTCATTCAAGATTTAATGCTCAAAGAACCCATGGTCAGAGTAGTTGTTGAACTGCATCTCATAGATCGAGGTCTACGGAACCAGGGTAAAAGTTTCCTAACAAAAGTCCGACTGAATATTATTCTGCATCAATAACATTTCTGCCAACTACCAAGTTGGCAGGTCCAAGTAGCCGTTTTCTTTTAAAAATATACATTTTCCGGATCATTTGTGGTGAGGTGGTCAGATAAATTCACAGCTCTAGCATCTGCGATGGCTGCAAATCTAATTTTCTTCCTATACACTGAAGTGACTCTTTTTGCACATGAATGTAAAAGAATTTCTGCTGGAAATACAGAACATATTTTAAAAACCTTGTGTAGCGCATAAGTTAGGCACAAAAAAAAATATTTACGAATTAATTTCAATACTGTTTCTTTTCAGTGTAGAAAATATCAGAAACCTTTTAATGGGTAACAACTGGGGGTAATTACAGATCACGTGATATGCAAGTTTTCACACATATTGTCGATGGTTTTGAATTCGAAACCCTTCGATTGATCAGTTCCCTAAGCCAAGCGATTATTGGAGAAGAATAATTCCCGTCTTTTGTGAATAAACAAATTATTTAATTAGGTCGGATGTTTTACACGATAACTACGTAAAATATTTCTTAACAACTACAAGAACAAACCGCTCATAATAAGAAAGAAGTTATTTTCTGTACATCTAAACACATGAAGTTTTTAATATTTAACATGAAATGATCTGTTATGTTAATAAGGTACAAGTTTTATAAAAAGGCGAATACTGATCACAAAAACATCGTTATTAACTTTTGTAGCTTTTAAGAATATTAACTGTAATATAAAAAGAAGATTAACTTCAACAAATAAATTTTGCTTTTTTAAAATTAAATAATTCATTCTTACTTAACTTACAAAAAATTACAACAAAAAAGAGGTTTTTTTTCCTGTTTACCTGTCATATTACCTGTCTGAAATTCTCCATCTACCAGAAAGCTGTCAACATTTTTTCCCCTTCGCGCTCGAACTAAATTACCAAAGATTATCAAAGGAAACTTTACCTTTTGTATTTGCGAATAAAGGTGAACATCATAGAATACATTGAGCGTCGTACTGTAATCATGTGCATACTTTCTCACCTGCAGACAACACCTGTGATGGTTCGCTAACGACCGGCGGCGACCTCACTCCGCTCAGCTATGGCCGAGCCTTTTAGATAATCTACTTGCACTTGGTGATAAAGTACGACAACAAAAAAAATTCGCCACAAAGAATGATGAGTTTACTTTTTAAATAAAATGGGCAAATTATCAAGATGAACCTAAAAGAGACAACTACTGTTTGTAGCAAGGTATTTTTGAAACACAAAGCTTAGGCTGATTCTTTGGTTCTCGGTTATTCTTCTCTGTTTATCTTCGAATCCGTCCTCTTTGTGTCTTTACGTTTTAGAAAAAGAGAAACGGATCTAAGTGAGTACAACATAGGAAACAAATGTATACAGTCCTTAGAACCTAACTAATAATTGTTCGTGGAAACCCCCGCATATTCGCGGAATTGCAAATATCTTCCGCGATTTTTAATGGCTTTTTTCGTGGCAATATATATTTTTTCACGCTTTTTAACGGTAAATTATTAATAACAATACAATTTACTAATTTTGTAATATAAACACTAACGTAAATTCAACAAAATATCAATATAATATAAACGCTATTGGTTGGAGGTTTGAAAGTAGCCAATCCGAGAGCGTTATTCATTTCTCCTCGCTGCTGATTGGCTGCTGTCCACGAGGCGCTGTCTCAGGCAGATGCAGCCCAGCAGCCCCGCATCATCCCAGTTTACCGCGTGTAGCTATCTCGAGTGTTTCTCTGAGTGTTGTGTTTTTCGCAGCGTGTTTCTTAAAGTCCTAAGATGCCACCCAAACGCCCTGCACCTTCTGGCAATGAACCTAAGCGCCAGAAAAAGGTTATGATGCTCCAGGAGAAGGTACAACTGCTGGATATGCTCTGGGAAGGCAAAAGTTATGCCGCAGTAGGTCGCCATTATGGCGTCAACGAAAGCACCATACGCTACATAAAGAAGAACGAGGCAGCGATCAGGAGCACCGTAGCAGTAAGTTTCTGTGAAACTGCCAAACGGTAACGACAGTGAGAAATAAGCACATCGTCAGGATGGCATTTTTATGTACCACGTCCAATATTCGCGGTTTTTCACTCTTCGCGGGTGCTCAAGGGACGTAACCCCCGCGAATACCGGGGGAGGACAACTGTACGTACAATTAATGGGTAATTTAAAAACATAAAATTAAAGATCAGTAAATTTACAATAACAGATGTGGATGCTTTCTGAAGCATACACCGGTCAGGATTCTTTAAAGAGAGAGAATAAACATTTTTTAAAACCTAATAAGTAAAATATTTGAGATCCATTTGTCACCACGCGTTACTTTATAAGATGAAAATTAGAACAAAACAAGCAAGTGGCTGGATTAAAGAGACTGATGTAGGAGAGGATGGATTTCTTATAGGCGAATCGGCTACAATGTTCTTTGGCGTAATCCGCTCTACGCTCACCTCGACAAACCACACAAGACTTTTGTTCTTCCGGTAGTACCTTTTTTTTTAAAAAAAAAATTTGAATTTGTAGGCCGATGATTAGTTTGCGTCGTTACTTGTTCTACTCCTTTATCAACTTTTCCGCTCGACCCGGTACCGATAATGAGCTCCATCAAGCAGTTTTTGTGCTTCTTCCTAAGACGATGGTGTAAGGACTTCGGCGCCCTGCAACGTCCCTTTGACTTTCGTAGACTTAGATTACTTAGGGTCATGCCGAGGTCACGCAGCGTAGAAATCAACGTCCATTTATTCTAGTATTTCAATCCGGATATTTCGGCCCCTTTCGGGGCTGCCAATAAACTTTTATAAGGATACTTATAATTTTTTTCCCCCTAAGATAATCCGATTTACAAACATTTGTCCATTAAAACTGAAAATTTGCATCCAAAGGAAAAAAAAAAACAGGGCCTTTTAAATAGAAGACAGTTAAATTCTACACCCCAATTGAAAAACAATAAGGGTATTATTTTTTTAAATCCCTGTCACACAGCGAAAGATGAAGAAACTGAGTAAAACGGTGCAGTATAGGTAATAAGCACTGGTCATACGGACGCTGCCCACTTCGTATTAACAATTGATAAAGTGCTGCCATCTCACGGCGTTCTCTATTTCAATAGTAATTACTAACAATAGAGAGTATTGTGCTACAGGTATGCTATGTGCAAAAAGAGAAAATAATTTGTTAGCAGAGAACAGAGAGAAAAGTGTTAGCCTTTTCAACCCTGCGAGCTAAACCGTCATGTTCCAAGATCCACTTAAGAATCATCCATCATTCTTCATCGTGTCTTTGGTTCGTTCCCTCCATGTACCTCGGATTGATCTATATATCTAGCGGTATGCCATTTTATACAAATACGTATGATTGGTTCTCCTGGTTGTTTTAAATCTAATTAAAGAGCAAACCCTTTTTATTTCATATTCGAAGTTTTCCTCAGCGGTCCAACTCTACAAGAGCGAGTGACTTTCCTGACGCAGGTTTTCCCTTTAATGACAGGTTTCTGTAGATCCTTTGCCTAAACTCGGCTTGTTTCTGTCTAATTTGTTGTTGCGGGTAGCTCTGTTTTAATGCATTAAAACAGTGAGAACTCGTCACCTCCCGCTCGTAAACATCTCGATGGCCTCAGAAGAATGACTCCGTTTTGTAACAAAAAAAAAAAAAAAAAAAATGGGTCATGGTAACAGATAAGCCCTGGATCCTGACCTCACCGTAACCTCGATGGGCGTAAATTGTCAAATTAAAAGACCATGACGACGAGTATGGGACAGACCAGACATAATCAAGACACCAGCATGAGACAAACTCTTTTATGTGAGTGGTCAGACCGAGGTCACGGTACACGTACCCTACTGCCAATTGAAAGCTTGCCCGAGTAAAAGAAATCAGTGAAATGTATTCATAAAAAAAAAAAAAAAACTGGTGAATTAAATAAATGAGTAGAAAATAATTGATGGCGACTGAAGCTTCAGTGGGCGCCAGACTGTATACGCCAGGTAACTGCTAGTTAACGTAGAGGGACGAGTCATTACTTACACCCGGGCTCTTTAAAGAGGAAAACGGGTCGAAGAGATTCGAAATCAATTGTTTTGTAAATAAATAAACGAATAAGAATGTTATTCAATGTGCAGTTGTTTTTTTTTCAAAATTACACCAGTTAAATAGCTTATTCGTATTAAGCTGTTTTTGTTTTTTTTCCTGCTCTATTCCAGTGAGTAAAACGCTATAAGGATATTGTATTCTATATTGTACGAATTTATTGACTGTAAACACTTACACACAGTTTAGGATAGAACAAAAACTTTGGAAAATAGAGTTCATATTGCGAAAGAGTTTGACATTCAGTGCATGAAGCATTTAGTGACGTCATAATGTCAACGAATAGTTATCATCACCTCGCCCTGAAGTCAGACGGTCTTAAGTAGCGTGTATAGCCAACCGCCCCTGACTTACACTGCAGCAAGGCATGTCTGTCTCATACTTTTTCTCCAAACGTCTGACACGGTCTTTTGGCGGTGAGTTACACTCCTCTATCAAGACTTGACGTAGTTCTGGAATTGTCCAGGGAGAATGTAGTCGCTGTCCAATTCGCTTAAAGAGCTCATTCCTGACATCCTCTATGAGCTTAAGATGTGTGTGTGTGTGTGCGTGCGTGCGTGTGTGTGTGTGTGTGTTTGTGTGTGAGGAGGTAACAGGCAGACCGTGGAAGACATTTGATATTTTTGTCTTGAATGTGGTTTACAACCATTCTTGCAGGGTGGGCTCTGGCAGTATTGTCCAAGAAGGTGAATCGATTACCGTGATTTCGTACAAGTGGTATAACAATAGGTCTAATAAACGTATCCAGATGGCGCTAACCCATGACGTACCTTCAAAGATAATCAGTTCTGTTCTTTTTTGCCACATAATACCGTATACGGGAATAGAACAATATCAACGCGTAAAATGGTGTCTCTTGAACGCATTGAAATCAGTATTGTGCTAGTTTGATTTCTTCCAAACAAGTAAACGACCACCAGGAACGTGAAGGCTACATTTACTCTCAACAGTGGAGAATCTCGCTCCAGCGACCCCGGTGGAAATGAATAATGGTCCACCCAAACCTCGTCCCACGGTGTATTAAAATGCTGGACGATTAGCGTGTGAATTAGCAGTAAATTTCGTGTAGTCTGGTCAGATACGGGTCCCGCGGACCTACCGCGATTTGTTCCAGCTGGAAGGTGCCGAGCTAATGCGGTTACATCGAGCCAGATAGGTAAAGGTAACGATTATTGCGATGGTCAGCACTCCTGTGGCGCCATTTACTAGGTCTTTCTTGAACTGAATCGCTTGAACGTCAGCTGACACCACTTCGCGTTGCAGCAGGTTAGGCATCCTAATCTGCCCGTCCACTTTCAGTCTTTAGCCTCGATGTGGCTAAGTATCGCTGCTTGTTTGTAAGTCGCCGTCGAAACGCCATGTTTTCAATGTCAGATAGTTTCATTAGTTGAAAATTTACAGCAGGTTTTATGCCCAATTTGACTATTGTCATGAAAATTTGAAATCGCCTGATAGTACCAACTTTTGCAGGTATATCTCATCCAGAGACGGAAGATAAGCGCAGCACCTGAAGCAGCCGGCCCGGTGGGGCAGGTGGTAGCGGGTTAGCTCCGTAAGGGGACCGTTGCTCCTGTACCGGGTTCGATCCCAGGCTGGGGTCGGAGGAGAGTTGTCGCTGATGATCGCCATAGCGTGAAACAGCTGTACGACATCTCCTTGGTGTCCAACGTGAGAGAGACCTCCCGGGTCCTTGGGGCCCACGGTGTCGGGGGACCGGGCCGTTTGTCGGCTCGACGAACTTCTCTCAGTAACGAGGAGGACTCGACAGAGAACGGGCCACTTGTCTTTACGGGATGCGATGCCATTGCAAGAACCTCGTTCGGAAGTCCAACTCGCTCAACAACAACAACAACAGCAATTGAAATGTCACTTGAATGAAGCCTTTGGTTGACAAACAGTTGTAAAAGCGACTGTAAATAGTTGTATAAGAGGTTTCATACTAAATATGCTTTATTTTGTCTATTTTCATTGCTTTATACTTTGTGTAGTTTTTAGTATTAAAGTTCAAACGGCGCGTTTTGCATAAAAGATGCTTAATTTTCTCAATGAACAATTTAACATGTAGGAAATCAGATGATATCACCTTTATTTAATTTCCAGATTTCGGTTGATGTAAATCCAAAGATTTATTCCAGTGGATAATTTTTAGACTAAATTGAATTTTTTTAGGATAAAGAATCATAATGACTCAAATACGTTTTAATGAAACTGTACTGGATAAAATTTGAAATAACCTATTAAGCTTCAAATTAGATTTAAAATTTAACTGGAGTTTATTCCAGTACATCTTGCGTTAATTTTGAAAAAAATTTAAGATTTTACGCAAATGTTGAAATATAATTATTGCTTACCTGTCGTGCAAAGTCATGTCTTTTTAAAAATTTACATATTTCAAATATTGGATTTTGTCCATTGTTAGTAGCGAACAGTTATAAAGAACATTTGAGATTAATTGATCAAAACGAGAATTAGAGACCACGTGACCTGCTTCTCAAACGTAAAGGAAGGCAAGAGTACATATCCTAATTTGTCGCTTTGGTTTAGACATGAATAAATAGTTTCTGACTCTGTGTGTGTGTGTGTGTGATATATATGGACTCGTTGCTAGTTGCAGAGGAATTTTCCTTTGACGGTAATTTTGATCATTTTTACTCAGCTTCACATATCATAGATAAAAAAAGGTGTAGGTTTATTAATGAAGCACTGAATGGCCGAGAAATTAAATGCATGGTTTGACACTAAAAAGAAAAAAATATATAAACAGAATTTAACCTCTTTTATATGTATCATAAGAGAATAACTTCAAATCGGTTCTACTGTAGCCGTCGAATTGTGCATTGTACCTGAGAGATGTATGTAACTAGCATTTAAACCACCCGTTCAGAACTGGCTGGAGGAGCTTTACTGAAGTATACGCAAAAGCATTTACATATAAATAAATGATAATTAATTTTTTTTTAAATCATCTTGCACAAAATAATCGCTATTCGCATTATAAAGTAGACACGGAACTTTTGTGTAGTTGTTGAGTTTCGACTCTATTGGAATCGCATTTCCATAACCTCGGTCCCTCACCGGTTCTATTGAGGTGAACGTGGCCCAGAGAGATTTTGAAATCCAAACCTGACTCGGGTCCACATGGCTGGCTGTATGTGTTCGCATATAATTAAATATTAATTATACCTTTCTTTCAGAAATACCTTATTAGAATGCTGCCATTTTCTTCAAGGGCAGGTAACGTCTTCCAAGTGTAATCATGGAACAGAAGCTGACTGTGTAACAACAGGCTGATGTTCAGACATATTTCTACCCACCGACGCCTAGATATAGAAAGCAGAAGAAATGTTGGTTCTGTTCGCAATATCAGACAAGACATTCGACAAAGTTCGAGTATAGATACGGCTGTTTGCACTCAGACTCGAGTTCCGTGAGCACGGCACAGCTGCGAGTACATGGTGGTATGGAGTATGTGAGTACGGTATCATGGAGGAAGAGCTAAATATATGAAAGAAAAATCTATAGGTATCCGTCGTTTTGCTTTTCTTGTCATGACTTACACACCCCCTTGAGCGGATGTCCAACAAGTTCTGAGCGAGAATACTTCAATAGTGCTTGCTACTCTAACCATATAGTGAAATTCATTATATATTTGCATGTTTGCTTCCAGTAAAACAACCCCAAAACAAATCACTAGAGGGAAAGGAAACTCTCAAGTTTATGCTGCTTTTCTTTTATTTCTTTCTATGAGTTCAAGGTGGCGTCAAGAGACGTGAAGACGTTCAGGGTCAGTCGGTCATCCCTGACATGGCGAGCTTAACTGGAGAACGAGAGCTTGAAATACAAAGATGACTTGCTGCCAGGAGGCTAGACAATTTACTGGATGCTTTTCGAACAGAACAAAGACGAAACCCCACGACACCATCCTACAGAGTTCTGATAAACTATAACATTTCATCTTCTTTCCGTTGGTGAAATAACATTTACAGGTTAGAAAATAAGGAAATTTGAGAAGAAAGCTTTGTTAAAAGCCGAAGATCGAGATCTCTTGGATGGGCCAACCAAGGCCTTTTGTTTAGAAGAATCGCGATGTTAGTAGAAGTTGCCGCGTCATTCTGGATCCCAGTCGCGTAATCCTGGAGCATGCCAAACTTCTACTGTTCTCCCAGATCATTGTAAAAGCCGAGAGATTCTTTATCTCACAAACTCTATGACGGTTCAAAGATAAAATAGATTAAAATCGCTTCTCACTTTCCTCGCTAGAATAGAGTTGTGTGGTGTGGGTGGCGCGTTATTGTTGTTGCTGTTTTTATAAGTATCTATGTGTTTAGGGCAGTGAACACCAGTCGATTGCCAGGATATTCTGCACGGAGAAAGACAACTTGGCCAGTAGAAAAATATTTTCTTTAATAATAATTTATCTCTAAAAAGTATAAAAACGAAAATGTCATATAATCAATAGAGGTAAGCTGATGTTTAGCAGCTCACTACAGTGGCAAGAAGAGTGCGGAGACACGTGATAAAGGCTGGTTCTTAATCAGGGGCAGCTTCCATCGAGCGGGGACTTCATAGTCTCGCTGAACAGGCGCCCCACTGTCATTATGTAACGTGGTCCGCCTGAGTATGTACCGATGTATATTACACGGACGTTTTATCAGTGACATTTGTTGATAGAAACACCGGATGTTATGTAGATATTTTCTCTGCAGTCCTGCACTGGCAGCCGGATATGGCAAATCTAGCGAAAGCATATGTTTTTCTTTTAAAGCCAATATTTTGCATAAATTAGCCTCAAGACGGGTCAGGGCTGTGAACGCGTGGAGCACGCACGCACGCACACTGGGTCACGGATACAAACAGGCTACACATCCTCGGCCAATCAGCGACTGGCTTGGAAAAACGGTGCGGATGTGGTTATTAAAACTAGGCTGAATATTTCAGTGTCAATTTATTTAAGGGGACATTTGACTATCATCCGAAATCATGATCCGAACGGCTTATCTAACCGTAGGCATGCGAAGATAATCTCTCTATCTCCCGATTAAAAGATCGCATACATGAAATCCTGTAAGTTAGCACTCGGTCTCTGATGACAGCAAAAAAGACTCAAGCTATTGTAAACCGCTTCTCCTTCTCTGACTGTCGATCTCGCGGTAGCGAGACTAGAAGAGGAAGACTGGAGAGATGGGCAAGGTGCGAGTTAGTCAAGAGTTACTCGCGGAGTGTCCGTCCACTCAGAATACATTCTTAGATGTGAGAAGAAACCGTGGCGACGAACTAACTCATCCGGTACTCGTCCTTTAAGTAACCGGAAACCGACTGGTTTACTCGTGTGTTTGTTTACTTCTCCTTCACAGACATCTTACTTTTATTTGAAACATGCAAAACCTTTAACGCAAATAATTAAGGAATCGTGGCAATGACCACTCGCTGATTTAAAAGATGACACAAACCCGGTAACATTTTAACGCTTTATACTTTGTGGAAAATGTGTGGGGGGTTTGAAATATTCCTTTGATAATGGGAAGGAAAAAAAATTTAGAGCTCTCTTAACCTATACACACGTCGCCTAGCAAAGATGCAGAACAACCGGGAACTGCGTCTCTACGATTGCTTCCAGTGAAGAATCTTTGGTGGGAACAGCGAGATGTTTTCAGTGGTTAAAAGATCAGCCACTGAAGGCTGCACACAATCACGTGGGTGATCGAACGAGGCGAGTTAGGCGCCCCCCCCGGGGGGGAATGCGGTCGATGGCGGAGTTTTCGAGCTCTCTTTGTTCGTGTGGTTCGTATTCTTTGGATCTCTCGATCTGTTTTAAAGCGCGATGTGTTAGTCTGCGCTCGTTATCGAGTGGCGAAGATGTCGGGGTTTGAATAGTTCGATGAGTAAAGAAATGAGACCTTTAAACTCGAGAAGAAGAAAAAACTAAAATATGTTGTGGTTGGGGGTGTGTGGACAGACAGACTTAAGCACCGGCGATAATGGTTGTTCTGGCATGACATTCTGAAATAAAACTATTACAAAGTATTAAAAAAACACTGTTTAACTTAGGAAAGGATTTTAAGACTTTCGAACCAGATATATAGGAAAACAACAACAACAACAACACAACAACAACAACAACAACAACAACAACAACAACAATAATAATAATAATAATAATAATAATATAATAATAATAATAATAATAATAATAATAATAATAATAATAATAATAATAATAATAGCAAATACGATAGTTCTGCCATTAAAAATTTAAGCTAGCAAAAGCACAGAAATTTTGCAGCATTTATATTCTCTCAGAGGAAAAAAGATGCAATTTCAAAGATTATTATTATTATTATTATTATTATTATTATTATTATTATTATTATTATTATTATTATTATTATTATTATTATTATTAACTTTCATGCAGCATCGATTTGTGACCGAATACAGGTGTTGTGATCTGTCAGAGCTGCTGACATTTAAAAACTGCCTCGTCGCCTCAGCACTACATTCTGACGCTGACGACGACTTGAGGGAACGTGTGCATATATAAACAAACCATTGTTAGAATTTAGGAAATGCGAATGCTCTGGCACCCAATCAAGGGTCTGAAATCTTAAACAATGGAGCCCAGTCCTCGCCATGTCTAAAACTCTTTACGAAGTATGTATTATCATTTTGATTGTACTAAATCGTTTTTAAAGATGCGATCACCATCCCTGCAGTTTTAAAACTCCTACCTGATCTCCATATATCAGGATAAAATCAGCTATGTGTGTTATTCAGTTTTTTTTTAAATAACGAAAGAGTATATTGAAAATAAATGTCTAATTGGAAATATCAGACGTTTAAAGTCATTTTCTAAAGACAAAAACAAGAAAGTATAGGATTTGCCAAATTAGTGTAAGAGAAGGCACCAAGAACCCTGACCTTTACCAGGATATATTGTCCCCTGATCTGTGTTTTTGTTGTTGTTTTTTTTTCATTTTCACGCAGCGAGCGAACATCGGTGAATTGTAAGTTATGTTTTTTGGGGTGACACCGTCTGATCATCTGGCAATTCTTGTCGGTGAGTGTTTCTCTAACATTAAATATTTGATGATTTTATTCGTAAAGATATCAAGAAAGGACATTAATCAGAGACGCTGAAAAAAAGGGTTTGGAATTAATACGGCTAACAAAAATTTTAAAAGCTGTGAAAAAAATGTTTTAGTCCGCATCAGAGGATTAAACAGATGAAAAGGGGGAGAATTTTCTCTTACCTAGATGTAATTTCTGTTTCAGAATGCAGTGTTTTCCCCATGCATCAGTACCAGTGCTAATCGTTTTAACAGCCGAGCCGTTCGCGAACAGACACCTTTTTTTTAAGGGGGAGAAATAAATGCCAGGAGTTCTGGGATACTTCTGCCTTGCGTTACTTTACCGCGACAAACCTATACGTCGAAAGATACCTTGGATGTGTCCACTTTGGACTGGATGTATAATTTCACCATTAATAAACTTGTTTGCTATGGAAGGTGGCTTTTCGCGTAGTTCCCACTCTAAAGAGGATTTTCCTGTTCCTTCAAACGTAAGCAAGAGTTATTATTTCTCATAAAAATGGCGGCAGCCCGAATTACGGTTTCTCTCGGTCTTGTTTAAATCTTCCCACTTGTCAAAGGAGGGCGAGAAGATATTTAATAACGCCGCCATTTTCCCAATAATCCAGATTGCTGACACGAAACAACTCCAGGCTGTGGTATAAGACATTTTGCTAATTTAGGTTTGAGAGTAAAGACTAGCGTAAGTGACAACGTCTTTCACTGAAGTGTCTTCGCATTTACAGGAGGCGCAGGACAGCGCTGAAGGAAATGGTTCGATCGCTCGTGGGCGGACTCCCACCCCACCCAGCGAGCTTGATTCGAGCGGGAGAAGACGTCGCCATCAAATCTTTACCTCAATAAGAATCTGCTCGAGGGGAACTGCCAAAATGTCATTTCCAAGTGCTTGGAATGCGGAATTGGTTTCAAGGATGAGGTGACATTGAGACTGCCCCTTTGGTATGATGCTGACAGCTAAAGTGAATTAACGGCGCTTGTTCGTTTCTACCTGTCGTGATTCTCACATTGGCACCTTTTTAAGATACAAGGAATTTACTTATTTTATTGACGCTAGTTGGCTGATCAGGGCTAGTTTTCTCCCGATGGGTGGAATTAGGGAGCTCTGCAAGTGGAAAAGTCAGGAACAGTCCACGGTCAATAGGCAGCTTGATTGGATGAACAGATCCGTCGATAGCACATACGTGATTTCCCAGTGGGGGCTGCAAATGTCTTCAGTATGGAGAAAGAAACAGACGGTCAAATAAAACAATATCAATAATTCTATCATTCATTCAGAGAAATAAAGTGACGATGTTCTAAATCTATTTCTTGCATTCTTATTCTCCACTCTGCCATTGTAAAGAACTGTTTAGAAATTATATCAATGCAAAACTTTTCAATCTTTTAACTAAATTAAATTCTTTTTATTTACGTTGAGACGTTTCCTCTATTGTTTTCTTTAATTTCTACTTTTCTTCAGGCCTGTAGTAAACTGTAACAGACAATAATTCATTTTACTCCTTTATGGAAAATACTGCATACACAATTACTTAACTATTAATGCTTATTTCCATTTTTGTAAATATTATAAAACTTTGCCTATTAAATGTAGCTTATTTAAATGTGATATTTAAAGAAAACTATTATTATTATTATTATTATTATTATTATTATATATTATTATTATTATTATTATTATTATTATTATTATTATTATTATTATTATTATTATTTTCGATATTAATTATTTAAATGCAAATCTAAATTATATATATATATCTTAAGGTTTTATGGTCAGGAGACAGAGAGAGGAAGAGATTTTAAAAATGCAATTTAATACAAAATGTTTACATTATCTTTCATAAATTACCAGTATATACAATATTTACTTTCACATTTCACTGATTATTTAATTCATTTCCCTCTGAGGTTTGCAACTGACAAAAGCACGAGTTTATTATCTCAGTTAATGTCAAGTAAAGTTCATCTTTATTAGTAAATGTGATGTGAATGTTGTGGAAAGATGGACTTTACTCATCTTCACCGACTCACTAAACACAAGATTATCTCCATTGATGCAGCACATTATTTTTTTCTGTTTCTATCTTGTTTGCTGCATTCTGAGAAAAATATAGCAAGTTTTGGCGGTAAGTAATTGATAAAAAAACAACAACAACAATGCAGTCTGTGGATGACTTTGTTTTACACGTTTGCGATAATAATTCTCATTAAATTAGAAACAAATAATAGCCATCCAGCATTCAGGTGATCACGCCCTAAAGCTCCACACTGATGGTTTCAGCCTTTCTTTACATAAGAAAAGTTGATTTATCAATTCCCTTTTCGTTTTCTCCGCCAATCAGCGAGTTTTTAATATTTTGGTAAACTATAAAATAAAAAGGTTAGAAGAAATCTGGTAAATTTCTAACTGGAATCAATTAAGAATAGAGTTTCTTTTCCATGAAATTAAAGAATGTGTCTAGAAGTTTGGGGGGAAGCGTGATCTTGTTGTTTGAACGGAATATTAAGAAAGGCAGTAGGTGGTTATCTCAGTTGCTACAGCGAACCTAAAAAAAATAAAGGCCAAGATAATCTGGACGTTCTTTTCCACTTAGTATTAGTTTAGTTTAGTATTACAAGGAACTGTGATGGGTTAGAGATTTCAAGGAAGGGGAATGGCCAGCAACGCTGGTTAACACTGCTAACCCATAACGTATTCCACTCGTTAACAATTCTGTTACTAAAAATTAATATGTTTGATATCTAACTGTGCTGGGATCCGAGCTAGTTAGTAATTATGGTCCACACTAAATATAAATAGCTCAGAACACCTAGCTCTTAGAATTTAAAATTCAAACTTGTTAACCCTAATAACTCTTATCGTTCAAGGAATTTAAAATTCAAACTTGTTAACCCTAATAACTCTTATCGTTCAAGGAATTTAAAATTCAAACTTGTTAACCCTAATAACTCTTATCGTTCAAGGAATTTAAAATTCAAACTTGTTAACCCTAATAACTCTTATCGTTCAAGGAATTTAAAATTCAAACTTGTTAACCCTAATAACTCTTATCGTTCAAGGAATTTAAAATTCAAACTTGTTAACCCTAATAACTCTTATCGTTCAAGGAATTTAAAATTCAAACTTGTTAACCCTAATAACTCTTATCGTTCAAGGAATTTAAAATTCAAACTTGTTAACCCTAATAACTCTTATCGTTCAAGGAATTTAAAATTCAAACTTGTTAACCCTAATAACTCTTATCGTTCAAGGAATTTAAAATTCAAACTTGTTAACCCTAATAACTCTTATCGTTCAAGGAATTTAAAATTCAAACTTGTTAACCCTTATAACTCTTATCGTTCAAGGAATTTAAAGTTCAAACTTGTTAACCCTAATAACTCTTATCGTTCAAGGAATTTAAAATTCAAACTTGTTAACCCTAATAACTCTTATCGTTCAAGGAATTTAAAATTCAAACTTGTTAACCCTAATAACTCTTATCGTTCAAGGAATTTAAAATTCAAACTTGTTAACCCTAATAACTCTTATCGTTCAAGTAAATTCAAAAATACTTAAAACCTTGAAAATATTCCAGCAAATCGATGCTGAACTCTCTTTAATAAATTTATATCTATTCTCAAAAAAAGAATTCTCTGCCAGCACACTTCAAATAAATGGATAAACCAAATAGTTATATAACGGAACTGAGACGACACTTCTACGTTTGATACTCCGGTTGTTGCTTCCTGTTTTGTTTTATTTGCAACTAAAATACACTATTCTTTCATCTTTGCAATTCTAGTTAACAACTATCCCTAGATCCTTTTCTGAAACTACATTTTCCAATTCAGAGTCGCATGTATTAATGTTTATTTATTTTCTACTGACTATTTGGATAATTATACGTTTTCAGCATTGAATTTTAATCTAATAAATTACCAATTTTATTTGAAAATTATCTCTATCCTTTTCAGTATCAATGCAAATTTTATAATTTCAATGTTTTCCTACACTATATGTACAATTTGTATAAATCAAAAACAGTAAGGGATAGAAACAGAACCGTGTGGCACACCACTGAAGTTGCTGATATGATAATGATATGAGTAATACTGTGTTGTTTTTCGCGTTCTAACTTTCTTTCTATCCATATTAAAAGTATTCCACACACTCCTATCCACAGAACTGCTTTTATTTGTCTTTTATGAGGAACTGCATTAAAAACCTTCCTAAAGTTTAAATAAGCGAAATCAGCTTGATTTATATTATTGGCTAACTCGTTTTCCAAAATCTCTATAAACTGATTATGCAAAAGTTTTAGCTTCCATTCTATGCCGGGAATCTCTTAGAATAATATTTTTAATTGGATGATGTTTTGTAAACTGTTTTCAATTTAAAAATTCTAAAAACCCGCATAACATCAGTTAAAGTGGCAAGTACCGGAATCACGTTTATCGCCCATTTTTGAGAAATACTTGTAATGTTCACAGCTTTCCATCAGTTAGCTTTGAAATTGTCTTCTATTTAGTTTTCAATCAACTTTTTACTTTTCTATGACTCGAACGTTAGATCACCATTATTATTCATGTGTTTCATAAGGCTTGATCTCAAATACTAATTAGACTTTCCAAGTGGTAGCTTCAAAATCCATAAGCTCTTTTCATTAAAATATTTCACATTTTTTCAGAAAAATGGCTAATAAATCCGTTTAAATGTCCAAATTTACCGATCCTGATATTATAGTTTTGCTGGTTATCGAATGACAAATGAACGTCAGTTAAATCTACACAATGCATTGAAGTTCGAGTAATTTTCATATTTACCAATAAATTAAATTTTATTATATTTGAATCTGTATTATGTAATTGCCAGCAGTAAGGATGGCAAACTAATGCAAAATTTTTAACAAAATCTATAACTTATGTTATCCTTCATCAGTGTAATATAGTCCCCAGCTAGTTCGAGGTAATCCACATAAATTATATATTCAAATGTTTCTTATT
>JACATO010001082.1:265000-462683 GCA_018389105.1 Nautilus pompilius
CAAGAGTTAACCATAAAAAATCTTTTATCTCATTTTACCCGAACATGTCTGCAACACTACTTGAAGTAGACCCCTTTTAAGTGGAGTTTAAGGAACGCACTATTCGGTAGACACACACACACAAAAAAACGATAATAATGGCTGATGGAAAGATTGGCATTAATTTGTTTATGGAATCGTATTAGCAAGCCGTGGCAGTAAGCCAGATACCAATAGCATACAGTATTCATGTAATTGTGTGTGTGATATGGCCAACAGTCAGTCACGTTTTTACATTGCACCTGCATTCTCTGCATGTCTGGTCTGAACTATGGCGCTGTATGCCACAGGTGTCCAATCTAGTTAACGAATTCCCTTTTTTTTCCGCTCAGAAAAACACATTTATACATTCGAAAACGAAGCGATTCTTACGGGAAAATGCTGTGGTCACATGACAAGTTTGTTGGCATCCTAGAGCAAACAGTATAAAGAGTAGGCCTACTGCGCTGATGGAGGCATTACACAGCGTCTGTAGACTGTACCAACAGTGAGGCCAGAGACTCATTTTGATATTGCGCCAAACAGTCCACTTCTTCCGGTAAATGCGTTTATCACGAAGACCTCTTCACAATTAATCTTGCCTTTGTTGACTTTCTACTGGGATTATTCACATGAAGCATTCTCATTTTGCGATTTTAGATTCTGGACTCGCTATAGAATACAGAATGTTTGGTTTCTATTGATAGGGACGGGAACGGAACCCCCCCCCACACACACACACACCAATCGTTTCTACTTTCAATTTCTAAAATGAATGCGTCAGCTTAGTCTTTTAAAAACTGTTTTATCTCAGTGCATTACCTTGATTAGATTTTATCAAAGGTGGCTTTAAATGAAACAAAAGGTTCGGCAGTCAGATTAGCATGTCAAAAAAGTTATATATAAAAGAAAAACGTTGCATAAAATTGATAAACAACCAAACAATAAACAAAAGGTTCCATGGACACACACGAGTAAAGGAACCCGCATCTTTGAGAATACATTGCTTATCCAGAAAATCGAATATATTTAAAATCAGTCAGTCTGCACGAAGAATACACTGAGGAAAATAGAATTGGTGCGAGATCTCTTGCTAAAACTATTGAGTCAGGTGACATCTCCGCTTCTTCACACGCTGCGTTTGGCTCTCTGTTTCTGGGTGGGACGTACCCGCATGATCACACCACTACCACACGATTCCACATTTGCATAACAATAACCAAAATCTGTTAAAATGTCCACAATAAAGCTACTGAACTCTGAGAATGTAGCGCTTTGACATCGACTTACCGATGAACGGCGATGGTTAGCCGGAGCTAGGTTAGGGACCGGAAGTAGACAGATGTGCCCGCTGAATCTAGTGGAACGGAGGGCTCAACCGAGCATTGCGAGAAGTAAAGAAAGACGGGTACATTTAAAAAAAAAGACCAAGCGCAGGTGGAGCCACAGCAGGACCAGCCTTCACATTAACCGTTACGTCGCCTATCTGGCTCGATGTAACCGCATTATCTCGGCAAGTTCCAGACGGAACAAATCCTGGCCGTTCCGTGGAGGAGGGTCTGCATCCCCGACCGGGCTGCGCTAAACGTCCCGGTATCTCTCTCACACACCGCGAGACGAGGCTGGGGTCATACCAGCAAATTAGAGTCAAATATCTCACTCTGGCGAGTGCAAGTTCAACCTTCACACTGCTGTTGATCGTATACGCCTTTTAGTAGAAACCAAACCAACTGATCCACCTTGATAAAGCTGCCCCAGGCCGGCAGTGCTACCTGGGTAAGTTCATTAGACCTGTTGTTCACCGGGTCTATCGTGCAAGACCGGCCAAAAACCACGTTCAAGACGAACTTTCCACAGCCTTTTTACCCCTCTCCCTGCCCCGAACCCAAACCCCATCGAATACGTCTGAAGCGAGTTCTCTAGGCGCTCTGCACAGCGCCGCAACTACGTCAAGCCCTGGCGGAAGAGAGGAACTCGCTGCCATCAGAGTGCGCCAGACGCCTGAAGAACGGCGGGAGACAAAGGAGCGGCGCTGTAACGCAAGCCAGAAGCAGCTGGCTATGCCCGCTATTAAAGGCCACGTGACTCTGCACATCGCCACACCCGACAACACTGCATTGTTTGAACCGTCTAGATACGGTGAAAAATGAACTCTTCATGTGAAACTTCGTCGTTAGTTTCAAACTGACTCAAAACATCGCTAGTGCGGCCCCGGCAACTTCGGCGCGCAGAATCTGTTCCTGGCTGCCGCTCTTTTTACCGAGGTCTTACAGAGAGACCGGGAGACGTTGGCAGCTATGGCGGCTTTTCTGGAAAAGTCCCGGCACCGTCGTCCTGTCCGCTAAGTATCAGTGCGCAACTATGGAATCTGTTAAAAAATAGTGACCAGTATCATTTATTTCTTGTTCCTCACATCGATGGTAATTAGCTTAGATAATTTGTCTGCAGAGAAACCTTTGAGGTATGGACGAGAAAAGATTAGATGGTGTTTTTTTTTTTTTTTTAGGGAGGTACGTTTTCAGGTCTACAGAGAACCTGATCGTTCAAGATTTAGGGAATTGCAAAGAGTTCATGTGTACCACGTATTACATAGTTGCACCATATGGCCTTTTTATAAATGGAACTCTCTGAAAGAAAGGGATTTCACAAAATAAAAGATTCCTCGTTTGTTACGTTTCTACATCATTTAAACCGTACGGACCGAACCACTAACTCCACTACGGAGAGGAGAGTGCCAGATTAGCTACCCCTCCATGCAGTGGTAATTATCTGAACAACTAATTACAAGTATATACAAAAAACAATAACAGAAGAGTAGACGCAGAGAACGCCAAATTTGGCAAAATGTATATTTAGTATGAAAGGCGGCACCGGCAGAGATCAGAGGTGGGTCAGAACGCCTCGATCGTCTGTGTAGAGAGTAAACAACAAACTTGTCATTTCTGGAGATGACACGGCCACGAAGACGTTAACTAGGTTGACTTCCAGGAAAGGACTGTTGGTGAGGTTTTGGTTTGGCCTAGAAACAAACCTAATAAAATCAGGACTGAGGAGCATAGAAAAACCGCACAACATGGAAAATTAGAGAAGTCAGCCGTAATAGATTATGCTTGGACTTGTAATAAGCGCATACAATGGGCCAGTTATAAAATCAGAGATCAAGAGCAGCAAGACCAATAAACATGAAAGGAATCTTACATATGTAACAAGCCAGCTTTATTAGCAGCTTTACCAATGGATTTTTGGTAAATGAGCATTTACCCATAAAAAACAACAAATTTTCTTTTAGTCCTCGCAGAAATGTTCCAGCGGTCTCAAAGAAAAGATTAACTTGATGGAAAGTAATTTTACAAATGCTCGAAATAATAATATCTTAGTTCTTCCATGAAAGGTAAATAAGTGTAGCAAGATCCTGTTAATATTCTTATGGGATAAATTAGTTTTAGCCGTGTTACCAACTAAAAGGATTTTAAAGTAACTTCATCATAGTATCACAATACTTTTCAGTTAGAAGCAACATTCATTGAAAGCTGAAATCTAACGGTGGCATCTTCGATCCCGAAGGGTTGTCATTCACCTCACCGGGATTATCTTCGGGTACATAGTATGGCAGATCCCCAGGACTGTCATATTATCGGTTCCCACTGTAGCTCCTTATTTCTAAAGATGGAAGGGTGGATTGGAAAGCCCTGGTATAGCCGTGCCTCCGGCCGGGGAAGAAACCTTTTCAGAAAGGTACACTCATTCTTAAACGAGGATAGAACTCGCGCTCTGAAACGAGAGTCCAATGCGCTAACTACCGGACTACCGCGCTGCGAATGGAAACCATGCCTCTGTTAACCAAGTGATGGAGAAGAACAGGACGATATTTTGTGTTACGTAGTCAGCTTGATTTTTTAAACAAACCATCTCAACTGATTTACATACCGGATGTGATACCTAAAAGGAAAAAAAAAATCCATTTGCTGACTGTTTCTTTTTCAAAATGGCGCGAAATTGACTCGACTTTTCTTTGGAATTGTATTTATTTTTTAAGGAAGAAAAAAAAAACGTTAAAATTTTAATTGACACAGATAAGTAGACGAGACAAATATACGTTACTTCGGTTTGAGGAAGGGAACGCGAGTTGTTGGGGGCCGGTTGTGAGACGTCGGGAAGCCCATCGAGACAGAGAGCTGTTTGGTACGTATTCGGCCCCGTCCTGGAGCGGGCGGTGTAAATCTTGTGCAGAAACTGCAAACCAGGTTCACTTGACGGGATGGCTGCCGAGAGCCGTTTTGAATAGAGAAATACTCGGGGGCTGCAACTCGAGACTGTTGGCCGCGACCCCGCGAGAACGGGGTGTGGTTTGGAAAGGGGCGAACCTGAGGTGCGCGACTCGACTCTAGCCGGCACTCCGCAGGTCTTTGATAGCTCTGATGGGCGGAGAAAGATATTTCGCTCGCGCTGCAACCCAAGAACTACACAGCTGAGCCTAGATCAATAAATCTAGTTTTCCTTCTAATTTACGACGAAGAAAAGGGGGGGGAGAAAGAAGACGACGACTTTCTCACAGAACGCAATGGAACTTTTGGAAGTACATGCTTCGTTTACTCGGTGAATATGTAAATGTGCTATGACCAATATCCCGACGCGTGTGCGTATGTTTTTGTCTACTGCAGCTCGTCCAAACAGAGCCGAAGGGGTACGTTGTACAGCGAAGACATCGCTCCATACTTTGTGATCTACCCGTTGAAACTATCGGCAAGCCAAACGCTCTATCATAAATACAAAACCTCTGGGAGATAAACGTCTACCAATAACAATTTTTTAATTGGTTTACGCCATCATTACCGGCGACAAATTCCAGAAATTCACTGTCTTCATTTATTATTCATTTACCGAAAAATGTTTTTAAACATATAGCCATAAATACCGATGTATAGCTGTGCTCCCAACATCCTCTGCTACACGCCCCGAACCATTAATTGCTGTATAGCTCTCTGCCGGTTGTCTCCTCTTAAATATTTAAACCAAAAAAAAAAAATAGGTAAAGTTCTTTCTTTTAGTAGTTCGGTATATTCTGAATATTGGAAATCTGGAAACTTTCGGGTGATTCCACGTTCAATTTTTTCTAATAACTCCACGTCCTTTCTTAAATAAGAGTTTCACGCCTCTATCCATATTAAAAAGTGAACGTACTGAAGACTTGTATCTTTGAAGTAAACGTTTTACAATTTCATATTTGGTATTTCCGTTTTTACTCACTCCTGGCATATATTAGCTTCGTTAGCAGCTGGAATGGATTGCAGACTTTCTACGTTCTTCTGTTGCTATCGCAGAGCTCTGTGCAGCAGCCAACGTGGAGAAGCGAGCTGAAATATTTACCAAATGACCGCTGTCATTGTCCACCTACCAAAACAATTTTAAAGCCATTTTTATGAGTTTCACAAGCGCCCGTTCTTAGGAGAGCCGGAACTCCATCGGCGAAGTCCCGTGGTCCGAGGTCGCTGCGGCCATAGCTGGCGGCCAAAAAAAGAGGTCTGTCCGCGTGGCCGGGGTGGGGTGGATAGTGAGACCTTACTATCAGAAAAATACTTATCTCTACAGCGAGCCGCAGCATGGAATAATAATGATCTTTTTTAAAAAAAGAAAAACCTTACGAAATGAAAAGATTGACAAAGAGGAAGCCAAGACGAGACTATAACAGGCGCGGACGCCGACCCGCCTCCGTGGCCCGGATGTTAAGCCAGTATAACGTAATAGAAATAATACATTTATGAGATTTGTTTTTTGCATTATGCCCCCCTCTCCCCTTCTACTAAAGCGCCCGAACCAGTTTAGGCAACAATCGCGATCCGACGAGCGGGTGGGATTACTCGAAGTCAAGAGTTCTCTCAAATCTCCGCAAGATGCGGCCAACTAAAGTTAAAGCGCACTTCGATTTCCGGGTTGGGATTTTTGTGTTTGTTTGTTTCAGACGGACTCTCAAAACGGCGGCAACATATTAACCGCGCTGCCTTTATCACGCCCTGTGATGGACCCACGCTAATGGGGATAAAACCACGTGGTCGTTTCCTACACCGGAATCAGCAGGGGGTGGGTGGAGAAAGGAAAACGTGAAGGAGGAACAAAGTGAATCCAGCATGTCGGGACTCACGATCTGTCACCTTACCTGCTGGCAAAAGCAGTGCCAGCCTCTGTGTCGTGTGACAGGTTCGTAAAAACATAGACTGGCTTTTTCCGCGGCCGGCTCCAGATAAATAATTCAGTTCACGTTAGCCAGCAAAAGGTGACGGGATCTTAGCTAACGGCTAATACTTATTTCTTTAATAATTTGCTATTTCTATGATAAAAACACGATCCCGAGGCAAACCGGTGTATGCGATAATTGATTTAAAGAAAGAAAGAGCGGCGGAGATGTCAAGGTGATGAATAGCAGATAAGTGGTAGGAGATCGTACGAGGGCAGCCCCTTGTAGCTCCGGCTTCTACTCTGTCTTCTTGGTTGCGTGACTGCGCTTTGTGTTTGATAGTTGTTTAGAATGTCTCTGGCAGCCAGTCTGTTATTACTGTCACTGGGCCCCTGGCTACAACCGACTTGGGGGGAAAAAAAAAAACGTTTAAATTTTATCAACCATGACGTATTGTCAATAGCAACAGTAGAGCTTAAATCTGTATATTATTGTCGACCAGCCTCACATCCCGGATTTCAAACAACTTGCTTGCTCTCGAAAAAGATTTATGAGTCAGTTTTAAATGGAATACGAAGTTACTAAACTTGAGTTTTTAAATGATAAATATATCAGTAAAGAGTGGGATATTTTAAATATCTCCTCCCCCTTTTTTTTAAAACTGTGCAAAAAGAGGGAAAACACGCATACAGAAGCATTGTCGTTAACCCTTTAAATATCACCTGAGATGCATTTTCACCTACTCAGCACAGGTTGAGCCATAGGGGCTGTGACCCTTTGTAACGACGAATTCTCTGTATATCGCCCCAACTCCACGTGTTGACTAAATATCGAGCAGTTCAACAACACACACGCTGAATGATGCTGCAAGGCTGGGGTGGTATAAGGAAGATAAAAACCGACATAGTAAGCAAAGGGTTAAATCGAAATGCCTGATTATCAGCAGTTCACTTAAGCTTTTCTTTCCCCCGTCTCGGTCGCACAAAGGATCAGTATCAGTTTTCCTTATATTTTAAAACGTAGTAAATATTTTTATTTTAAAATTCTTAAAATACCACAACACACATCTCTTTTATGTATATGGCATTAACCGTTTTTATTCTTTCTTTTGCTGATTCCTGAAGAAATGGGGGAACAAGAAACGATAAAGGCCCGGTGTGTTTTTGTCTGTGCCACAGATATCACGACCTGTTTACTTTGTCCGTGTGAAATCTAGATTCATACGCAAAGAGGAGAAGAAAACACGTAGCTGGAGTAGGAGAGCTGTGAGGTCCGGCTGGCTTTGCTGTTGGACACTGGCCGCGGCTCGCCGACCTCACGACGAGCAGCACGCGGCGGCAGCGACTGGTGGGTAGCGTCTGAACCGCCAGGTATTGCACACGTGCGAAACGTCTGACTGTTTTGTCTGCATCTTCCACTTCCAGAAATGAAGATTTGTCGTGTGCGCCACAACTGCTGCATGAACGGTGTCCCGACTAGCCATGCCAGCTGCTAACTCGGGTCGGCTCTAGCCGGAGACTTGCGGCGGACAGACAGGCTGCCGGCCCGCGCGAGACACGCGAAGTCGGGACCGCGGACGGAGCTCACCCATTACTTACCTGCAGGACGCGTGAGGGTAACCAGGTGGATGGATGATCGCCGCCACGGGAGCGTCAGCAGGCCTGGCCTCGACGCGAGATATACACCAGCGACGCGGTCGGAGACCCCCTTTATTGATACACACGAACCGGTCGGAAGGTAGCACCCCTACTGAACGAATCACCAGGGCCGGGAACCAGCTGCTCCGAGAGCAGCGCCAGACATTTACCGACCGCGCTCTCCTCCAGCCCTCTATCGGCGCCGGGGATCGGCAACGGCGAAGGACAACAAACACCTTATTGAAGTCAGCTCTCGTGGCGCACTCTGGCGGATAAGCTGTGTCCGTCACGTGGTCTAAGATAGCGAGAAGATACGGCGTGGCTAGGACATTGACTGAATGTGAAAAGCCCTTCTTAATTCATATACGTATTTAATAAACCCATAATTACAGTCTTGCTTTTAATCGTCTGGCCTATTTTTTTTTTTTTTTGCAGTGTGTTTGGCCCTACTAGAAGGAGGAGATAACCCTTCATGAACTAAAGTTATGATTTATAATAAACCATTTTAAATAATAGCAGATCTGATGCAGTAAACGTGTTCGAATACATTTTCTTTTTCAAAAACAAAAATAGATTTCTTTCTTTACGCTGAAACTGGGTAGACACACGCAGACGTTACACAAACACACGGTGTAGACTTGTATATACATCCGCAACACAGACCCTACGCAAATGTATTTCTTTTACCTGTCTAAAATGAATGACCTTGTAGGTTAAATAGATTCCCTTTATTTCTATTCACGTCGTGGAAAGTCTGCAAAACGTCACAATGCCCATACAATTAGGTGACAATAATGTCTAACGCCTTCTTTTGTGTTTGCTCTCTTGAAATCACTTCAGACATATGATATCTATGTTGAACGCTCCTACAGATCAGGTATTTAATATTTGAATAATTGGTTTAACGTAGGCACACCCTTGTATTCAGTTGGCAGTGTACCGGGAACTCGGCAGTAATAACGACACAGGGACGCTATTGTTGAAGTCTACCTTGGCGGCTGAGCAGAACGAAATAACTCGAAGGAAATTTTCTGATTGTACACAGAGATAATTACTTAAGGAAAAACCGAGGTCCTTTTTGACAAGCTCGGGTGAATGAAAAAGAAACAATATCTATAAAAGCTGTAAGATCGCTTACCCACATTTTATGTTGTTTTTGTGTGTTTATTTCTAGTTACAGTTTCTGACGCTGGAGTTTCACAGGACAGACATTGAACCGTTCTGGTAACAAACTCATCTCACCTTGTAAGGTGAACAAATTATATATAACGCCATACCTTTTTATGCATGCGCAACAATGCCTGCGTTATCTTCATTCACCGTATATATGTGTGCGTGTGAGTGTGCGTGCGTTTTGGGAAAAATATGAAGCAAAATGCCTTTAGCACGACCAATTCACCAATTCTGTCGCCTAGTCTATCCTTATACTTGTACAATCAGGTGTATAAGAGAAGAAAGAACTTTTCTTCTTAGAAACTGAGAAAATTTGTATCTGAAAAATATATTTTGCCTTTTCAGTCGTTTTCGTAAAAGAAACTTCTAGTGGTAAGAAATACGATCTGGTTACGTCTTGTCTATTTCCCCCAATGGTAGTCGTATGGATGGTTCTGTCACACCACAGCTTCCTGGCAACAGTTCTGTACAGAAACCTCGCTGGAGATACAGCCCGCTGTATGTCTCGTATAGGTTATCCGCAGATGGTTAAAACATGCTATATACATTGCACAGGTAGTTCAGGTGTGGCATCATTACCCGCAGGAGCATTCTCAAAAGACCGCTTTGTAGTAGCGGTCTTGTACAAGTTCTCACAGGCATGTGTTGAGACATAAAATATGGTTACTGCGAATCAGGTGTACAGAACTTAAGAAATACTTTTCAGAACAGTAAAATGAATACGTACGCAAGAATAATATTAATGTTTATAAAGTGGTAAGTAAAACAAGCGGTTGATGTATCAACTTGGAATCTGGAATCTCTTTCAGTTTTAGATCTGAGTCTAAATAAGATAATAAAATTCAGCCGACTTAATGGGAATCCGAGTTATTAAAGGACGAAAACTTTGTTGTTTTTGACTCCCGTGTTGTCGACCTCTGGTACCAAGAAAGGGCTATTCTGAAACAATTTAAGACGTGGAATCACATGTAGCCAGAGATCACAATGATGTAAACAATCAGCACTACCTCTTTAACAGGAGGCTCGTGTGAATCTCAGCATAATGATAATTTATAGAAAGAGGCCTACAATTTTCCGAACTGAAAACAATACTTTTCTGAATTCTAACTTTATTTTACAACTTCGCTTTAATTTAGTTTTAGAAATACAATTTAATCTCAATAAAGGTAGGTATGTATTTTATAATAGTGATCAATGAGATTTTGGATGCTATTTAATCTGTTAACCCTCAGGATTTATTCTGCAAAGTAATAATTGTTTACATTTTGTAAATTATTGGTTTGATAGGAAACATTCTTGTTGTCGTTTGTAGCTTAGTGCAATTGACCACGAAACTTCCTGCTAGAATCGCTAATCGAATCACTGTTATTTCTATATACACAGGAATTTGAGATTATCAGGCCACCATAAGAAAATTGGGTTATCTCAGCACTTTATCGTTGATGAAAATGGATATTTCAGCAAAGAAAAACGAAAATCAGATAAACCATATATCGGGACATAAAAACCATTAATTAATTGTGAGTTATTCGGACATTTTCATCAAAATTGCCATCTGTCATATGAATAATATACCGCACATATTTTGGAAAGTATTGTTCAGTAACTTTTGAAAATATTGCTTTGTAAGTAAATGTAATTCCTCTTTCAAGTAGTTCTGTAGACGAATGGCATTGGTTAGACCGTAGTTCTTGACTTTCAAGTCTAGTTTATCCCACACAACGGGGTTCAGACTCTGTGAGCCAAGTTTTGTTTTAAGGCGCCCTCCCAATCCTTTTCTAACAACGTATTGCACATTGAAATTGGTACTGTGAATCGGGTCTTTAACTTGTCGAAGTATTAACCCATCACCTGTCGAAAAACGCCAGGATGGACTAACGGCGTTGCAGAATACTGCCACGTCTCTTTTGAGAATCCCATCGGTTCTTATCAAGTCGCAAGCCGACGAGACAATTCGTTCGTTACATCCATATCGCTAGAACCGTGTTTAACTGTAAAACAAACGCAGACTTCATATATTTCTCCAGAATTTCCCCCCCGTCATCGATTAAAACTAAACATTGAAAGCATTCTCTCGCTTGACACAATACGCTGCACTCTGACTCCAAAAAGTAATTTTGCTGATGTTTCTGCCCCAATCAAATCATTTTTTTTTTTTGTTTTAGCCGCGTCTAAGCGAGGGCTCTCTAGTTGCTTCTCGTTTAATAAATCCAACCTCTCTTGACCGTCTTTTGGTGGTAGCAGTTGAGTTGTTGACTGTTGCAGAGGAACTGTGCCCAGCAGTTAATTGGATACTTGTCAAGAATGGGTTTGCTCTAGACTTTTGAGTCAGAGATCTCTTTCCTTTCTTTCGTGGCTGAGCAGTTTGATTCTAGTCACAAACCCGTCTAACCGCAGCTTTTCCTGCAATTTTGTTTTGAGGAACCAGCTCTATTTAAGAGCAATCATGCGGAATATTGGATCAATAATTTCGCATTGTGCTTTAACTATGAATAAATTTAACATTTATAAAAAAATAAATTCCTTGTCCGTAAATATGCAAAATATCTGAAATGACAATATCATCACAATTAACTATTTACATGTTTTGATGTGTGGTTTATTGGACTATAGATAGTTTTTTTTCTGGAATAGTGCATTTTCATAAACAATAGATTGTTCTAAAAGAAAATACCGTGTTTTTGTTAGGCTCATGATTTTGGGTGCCAGTGTACATGTATCTGACTACACACATAACGCTATATTGGGTCTAATTCTCTATTAAGGGCGTTTGTTGCAACTCATTAAAACTTGAAAGTTGTAGGTGAGCGATTACTAGAGATGAAACTGAAAATTAAACCTTTAAACCTATTTGAGAATATCTAAATGGCAGCACCGTGACGTGAGCAAACATGAAAGACGGCATATATTTATCTGTATCGAAAAAAAAACACAACGTAAAGGAAAACGTTACCAGTGTCGTCGAAGAAATTCTACTTAGTTACTTTGTCAGCTACACATATAGAAAGAAAGATAATCGGACAACACACGTGATCTGGAAAGGAAACCTTTGGAAGTATTCTGTCCCTCTGAGAAGAGGAAAGGAATAAAGGAAACAAAAAATTTCCAGATCTATATTCGCTAAGTCTCTTTTCTACACCTCTTCGTCATTGTATTGTTGTTTTAGATTTTCATCGTCGGCGTCATGTTTAGTCTATTCTCTTGCAACATGATCCAGCGAAATTCTATTCCATCGTCATCTGAATCGGGATTCTTCATGTTTTACGTCATGTCTTCTTCTGAACCTGCTAAAGCACTGAATGTACCCCCCCATTATGGTCACATCAGGAGATTTGGATTTATTCTCATCCTTGATTCACTAAAAGAAGAGAAGAGAAGGGGCATTTCTTTAGCTTTCTTTTGCGTAAGTGTGGTTTCCATTAATCGTTCAGTGGAACCATTTTTCTTGGATGTTCTGCTTGACTGGTCGACTCCAGGATACATCAGATCCAGAATCACTGCAGCATCTGTGTTGCAGCCACCTGAGTACGGGAGCTCACAGTCCATTTTGCCGTTTCAGTCTCGTGTGCCGCAAAGGTCTCAAACAAGTTTCCGTTGGGGCCTGACGACTCCACGCATTTCGAAACTGGCAAAGAACGAACGATCTGTCTGCTTAGCCAACTCCCCGAGCTCATTCTGGCTAAAACTCTTCAGGAGTCAATGAAGCGAATAGTTCTCGTTGTCATTTCAAAACCACCAAAGGGGTAGGGGCAATAATTGATTATCGGCCGTCGCTTCAAGTGTGGCTTTCACTTTTTGCTTTTATGACTGGCTGCGTTGGTTGAGGTGGTTTTCTATAGTGGTGTAGAGTCACGCTGTACAGCATATTAAAATGGCCACCCGCCTCGTCCGCGGTTCCGATATCGCTAATGAAGCACTCGCGGATTCCTTGCATTCTAGCGATCTGTCGGTGGAATGTGCTCTTCGCTTTCTTCCTGCTGTCGAAAGAGTTTTCTGCTTTATCGAGACGACGGCCTGGCGCGCTTCGTCCATTCTCACCCTGGAATCTCTGTGATCGGAAAAGACGGAGGTTTGCTCTGCCTCCGATTCTCATCTGTTGTCATGTCCTTCGCTCGGGATGTTGGGAAACCGGGCGAAGAAGCTTTGATTTCTTTTAGCATCTCGCAGTTTTACGTCATTTCCGGGCAGCCCCCGTGAGCCGTATTTCCTCGCCTCTTCGCTGTATCTCAGAATTGTCGCTGTCCACAGCAAGTTCCACCTGAACCCACGCATATGTAAATACTAAAATTGGTTCTGATTGCCGCCTACGCTCCGATAAGCAGTCATCTCTCGCTGCAGCCTAGAAAACCCATTTTTCTACATTGGTAAATACCCGAAGACCTCGTGTAGCAAATGTGCAACAATCGGTCGCCATACACGCGCGTCGCTTAAATCGCAGAGCGTCACGTGATCAGCGCTGCGGCGACAACCACCTGGCCAAAACAAAAGCGCGCTTTCCGAAGTGTCATCATCAAAGAAGACATTACCCCGTGAACGTAGGAGGGACAAGGTGTGACTGCGCAGGTAGGGAAGAGCACCAACAAAGGACAATCAAATATCATGAATAAACAATTTACGTTTATTGCTCGAGTGAATAATACATTTTCACGATGAAAAGGTCTAGGTGATCCGAACGGAAATGGCTGACTTTTATCACCTGTCGTCAGAAGTCGTTATGTCTACAAAGTGAATTATCCGACAGACGATAATCATCTGCCGAAATCTTCTTAAGGGGGGGAGACATTTAGCGTTGCGTTGTTTTTTTTATAAGTTTGCGGGAGCTGAGGTTTGGCAATAGCGTTTATCGGAACATAGGCGGAAATTAGAACCAATATGATGTTTACGTATACACGTGGATTCGGGTAATTTTAGTAGCCGCCATCGGAAGTCAGAAGCAAATAAAAACAGCATTGTTAGGGTTAGATAAATTCATCGGAAATAAGCGAAGAATATAACTAAACATCATAGCTACACGCGACTGTGTATAATGGGAAACTGAAGAAAGTATTACATCTCTGACATATTCTACTTCATTTGTTGTATTTACAAGTACCGAATTAATCCATAGAAGTAAAAGAACTAGATTCCAGTGCCAAAAATAAATATATATTTTGCATACATAATTCGACCATAATGAGTCATTCATTCTCTTTATTGCTATAAAAAAAATCTTTGCTCATTCAAATTAATACATCCAGAGTTGTGCAGATTATCTATAATTCATTAACCCTTACTTATTATCCTGATATTCTAAAACGGAACAATTTTTACACGTTTGAATGGAAGATATGTGTATTTGTTGTATTTTAATTTAATTTTAAGCGAATTATTAACAAATCGCTGTAATGGCCGTTGCATTTTGAAATTTGATATTATATAGTATTAGGATAGAGCGAGGAGTCTGGACCCTATTCTGAACCCCTCGAGACCAGCTCTATTTGGAGTACTCCTCTCTCTTTTCAAAAGTCGGCCTCGTGAGTTCCTTCCAAGCTCTTCGGTTTCCTCCCACATCTAAAATAAAGAGTTTTAGTTAGGTATGACTAACACCGCTCTAACCGGACAGGTGTAATTAGCGTGTCATTCTCGGTTTACAATCAACACACGGCTCTTGTCTCGCACACATCGTGATCCAGTTTAGATTTCATGTCGTCAAAACATAATTGCTATGCGTGCCTAGAATTTTAATTTTGAAAGACAAAGGACGGAAACTCTGGAGCCTACCACCCATATATAAAGCGGGTGACAGTCAGTCTGTATTATCTTTAATTTTTTTTTTTCTGTCGTCTAGAATCTATGTCTTTTAAAATTCCGTCTTTGGGGATTGATTCAGTTCCAGTAAAGAGATGCGAAGGAATTGATTCAGTTCGAGTAAAGAGATGCGAGGGGGATTGATTCAGTTCCAGTAAAGAGATGCGAGGGGGATTGATTCAGTTCCAGTAAAGAGATGCGAGGGGGATTGATTCAGTTCCAGTAAAGAGATGCGAGGGGATTGATTCAGTTCCAGTAAAGAGATGCGAGGGGGATTGATTCAGTTCCAGTAAAGAAATGCGAGAGGGATTGATTCAGTTCCAGTAAAGAGATGCGAGAGGGATTGATTCAGTTCCAGTAAAGAGATGCGAGGGGGATTGATTCAGTTCCAGTAAAGAGATGCGAGGGGATTGATTCAGTTCCAGTAAAGAGATGCGAGGGGGATTGATTCAGTTCCGGTAAAGAGATGCGAGGGGATTGATTCAGTTCCAGTAAAGAGATGCGAGGGGGATTGATTCAGTTCCGGTAAAGAGATGCGAGGGGGATTGATTCAGTTCCAGTAAAGAGATGCGAGGGGGGTTGATTCAGTTCCAGTAAAGAGATGCGAGGGGGGTTGATTCAGTTCCGGTAAAGAGATGCGAGGGGGATTGATTCAGTTCCGGTAAAGAGATGCGAGGGGGATTGATTCAGTTCCAGTGAAGAGATGCGAGGGGGATTGATTCAGTTCCAGTAAAGAGATGCGAAGGGGATTGATTCAGTTCCAGTAAAGAGATGCGAGGGGTATTGATTCAGTTCCAGTAAAGAGATGCGAGGGGATTGATTCAGTTCCAGTAAAGAGATGCGAGGGGGGTTGATTCAGTTCCAGTAAAGAGATGCGAGGGGGGTTGATTCAGTTCCGGTAAAGAGATGCGAGGGGGATTGATTCAGTTCCGGTAAAGAGATGCGAGGGGGATTGATTCAGTTCCAGTGAAGAGATGCGAGGGGGATTGATTCAGTTCCAGTAAAGAGATGCGAGGGGGATTGATTCAGTTCCAGTAAAGAGATGCGAGGGGTATTGATTCAGTTCCAGTAAAGAGATGCGAGGGGATTGATTCAGTTCCAGTAAAGAGATGCGAGGGGGATTGATTCAGTTCCAGTAAAGAGATGTGAGATCACTTATTTTTATATTAACTGGCCAGTATCAAATGTTGTTTTGCCCCATCAAGAAGTAAATTTGTAACACGATTATAAAACAGAACTGCTGACACTTCCAGACGATTTCATAACTGGTACGGCGACAAATAACTCATTCTCACTATATACAGAATGGATGAGATGCTAATAAAACAGAAATCTGGTAGTTAACCCTTCTCCGCCAGCTCTTCTGAGAAAGTTTTCCTCGTGAAACATTTTAGAAACTTAAAAGCTTGGGAAGATATTTGAAAATCTTCTAGCGTAGGAGGAGCTGCAGTGATGGTCACATTTTAAAGAACCGACTCAGAACGTGGTGCCAGAAAGCCATGATTTACCACTGTTCCAGTTCGGGAAGGCAGAATTCTATCTACAGTATTTTACTTATTAAATGTATAATTTTGTTTAATATGTTTTTTTCATTTTTTGCTGTTATTATGTTGAATATGCATGCTTGTATTGGAGAGATTTTATTATGTTCTTTGTCGCGTATCAAGGTGTACAATATGGGTGCGTTGTTGGAAGTGATTAAAATTGCCTTTGTTCGTGGTTTCTGGTTCTGAGGAAACCTGGTAAAAGGTTTCCACTTTCACTATAACAGAGAAACTTCTACTTGTAAATATTGCGTCTTTTTAGCCACTCTACCGCATCAGAAGATCTTCATTTTTTTTTTTTTTTTACTGTTTACTTCATCTCCGATTATGAAAATAAGAGAATCTACGCTTATCTTGAAGAAGAAAGCAGATACATTTAGATGGGCAGATTCTATTCTGAAGTTATCCCAGTTACTGAACCCGTGACGTAAAATGAACGAAGACATCTTCCAGACCGACCTGACTCCCCCACTTAGAATAGATTATCAAAGACGAAGTAAATAAATAAATACATAAATACATAAAAAGTAATCTGAAGATAAATCCAGCTGACTAAATTTTTTCCTGTTTATTTTGTATAGGGTACTGTGAATACTGGAATCGGGGAATAATACAGCAAAAAGTCGACGAACGTTAATTAGAATTTCAAACAAATGGAAAACAGCCAATGAATTCGTCACGTTTACGCGCTATCTATAACTTCCTGCTGATGAGGAGGATAAAAATAGCAGTTCTCTGTTGCTATCATGCATCTAAAGTATTTTTGCATACCATTTAAGAAATCAATTTTAATTAGTTTAGTTTAATCGTTTTAAAAAAAATATCTATTTTTTTTTTTTTTAAATCGCAGAGGCTGGAAGCATCTTTAATTCGTCGGCAACTAAGAGAAGAGGAAGAGTAATGGTCGCGAGCTGCTTTGTCCGGTTTCCTGTTCGATTTTGCTTCTTCAACAAAACCACGGAGAACGGCGGTAGATCAGTCGACATCAGAAGCACAATCTAAAAACTTACTATCAGTAAGCACCTGACAAACAAGTGTAGGTTCATTGCCGAGTAAGAACGGTTCCCAGCCAGCATGCGACGAAAAAAAGTTTAATTTATTAATATTATTATTATTTTCCGTATTGAAATATTTAATTAGAAGTTTCTGTCTTGTATGTAATTAAATCAGTTTTCAAGTCTTTTATAGCTCTACTCGAAGCAGAGCTGATTTGAGTGTATTAATAAAGTCCAGCAGTGAATACTCATACAGAAAAACACACATGCCAAAAAAAATTATACTTAGATCATGGAAACCGGTAATTTGTGTACTTTTGAACTCACTAATATTCCTTCGGCCCAGTGTCACAATTGCTTCCAATTACGCTGATAGACGCAATAGACACGTGGGAATACCGGCAAATTCGGAGAGTTTATTAAAGGGCGCAAAAGGCTTTATCGAATTGCCGGGGTCAGAGTTCAACCTTGGGAAGCTTCGGAATAATAAGTAGCTATCAGCAATTGTTTGAACTGGATGCATATTTATGGCGTCTGCACCAGTTCTCTCTCCCCAGCCGGTCCCGAGTGAAAAGAATAAAAAATAAATTATCGTCCATTTAAATTAGCATCCGGTTTCTTTAACTTTCCACTGCTTCTCCCTTTGATATTTTTATTGTCTAATTTGCGATGCACGTATCCAAAGAGCTTTATTATCAGAAGTCAAGGATTATGGTTGTTTTCGATTACAGCGGGATCAGAACTGTAGAGCTAAGTGGTCTTCGAGATGCGGCGAAGGAGGATCTCTCTGCGACTGCGCGACTTTGCAACAAAAAAAAATAAGATCACGTGAACAGCGGATAAGCGGGACGCTGGTGATTGGCTCGTTGGGATCGGGGGGGCCACGGATTAAGTAAGATTTGCTTGCTAAGAGGTCTGGATGCCTCAAGGATCAGCTCGCTTGGCCGTGATTCTTCGGACATAGTAGATTCTGCGCTTTTTTGTTTTTGTTGTTGTTTTGTTACCGCTTTTCGTCGGTCTGCGCTATTATTCCATCGGTGTCGGAGGAAAGAACCGCCATCTTGCCCCCCCCCCCACTCCACTCGACGCAGTGCTAAGGGAAGGGGGCTGTCAGGTAAACACCGGAACGAAGGAGGAAAAGCATCAAAACGAAATGTACTACAAAATATGTCGATTTTAGTGCATCTTGATTTTTATTACAGGAACCACGTTCAGCTGAAAACAGGACCTAGCACAAAGCGAATTCTCCTTCCTCCCCCCCTGCTGGACCATAGCAGAGATGAGATCTCTGACAATGTTCCCCTAATTGTGACCCGGAAGAATTTGATTAAAACGAATGCGTTTCGCAGTTCAGTTGTATAAGAGAAACTGGCATTCGAATAATTCGGCTACTGGAATTTCATGGTTTTTAGCCACAGGAAGAAAACTGTAGCATCTTTCCGTCTTTATTTCTAATCCCTTCTTTTTAAGCCGCTTCCGTCTGACTTAATTATATCCTGGTTACTCTAATTTACGTCAGACAGCCTCCGTTTCTTCGTGTGTGTGTGTGTGTGTTTTTTTTATCCCAATAAAGAATTATGCAAAAATAAACAAGCGAACCAGCCGATAAAACACGCACACCGATTGGCTAAGAAGGTCAACTTCAAATCTCTGAAATCCATTACTGACGCCTTGAGAGACAGTCCGCCGTCATGATATCAGCGTTCTGACGGCTGAGCTAATCCACTTTTTATTTATTTAGTGTTTTTTTTTTTGATTCACAAACTGGAGCCATCACGACATCAGAAAATGTACAGAATTTACTTAGTATTTATTTATTCAAGATATTAATATAACGGTTTTGTTTTGTTTTCCACTTTCTTTGGTATTTTAGGAAAAAAATTTTCTTAAAATTGCATCTTAATTAGAAATACATATATTTCTGTGGTTTTATTCATCTATTTACTACCATGTACGTGTTTTCACGTTCCACTGGGTCCATTCCATGATCCTAAGGTAGACGCCGGAGATCAGCTGACAGAAAGTATTTTTCTAATTGTATAATATGTCTCAAGCAGAACATTTTTTAATTTTTTTGTATCTCTGTCCGCAGTCGATGCTCCTAGGGATTTTGCTGATGTTCTTTGCCACTCTCTCGTCAGACTTTTTCCAAGCGCTGCTCCTATTCCAACTGGGCACCGTAGATGTCTTCATCTCCCACAGTTTGTTGTAATTTCTCTCTCAACGTCCTTCTGTTCTAACGGCTTTGTTCCTCTAATGGATACATTTCTTCTTGGTAGCATAGCCACGTCTATCAGCATGATGATGATGATGATGATGATGATGATGATGATGATGAGGCCTTTGTTCTTTTTGATTCCTTTGTCTGGATGCACATCCCATAGGAGTTTGGCATTCTGCAGCACAGCTTGTGGCATATGCTCATATCATTTCTGAACAACTAACAGGCGGTACCAATGGCGGGTTTATCACTTGTCACATCCTGCTTTGTACTCATTCTTTAGCCAAAACTTGGCACCCTGGGACGAGGGGATTCAATGTAAAATGCTACTAATTGTCTTCAACGAAATTCCTGTTCAGGCATCTTCGGTCCAGACTACACTGAACTCGTATAGGTGTCAACTAGAGTCCACACCTTGTCTGCACGTAACAGCGGATAATTTCATCAGTCTCCCTCAGTTCCGTTTGATGGGGGAACCCCGAGCGGTCTGACGTCACGGTTAGTTCACACAGTTCGGCACTGTTGAAGTATATCCGTTGAGTTTTTTTTATTTTTTTAAAAGAATTACACGGAACTGCCAAAGTTTCCGTTCGCGGATCAGTGAACATTGGACAGGGAGAAAGCGGGGTGTTCACGCCGCGCGGAAACGTTTGGACGTCTTCCTACTGTCTGACTGCACAATCTAAACTGCAGAAACTAAATGACTCCTGACGAGTCAGGCTGGAATTGTCCTCCATTAAATACTTAACGGAGTGACACGTTAGCAAACTGCGGTGAATATCTTGACGATGAAGCGGAACAGAACTGCCGTCAGTACACTAAGGGGGGGGGCTCGTTAATTTCCTTGCTTACTTTATTTCATTTGAAGAGCTGCAGTAACTCGTAAGAACGGTGCTGAATGCGCTTGTCAAAGCCGAAGGGGCAGCGGACGATCTAATGAGATGATTGCTGAACAGATCTGATGTTAAGATATCTGACTGACATTGCTGGAATTACATAGAAAACAGATAAGCCAGCCTGTTATAGAAAACAAGAAAACAGCCCCTTCGGTTGCAGGGAGCATTTCGTTGGTTTCCTCGTGTGCATTACCACGTCAGTTTGTTTTTCACTCCGTGACGTCACACGCCCTCCTCCCCTAACTGTCTCGCGATCAGTCACGAGGCACGAAGCCGAGTATCGTGTGTTCAGGCCAACGGCCACTCCGCACAGTGGCGACTGGCCGCTGACGGTCACGCCGTCGTTGCCACCCAACTAACTTAAGCCAGACTAAACAACAAAGATGGCCGTCTCCGGGGGGGGGGGTTCATCAGCCAGATAGTTTAAGGCCTCGTCGGTGGTTCGGCTTGTCCGCTGGAAAGAGAGTTTTAGCCGAAAAAAACGACGAAGGATTGTGTAGGAAGAAGAGGCTGGTTGAGAACCCGTCCTCTCCATGGACGATGTTTTCTGTCAGAACGATTGCTGGCTTCCTTGTCGAACAGGAGTCACCGCTACGTCATCCTCAGAGGGTTTGATTGCATTGTGAAATTCACTGTTTGTCACGTGACCTCGTGTCCAGCTCTTGTCGTGACTGTGATACATAAATTAGTCCAGAAAGAAATTTGCATTGACCCACTGGTTCTTGTCGGGGCTCCATGAGGCTCCTCCGACGAGCAACGGCTGGTAATTAAAAATCTGTTGTTTTTTTTTTTATTATTTTCGTTTGACTGCTCTGCATATCCAGTTTTTTTGTTTTTTATTTAAACTCCGACTCCGAGATACCAATGACTTTCCCAGGATCAGCGCTTATCTCAGTAAGTACAATCTGATGGGAGCTGGCCTCTGCTCCTTCGACACTTGACGTTTTTCGCCATCGTACATGGCACAAAAGCGCCGAGTTGCTTGGTCAGCTGTTTCCAGTTTGAAAGGTACAAGCCGAGGAGGCAGGATCTGGCCTGTACAGCAAATCTGTGACTGCAAAAAAGAACCTTAAATACTTCAGGATCAACATACATATATATAACACAACATCGCACACAAACCGTTGAATAGACAGGTAAAGTTAAGGACCTGTTGCAGAATGAAGAAAATTTTGCGACTAACGTTCAGTCTTGCGTATGGAATTCACTTGCAGAGTACAAACAAACAAACAGATGGCACCGAATTTCGTACTCGAGCTTCTGTCGGGGCATCGACTGTTTTATTAAAAGTGTAGCTGCCCATTTTAATCGCTATAAACTTCTAGGCGTTGAATCTATCAAAAGTGACCTGTCTCCTCAGGTTTTCTCACAGTTTGCAACTATTTCAACAATTGCTGTATGAGGTTGGTTTTGGTTATGTGGCCCTCAGTTATCTATTAAGATGAGATTTATAAATTTCATTATGGAGCCAAGAAAATACAGCGCAGTCCATTTAGCGTCTATCAAATTGTAGTGTATCTAGTTGTACGGAAAACGTCGCTCCATCTTTGGGCAGGATTGGGAATCCGTTAATTAAATAGCTGACAGAAGAAAATTCTAAAGTACAGATACAGAAATCGGTGGAATTTGGACGTCAGTGATAAAATGTGGGATTTGATTTACTTTCATACCAAATAAACATCCACGCTATTGATCCAGACACGCGTTGTCTGACAGTTAATTGTAAGCATTAAGTCTAAAGCGTCGTCCATTTGCTCCAGGAAATGTTAACTGATCATAATTCGACGCGTCTTCTATACTACAGATCACCAATATACAAGAGAGGCACGAGACCAGTCTGAGTTCCGTTGATCCCCCCCCCGATTTAGTGTCCTCACGTTTTCGCGACAGCCTCACCCAGTGCATCAAACTGGTGGTGGTGATGCTGCTACAGCTGAAAGGGATCGCTGGCGGTCACCGCGAATTTGGGCGTCAGGGTTCAGCGATCACACCTTTCCAGGTGTGCAAATTAATTGCTGGATTCACAGCACCTACGGACAGTAAAACGTCGGTGACAGCAGGCTGGCTGTGTATCCCCATCCATACCTTAGCGGCCCCGTGGCGGTGACGATGGCCTGCTGATGTCGGTGAGAAAAGAAATGAGGAAGCGTAAGTGATTCAGGCAGAAGTCTGCACGTGCTGCCGAAGATGCGTTTGGTTGCCCGTGCAATAAGTTAATGGAACTCGGCGCGACAAACCGTACACCGCGTGCAGTTTTACGATGGGACCTCTTATTAGCAGTAGAAAAAGAAAAAAAAAACCCAGAAAATGTTAACCCTTTTTATAACATGCTTGATGCAGCAGCAGCAGCAAGGGTCTCCATCAATCAAGAATGATCGGCCATTGGCAAGAAGAAAAAGTCAACAAATATTTAACTGCATCTGGAATGAGTGCTCATTGCTGAACACAATGAGCCACGAGCTGCAGAGGGATTTAAATTACTCCGAGGGTTTTGTTCACTGGGAAGCTGAAAAAGACGAAAATAGCCTTTTACTCCGTCACGACGAAAGGCCACAAAAACACGGAAGTAAACGTTCGCTCAGACCGCCGACAAGACCGTCCACCTTAAGATCAGTTTGAAACTTCAATTTAGAAGTTTCTAGAGTTTGTGATTGCTTATGGTGCCACAAAGTCTCTTGATTTAATTTGAATAACGTGTGCATATAGAAAGAAAATACTGCAGAACTATTTTTCTCTTTTAATATTAATTAGCAGCTAACTATTTTGTGGATTGGTGGCAACTCAACCATACCACGGTTACGGTTGAAACAGCTTACTCAAAAAGGAAAGCCCAAACACCTGTTTACGGAAAGCGATGGGATGGCGGTGAATCATCACCATATATTTTTAGAGGAAAACACTGAGTGTTCATTGTGGTAAGTGTTAGATTGTTATTATATTTCAAGGGTCTTTATCTGCACTAAATAAACATCCTTAGTGTAGCAAGTTTTGTGGAAATGCATCCATACAATAATAAAACCGTAAACTTCAATAAAGGTCCAATTTTCTGTGTTGTTTTCACCAAAGAAATACGTAGATGATGAATCAGAAACAAATATTGATGTTTAAATGTTAAAGAAGTCGTGACAGTATAATAACACTTAAAAAAACCCAATTATTTCGAGCAATGAAACAATTTTGGTCACCAAAATATATATAAACGTTAAAAGATTAATTTGTCACGTAAATGGATGTTATTAAAATTTATTCTAGATAAATACTCTTGCGGCCATAATTGTGGACTCATCAGTACAATCATTCATCAAGCAGATACTGAGATATTTCGATAAAAATATTCGTGTGAAAAAAGTTAAGAAACAAACTTTTTCATGTATGGATTTTCTAACAGCCATATGCATATATTCAAGTAACAATATGCACTAACTATTTATTAAAGCCATATAATTAGAAATGCTTCGTTGGTGAGTCCTCAATTATGGTGCCCAGCGTATTTCACACAATATTATCGATTAGACCCTTTTTGAAAGAATTCATAGACGCTACATCGGTTTTGTGGGCTGTAGTGGCACGAAACTCTACTTAAGAGAGATTTTATTCATGTCGTTAAAAAAAACTCTATCTTCATACGTAAGTGCGTTAGTGGAGGATATCATAGAGTTAGATGTACGAGCATCCTAATTCTTCAAAAAGCCGTAAGCGATTTTTAGGCATCTATCAATATATTTTAATATGGAATATTTGTCTCCTTCCTGGACCTAACCCACAAAGGAGCTGTCTGGTTGATAGGCAGTGGATTTTGGCTCGTCACAGTTTAATTTCTGACATGTTTACGTTACGTAAGGCAACCACGTGACTTCTCTTTGGTGCGCGCGCGAGTGTGAGAGAGAGAGAGAGATGGGGAGGGAGAGAGAGAGAGAGAGAGAGAGATGGAGAGAGAGAGAGAGAGATGGAGAGAGAGAGATGGGGAGAGAGAGAGATGGAGAGAGAGAGAGAGAGAAGAGAGAGAGAGAGGGAGAGATGGAGAGAGAGAGAGATGGAGAGAGAGAGAGATGGAGAGAGCGAGAGTATGTGTGAGTGTGAGGGAAAGACCACATTTTGTTCTTCGATTACGAAGATAGATTTTCCAGCAGCCACATCTCAGCTGGCTTTGGCAGGAGTAAAACCCTGTTCTTTCCAAAATGCCAGTTTAACTAATTTGCATTCAATTTCTCAATGCTGATAATGGCGTTAATCCACTAGCTGCAACCCCACCTCCCGAGAACCACTGGAGACTACTTTCATATCTATTTCTAGCTTACTATTTTTGCTGATCTTTTTTACAACATATTCTTTGTTTTGAAAAAAAAATGTCGTTTCATAGATATTAATCTTATATTCTATTTTTTGAATTATCGCCCCCTTAAAGTCGTAATAAAATTCTGGGTGCTTCTGCTAATCTCTAGAGCAGCTATCACTGAGTTCAGAAAAAAAAGATGTAATTACAATTTGTCCACGTGCAGCTAATTCTTCTCTGATTTATTTATTGGATTGACAAGAAACTAATCTAGGCAATGCAAAAACTACAGTTTTCAGCGCGTGGAGGCATCCATATTTTATGTAATACTCCATTAATGTGTGTTCTTTGTCACCGAAGTAAGCATGAACGTGTTTCCTCTCCGTTTGTTCACTCAACAAGAAAAGGAAACAAGGAAATGAAGCGGACCGTAAAATAGTGATTCAGAGTGGAAATCAAAAAGCAACATCAGCAGCACGAGACAAAGATTACAGGACATCTGCCATAATCAATCAATGAACGAGCGTAGGTTGACTGCAGTCTAGCTGTACACCTGCTCACGGTCCAGTGGTTTTGTCTCTGTCAATGTGACCTGAACTTATCAGTCATTAATCTAACATTAACAATTGATAAAAAATATGTAATTTAACATCAACTATAAGCATAGTAAAGAGCAAAATCTTTTGACCTTCAAACTGAAAACACAAATAGATACAATACATCAAAGGTTGATTTTAAGAAAAGAGTCCACTCAATAAGTTTAATGTGGGCTGCTCTCACGATTATTATACCGTCTCAACATTAGCTCACCTGGTAACCGTAGATAGAGATATCTGTTGTTACTTTGAAGAAAATAACCTTTCAGTCTTCAACAAATACCTTAACAAAGTAAGCAAAACACCTTTATAACTAGCTCCGATTTTCAATTCAGATAAAATCATGATACTTGCTAGCTCCTATCCTGAATACAATGTGACGTTCAGATAAAATCTACATACACATCAAAACCATTTGTTCAGATTTATATTGTTTAAAGTGCTTTCCCAGTTTTGAAAATCTAGACCCACCTGATTACTATACTAGTACAATTTCATCATTTATTTCCACGTAATAATTGAATATCTAGAAATGCTATCAAATCAATCTATCTAATTATATGATGATGTGACAGTTTATCGAGTTTATCGAATCGATACCATTGGTGATTATTGAGCCCTTTCAAATGCCCAGAACTAAACAAATATTGGAATCCATTTTAAATCTTAACTTTATTTATTCTACAAAGGCAAAATAAAAGGAATTTAAGATTTAATTACGTAAATATAACAAAAGATTTCAAAGCTTATGTGCAGATATGAATTAAGACGTCTGCCCAACCTGGCTTTTACATACAGAATTCATATTCGCCAAATCAATTCAAATTGCGTCTATATTCTCTTATTCATCAGATCAGTGCAGATTGCGTCTATATTCTCTTATTCATCAGATCAGTACATATTGCGTCTATATTCTCTTATTCATCAGATCAGTGCAGATTGCGTCTATATTCTCTTATTCACCAGATCAGTGCAGATTGCGTCTATATTCTCTTATTCATCAGATCAGTGCAGATTGCGTCTATATTCTCTTATTCATCAGATCAGTACATATTGCGTCTATATTCTCTTATTCATTAGATCAGTGCAGATTGCATCTATATTCTCTTATTCACCAGATCAGTACATATTGCGTCTATATTCTCTTATTCATCAGATCAGTGCAGATTGCATCTATATTCTCTTATTCACCAGATCAGTACATATTGCGTCTATATTCTCTTATTCATCAGATCAGTGCAGATTGCGTCTATATTCTCTTATTCACCAGATCAGTACCAATGACCATCTCTAGCTACAGTTTGAGAAAGAACTTTTCATTCTGGCTTCTCCCGTGTCCTACGCCTGCAGTTCAGACTGAGAAAACCGTAAATAGATTTGTAAATTCAGTGTGAGCTTTTGTAAAGGACAACCGTCATCGAGTGAGAAGTGAGGTGACAGCTCTTTACTTACGACGACTATCAGGCGCTTACTGCCCCATACGCCACAATGCCCACATGCTCTAAGTTGGTTGCTCAGCTATCTGAAAAGAGGCTGATACATCTGACTATCAACATGAATTTAGTTTATTAGAAAACACAATGTATCCCTGCCGAAAAGAAGGCAAGAATGGACTGGCATGAAGACGTGTCTCTTGTTTACACGACGAGTCGCTTTCAGATACCAATATAAGCTCTGCTGCAGATAAATCTTGTTGAGCGCACACGAGCTCCTTTCCCCGATAACTTCCTTAAAACCAGGAGATTTTTCTTTAATTTTCTCATTGGAATTATCAAAGAAACTGTAAATGTATCAAAATGCATGAAGTCACATTCTTCACGATAAAACTTTTATACCCGTACACAGCCAACGAGTCGGTTCATTCAACAACAGTAATCTCTACTGATGCTGAGATTTTTCAGATATTGAGATTAATACAAACTACAATTATATCTTACCTGTTTATTGTAGTGTGCAAACAAAGGTGTGTTTTTCTTATAAGTGCCCTTTTCTGCTGGTACATCAAACAGGGCACAGTCCGACCAGAAAATCTCTACGTTTACCAAGTGGTTTTAATTTTAAAGTAAAAATTTTCTGGAATTGTTAAAATTCAGGAGAAAGTCATCAATGCGCATCAAGAGATTGACTGGAAATAATTGAAGAATAGACCGATACTGGGAATCAACAGTAAGAGTAATAAGCCAGTATAAATGTGTGAATATGAACTGAAAGAGATTGAGAAATTCACGTATTTAGGCACACAGGTAAACGAACATTGTGAAGAACAAGATATCGTAAACGAAGTAAGGCAAGCAAGGCTATCAGTGGAATCTAACAGTTTACACATTCAAGACAAAGGTGAAAGGGTATAATAGGCTAGTTAAGTTATTATATGGATATGAGACATGGATGATGAACAAAGGAGACGCGCAGAAATCGTGTACATTCCGATTTCGATTTTTAGAAAAAATACCCTGTCTTACAAAGTTTCAAATGAGGAAATAATCAGACGCACTGAAGTAATTAGACTGAGCGAGACAATGAAACAGAGATGTTGGAAATGGATAGGTGTCATGTGACAACATCGATTTGGCATCCAGAAGACAGCAGAAAAGTTGGTCGGCCAACAACTATACAGAGACGGATGGTAGAGAAGAAGATAGATGAGTCTGGCTGGACATTGTGAAATCAGGTAAAAAGCTTTGACTTGTGACAGACGAAACTAAAGGAAGAGATTACGACCTACCTTTTCCGGCAAAAGGTGCATAGAGAGAGAGAGAGAGAGAGAGAGAGAGAGAGAGAGAGAGAGAGAGAGAGAGAGAGATGAAGAGATGGAGGGAGAGAGAGAGAGAGAGAGAGGAGAGAGAGAGAGAACTTTTTAAAGTTGAAAAGATAAACTGCTCAAGAGTCAAGCTTACTGATGTTTAACGTTTGAACTTCCAATTTAGAAGTGATTTTCAATGTTTTTCCTTACTAAACTCTAACCTCATTCTAAAAGCTGTCGGCACAGTCTGATGCAGTCCTCTAGGTGGACTGAGAAGTGATACCTGAAACATTCCCAACACTAAGAGAAGCAGACACGAGAAGAGAAGGAAGGGTTGTTTTTTTTATAACGGCTACTTTCCTGTATCCGCATTACACGTTTTTACGATGGATACGTCGCAACACATTTACTCTCGCTCTGCACCCGTAGATAATCGTTACAATCATTCAACTCAATTAGATTTGGAATATTACAAGGAATATCGGATTGCAGCAGCTCCGTGCGTCAAAATGTATATGTCTATCAATCAATATTGTTATCGATTTAAAACCAAAGCTTACCTTGTCATCGGCTAACTGCATCAGACAGTCTTGGTTAAAGAATATTAATTCTAACCAAAGCTTGTTTGGAAATCTGAAGTTCACATCTATTTATAGATGACACCTTTTCTTACCTTGGTGCTTTTATCGCCGTAGTAAAGAATGTTACCGCCGAGTACCGATGCCGTACAAATAGCAGATGTTATAAATATAACTGAGATTACCTAAATTATTGAAATGTAATCGACACCCATAATAACAAATCATTTGAATGGAGGGCCTACTAATAGTGGAACATCATAATTATCACCAACCACTTTTGCCAGACACTTTAACGAAAGTCTGAGGATGGGCCGGTAGTGACAGCAGCAGTTGCATTCAGCATTTGCCAGGATGTTCGGTGTGCAATGCCGGTCATAATTCTAGTCTGACGCTGATGGCTGCTTAAAAATGGTTAGCGTCGACAATCGATCCGCCTGTTGACTCGCACCTGCAGTTTGGCTTCTTTTTGCTGATGGTGGCCATCTGGAATGCATTTCCCTACCCGCAGCGTGTGACTTGTTGAGAGTTAAGAAACTTTCTTTAAAAAAACGCTGTACTAATTGTGAAGGAAATGTTGCAGGTTCTAATTCTTCGTGCAGTCCCATCCCCCCTGGTCACGCTTTTCTTCAGTCACATAGCTGTCTCACGAAATAATGGAGTGACGTTCGTTGGATTTCTTTTGCCGCCAGTCGCCCTTAGGTATGCAATACGATGGTAACGTTTCGATAGGCTGTCCGCCGATAACGTCACGCGAAGAAACTCTGTTGGGAAAAAAAAGAAGAGAAAAATTGCTCTCCAAAAACGCTAACTTGGTTTTTATATTTCCTGTAACTAACTTAGATTATAGGTCACACTATATATACAGTTTCGCTTCCTGCCCCGAAATTAGAATATGACAGTTATATACTGAAGCATTTTATCTTCAGTGAAGTACTTTAATTATATTGTTTGCCAAGAAAGATAGGCATACGACGCTTTAATGGTACTTCATTGTACTTCCTTTCACCGAAAAGGGGCCACTGCTCTCTAAGAACTGAGTCAGATTTTGATGTCGATCACATATGACGTTAATTATACTCGTTAAGCTTTTCTAATGTTAATTGCTAAAAAGAGTTGATAATCATTTAATAACGGATTTGATAATGATCACTAAAATAAGTTTATGTATTTAAAATGACAGACAGGTTTTCAGTATAAAGTGAAAGCATAATTAAGAAAATTTAAAACAGATTTTAAACCTTGCAGGGTTAGTTTGAGAATTATTAACCTTGGTAATGTACAGTGGATTATTAACTGCAAAGTAAAGTTTTCTAACAACGTTAATTTACTTGCCAGTAATGGGTATGTCACATCAAGTTTTTATGTATATCTCTACTTTCACATGCTAATTAAGCATTCTAAATTGTACATTTTAAGAATTTACTTTATAAAACATTGTAGTGATTAAATACTTTCTTTAAAATGCCCTGGAAAAAAAATTTGTGTTAATGTTCATTTATTTTCTTATGATGCAAAGTTAATATTTGTTTCTAAACTAGTTTCTGTAAGTAACGTAGTATTTGGTGATTCTGAGAGTTTTGCTTTTCGGTCGTTCTTCCAGCTGGGCTGATTAACAAACATTGGATACGGTCAGGAAGCTTACCCCGAGATGTCGACTCTGATTTTTCTGTTTTGTTTCTCTTTTTTTTTGGCTGATCTGATAGTAAACTCTTCGTCGTTGTTGTTGTTGTTGTTTTCTCCATTTTAAAATCGGTATCTCTTTGATCGCAGAGCGTTCATTATAAACAGCTTACAAGAAGAAAATGCAACAATTTAAGTTTTACGACGGGCATGCATTTTGCCATTTATTGGAATAAACTTTGACCTCAACGAATATTGCTATCTGTTTTCGTCTAAATCTCTTTCAGGCGCATCGCAGTGTATTCCGTGATAAACATTAGTAGTATTTATTCTGGCTGGGCGCGACGAGGGCAGGTAGTATCGATCGGAACGTCGGGAGTTACGGAAAAGTATGTACACATTATTGCTGGTGATGGGACTTTAAGATACAGGATTATAACCTCAAATGCCAAGAAGATTATATCCAAGAAAAATAGCTTTTCTCACAGCGCCAAATAACGCTCTCTTGTGACCTTCTCAAAGTATTCCGACCTCGTTGCAGAAATGATAAACCAAATTTCGTACGACCTATGACCAACATACAATTCGTTTCGCTGCATCGTAATAAAAATCCGCGTTCTTTGTTAGCTCGCTAGGAGCTCGGCCGTTACAGTGGTGCAATCAGATAAGAAAAAACAACCCGGAAGCGAGGAGTCAGGAGGACGCGAGCTGGGATAATTTGGCCCCAACCAACGACCAACCAAACAGCTATAAAAACAGCAAATTTCTCGAAGTGGTTAGAAAATGTATAATGGCGAAGTTTCGAGACACTAATTTCCAACATTGAAAAAGAAAAAAAGAAAGAACACTTTATTTACAAAAACCGTCTAACTACAAAGCGTAGGTTTATGGGGATGGCTTTCAATGGCAGAGAGTTGCTCTGATACCGTGTTTACATCATCACGTATCGACAGCTCTTACCTGATTTGTCGTGATTCATCAAATTCAAAAGTCACATTATAAATCGTACCATTGGGAAGGTGTATACACAATCAGTTGATTATAGTAACTGTCTCCCTTAAACTAGACAGTATTTAGATTTTACATAGAAACTAATGAATGATTAATAATCTTAAAATCTGTTGTCATTTCTGCTTTTTTATTATGAATTTTATGCACACGTCTCCACGTGTATCAGAGAGAGACTCCAGCTAAACGTAAAATCGATTTGACGTTCTACCGATCGAACCCTATCCTGACTCTCGAGGTCTGACGTCTCACAGCAGGGATCTGGAAAGGTAGGTGTGGGGTATCAGCCTTGGGAACCACGCGAGCTATCCGGGTAAGGTTGTAAAGTGGCCGAGGTGCCAGCTAGTCAAGAGTTACCCGCGGAACCCTCAACACACACGTAACCGGAAAATCCTTCTACAGCTGTTTGTTTTCGGATGTGGGAGTAAACCCGTGTGGCTGGCCGGCAAAGAAGAAAAACATAACAGGGAGGTACGGAAAACCGATCGGGATTCGAACACGAGCTCTCAGCCATAACGGTCCACCAGCCTGCCAGCGGGTCACTGGCTATTTGACTGCCATCCGTGAAAATGACTAACACGCTGAGCTCATCTGGGAAAGGTTGTAACCATACCACAGCTATATACGTCACCTTAATCTTTCAAAACAGAGTAATTGTTGAACGTTCGCCGGAAGTAGGTCATTAAAGTGACAAACCTTTGAGTAAGTTGTACATACAGTGATTTATCATTGTGAACCTATTGATTGCCGTGCTATGTGTTTTTTTTTTTTTTATGAGTGGAGTGTAATTTTAAAATTTTAATTGAATGTTGCTTCAAAAGAATATATTGCATTAATATTTCATTTCTCCACTCCAACCCGCAATCACTGGTAAAAACAAACCAAGGGTCAACCTTAACGTTCGTAAACATTCTATCCAGTGTGTGCAGACTTTGAATATTGTCGCACAGCTTTAATAGTTAATTAACTAAATGCTGTGACACTTCAGGACCACCGCAAATGGGAAAATGGAGTCAATCTGTAAATTATAAAACAAATTAAAATATTGTATCTTTATAATTGAAAATACCTGCGGTTCTAACTCCTGAGGGGTCGTCTTTTGACCAAGGAATTGTTTAGAAACTTTTACACAGTGGAGGGGGACTGAATGATACGGAAGAACGTTAAAACAGATTATCATTAACTTAAATATTTTAAAACCGGTTGTAAACATCTGTAATTGGTTTTTTTAATGTTTTAAGTGGAAGTAGTGCTACGATAGCCAAAATCTTCTGCGAAAATGATTTGCAACTGCAGGAGAATAATATCGCATGGTTCCGGTTGAGCTGTTCAAAGCTTAATTCATGCAGAACGGCAGAATATCCGTCGAGTCATCTTCACTTCAGAGAGGCCAACCAACCACACACCGCTGGTTGACCGCACTGGGATCAACACTATTCCAGCCATCCGACTGCTGTCCCGCGAGTAAGACTTCCCAGAATTCCACGTGCCACGCCACCTACCGTCGGTTTCCCGTCACTCTCGCTCTCTGGCAGATCGCCGCGTCCATCAATCAGCCGGGGAAATTCTATTTGCGGGCCCGGCGCCAGAGAAAACCTTTGCTATAGTACGGGCCTTGTGGGTGTCCCGAAACACCCTGCCTGGGTGCATCCTCTCGAGTTAGCATTAACACCCCACCCCGACAGCGGTCGCCGTGTTACCGACGCGGAACAGGGCTGCTGGCTTGGCGCTCGTGATAGCAGCGCCTGATGACGTCAGTCACACTGAAGAAGAGCGGTTGGAAAATAAACAAACAAGATAATAACCTTAAGCTGACGCCACCCTCCAAATATCGGTCCATCACCTAGCAAGAGAGGAGCATTTGAGTCCAGCCATACATCGGAGCCAAACAAGGTGCGCGAGAACCCGAGCGTGTAAGTAAATATCTGAGCCTCGATTTCAGTAGCAGCGAGGGATGTACCGTACTCTACGATCGCTTCATGTCTCCGACTTATTTAATTTGTTCTATAAACTCTACAAACTAATTCACTTCAAATGTTCTTCGCTACGCAGTTTGGCTCGCACAGTACCTATTGGTATGAGCCAACGCCTTCCCTTCCCGATTCCCTTTCTCTCTAATTCGTCAATATGCAATCCAGTTTCGACAAATTAATAATACATAATAGATAATAAAACACTCGCTCTCGCTTCTGCGTAAAGGAACGATGATGTCGACTATTTTCGTGTCTGAAGCGCATTTTAAGCTTTCTTTACCAACGATGAGAATGGCAAACATTAATCTTGAATTACACATGAAAAGAGAAATTAATAGCCGAGACTGTTCGTCCTTGCAGATTAGACTCCGTGTGACATTTATCTGTTTTCCATTACATTGGTATATAATTATGTGTATGACGTCGTTAAATGACGTCTAACTGACGTTGTGACAATACGAATTACATATGCAAAAGGAAACTTAATAAGAGAATCTTGCTTTCACCGTCTGTATACCATCTGCGATGCATTTGAGCCTAATACCCACAGATCTGTACTACTCAGCAAGGGTTGAGCCATAAAAAAAAACTGTGACATACACAGTATCTTACTCAACAACTGAATCTTACCACTCCGATTCCACGTGTTCTGCATTACGAGTATGTGAACTAAATATGCAGCCAGTTCAACACAACTCTTGACTAACGCTTCTTGGAGGGTTAGCGAATCCACCTCAGGTATTATTAGTAAGGTAATACAAAGGGCTAAATAACCCTAAAGGGGGTGGGTGGGTTAGTGACTAGTCTACTGGACAGTGAATACTTAGGGCCCCTCTGACAGTCTTCTATCGTTCTTCGCCAGCCGCACGTGAGGGTTCCCTCCAACCTGAAAAAAATTAATAGTTTCAATGTTGGCTTCGCTCTCGAAGTCGTCAATGCCGATAGTTGCTGCACAGAATAAGGTTTTCCAGCGGATAACAGTGGGCGCTGCCACCCATGCCTTCCCCTCCAGGATGTCTCCCTTGTAAAGATTGGTGAACGAAAATAGGAACTTAATTTCGTGCGAGTTCTGCGAATTGCATTCGTCGTTTTTTTTTAAAAAAATACATTTCCGATGAACTGAGAGGCACCGTCCATCTTTCCAAACCGCTTCGCCCCTATTTACGCTTGCTATCTTCACCTGTCGACTTGCTGTTCCATGGTCATCCGTGTATTCTCTTTCGTCCAACCTTTCCGCTGCTGTTGACATTCTTCTTAGTTTCGTCGCTTTGACGTCAAAACGGGGGACTGTTTCCCAAGATAACCGGCTCACTTTCGCCAGTTGTCGATAGCTTCCTTCGTATCATACACCCCCCCCCCTCCCACGATGTCCTCTACTGCGGGGAGACTTTGCCGTGGTGTTAACCGAAAGCACCGCCAATAAAGGTGGAGATTGGTATTTTCCATAATAAATGTAACCCCGGCGTTTTTATTAATAACGAGCGAGCCAGAACGGAACGATTTCTGGAATTGCACCGAATACCTTCCACCCCGACCGGTCAGTCCGCAGAATAAAACTCAACGTTAATAAGCTTCAAGTACATTTCCTCATGCAACGACCTTCTTTCTGTTTGACAAAGGTGAGCGACCCTGTCCGACCACCGCTGACCTAACTACGCATGTACATTTCAGAAGGGTTCTCTCTATACATGTGTGTGTGTGTATATATCAACTGCATCATCGTTGATAACATTTTTCTACCCCTCCGCCCCTCCCAACTTCTATCGTGGGTTCAATTAAAGTCAAATGAAAAGTAAATCAAGGTTGTTGGGGAATTTTATTTCCTTTTTTTAACTGGAGAAAATCTGATGCTAATAAAAATCAAACTTAAAAAAGGGAGACTTTCCTGCTCAGCTCGATAAGAGGGGGAAAGTGAAATATACACGGGTCGGTGTGCGCACGGGTCCGCCGCCCGATCAGATTAACGAAAACAGTAAAAGAGCAGATGTTTTCCTACTGATAACGTTAGGCTCAACGAAATTATTGTCCTTATCTTCCGACAGTTCAATAGTGAAATAGCCTACAATGTTTCCTCCTGGGCCTGCTCAAGGCAACACAAGAATATCTTTTGGCATGGTCCGTTTGCGACTGGTCCTTTTCAAAAGATAATTCGCTGCAGACCCTGTATCCTGATTACTTTTGGCAAACACCACTTAGAAAAGTCGTCGTTCAGCGAGCATCTGTGATGGGGATTCTGGATGGATTTTTGGTATTGTCGAGCTGAGACCGTCCTAAAAGATCACGCACCTGTCCTTTGTTCGCCTGCTTGTCACTTACATGAAAATGCCGATTCAATCTGTAACCGAATTAAAGTAAGTATATTTTATCGGAAATTAAATATGAAAAGCAAAATGGAAGATTTTAAATCTACGGTTTGGATGTTTTAAATGAAAACTGGCGAGTTTAGAAGACACGTTACAATTAAAATCGAATGAAGCCATTGTGGTTAAATGAAAATGTAAACTTGAGTTAATCTGATGAATTTCATACTTTTAAATAAATGTGCTGCACATTTATCTAGAAGTAAATTCACACTTATAATGCGATGTCTCTCATGAATGATACCTTCTGAAGGTGAGCAGTATAGTATAGAATAGCATTCTAAAACACGATATGTTATGATATTGGAATTGATTATATAGTACAGTATAGTATAGGATAGCGGGCAAGGTGCATTATAGTACAACATAGTTTATCATAATGTGAAATGGTGTAGAAAAGCGCAGTTAAGTATGATATAGTGTAAATTTTAAGGTATTGCATGATAGTGAATATTATAATGTAATATATTGTGGGATTTCAAATAACTGTAATACATAATATTGTATTGAATTGTATAATATAGTATAGTGTAGTAAAACACAGTATGACATAGTTTAGTAGGGTATTATGATGTATTACAGTAAAGCATTCTAATATATCAAATAGCCTGCTTTCGAAACGAGTACAATAGTATGGTATTTTGAATTATTGTAATGCATGATAATGTATGGAATAGTATAGTATAGTATAAAAGAATAGGTATAACGTCATTTTACAGTAAACTAGAATGTGTAATGATATAATATATTAGGTCGTTACAAAGGTTTTGTCAGTTTTCATACTATGTTGATTTGGACTTCATTTTCTGCCCGCTTGTGAAGGTGTACGTAGATAAGTTATATATCATTTTGTAGCCTGTGCTTTGGCATACATTATGCAAAACCTACCTTTTTAAAAACCATAAAATGGATGTTTGTTTCAGGTTCTGAGCGAAGCAGGGATAGAAGAATTTTTCGTGCCATTTTGCTTCACGAGTTCAAACTGGGCCACAAAGCGAGCGAGGCAACTTGTGACATAAGCGAGCATGGGGCGAGGACAGAAAATGAGCCCATAGTACAACGATGGTCTGCAAAGTTTCGATAAGGAGATGTGAGCCTCGAAGATAAGGAACATAGCCGACATCCTTCCAGCTGTGATGATGACCGTCTGAAAGCCTCAGTTGCCGATCCAAGAAAAACAGTGCTATTTCTGGAGAGTTTGACCTAAGCACTGTAACTGCTTTCCGGCATCTTGAAGCAATCGGTAAGGTGGGGAAAGTTTGACAAGTGGTTGCCTCACGAGTTGAATGAATAACAACAAAATCGTCAATTGGAGATCTGCTCTTCGCTTGTCATAAGAAGCATAAATGGCCCATTTCTTGACCAAATCATTACTTGTGATGAAAAATGGGTCCTTTACAACAATCACAAACGATCAGCACAGTGGCTCGACAGAGACAAGGTACCTAACCACATTCCAAAACCAAGCCTCCACCCAAAGAAGGTCATGGTCGCTGTCTGGTGGACTGTAATTGGTGTCATCCACTATAACTTCTTGCAACCTGGCGAAACTATCACAGATGTAAGGTACTGTCGTGAATTAAACGTTCATCAGAAATTGTCTCAACGACAGCCGGCATTGGTGAGTCGTAAAGGCCCAATCCTGCTCCACGACAATGCTCGTCGTCATCTGGCTCCCAGCCTATTTACCAGACCTTTCTTTCACAGACTACCATCCTTCCAAACACCTCGACAGCTTCCACCATATGAAATCTTTTTCCAACCAAGCAGCAATCTAAACTGCCTTCCAACACATCATCGACTCCAGAAATCCAGATTTTTTTTCAAAATGGTATAAATGTACTTGTAACTCGTTGGCACAAGTGTATCGATTGTGATGGAACTTACTTTGATTAATAAACCCCACGTTCAGCGGCGATATGAAGTCTCGTTGTTGCGGTAAAAAAAACCGACAAAACATTGTAACAACCTAATAGTAATCTAAAATGAAATGTAGTTTGGTGAGCATTATAGTATAGAATAATATAGTAGTGTGAGATATTATACAGTATGATGTGGTATAGTATTCTGAGGTATGGTTTGTCATGGCATAGTGTAATATAGTATTCTCAGTTTATATCAGGGGTGGTATAGTCTGATATAGCAAACTATTCTAAGATAAGATATGGCATGTGATATTACTAACGTAATATTATAACGTATAAAATAGTGTGGTAAGTAATATAGTACACTAATATGGTTTGAAAAACTCAAAACCTCAACCAAATGTTGAGTTCAGCAGTCAGTCACGTAACCCCGGGGCATTATCCCTTCCTTACCTTTATTAAGTTATCGTCTAAAGCAGCATCCCTGGGAAGTTTCTGCCAAGGAACATTTAATTGTCTAATATATTCATACAATTAATAAGGCATAAAATTGAGTTGATCTTATACTATCAGTAGCACTAATGAGAATATCTTCACGAACGTGTAAACTCACGTTAGTAGCCTGGTTATTATTATACCGTGGTTAGACTTGATAAATCTTATTTTTCATCTCTGAGTAGGCGGGTCTGAGTGTGACATTTATTTGATAACGAATTAAAGAATCTGCTAACATTCACGTTTAGATAACTTGTTGTTAAAATGGAAAACACGAGCAGGAGAAGAAAGTGCTCGGGTAGATCGGTAGACTATCTACGTTTGTCTTGTACAGAGCAGTGCCAGAAGAATATGGACCCTCTTGAAGTATAAGTAGCTTTTACTGGGACACGTGTGTACGCGTAAGAGTCGTGTAAAATAGTAGAAAACACGAAAATAATATTTAATGTTTTATATGGATAAGCGTGCAACAGAATTCAGAGTTCCCTCGATGAACATCGGAACATCTTTCCAGCACCCAAAGTCTTTCCCGAATCCTAACACTAAGACTACTCTGTTGAGTTGTAGTCTGCAAGCAGCCTCTTCACACGCCTGGATGGTCTTCCTCTTCTTTATGTTCGTCCATTAGACGTGAAGTTACAAAACTGATACTCATCAAAGAGAAAAATACGTCTAACATGTCATATTTCTGTGCACCATTTCCTGGGTCCACGCAAACCTGCGCTTTGCAGTTATTTCAGTCATCCGAAGAGTCACACGACCGTTAGGCAAATAACATTAAGTTGCATGCTATGATATATTTTACAGTATTTGCGATGTCTACAAGCCTTCGCACGGACTGGACCTCACCTGGAAAGCAAGCATCTCTTTTTGTTTGTTTTTTTCTGTAACCACTGACGGCTGCCCTGGTCGATGGTTAGCTACTCTTTCATTTGTCTGATGAAAATTAGAAATGGTTATGCACTGACCTATTTGCGAGTCTAAAATTCCAACGCGCTGTCTTTTACTTTGACCACGGTGAGTGTCCAACTCTGCAGCCTCGCGAAAATGGTAATATATTTCAAGCACCAACTGTTCGACCCGTCTTTAGCATTTTACCAACTCTTTTGTTCCATGACATATGCTATTCATGGCCTGAGCGCACAGTCTTGTGGGTAACATGGGTTGTGCCTCCGTTATGCTTAGTAGATATCTTCAATTCTAGAATTAGAGTTTTGACAATTAATAACAGAACTCCTCTTTGCTGTCTTGTTCTGTCAGAACTTTGGTTTAAAATCTAATATCCTCTGCTGTGCGCTTACTCGAGGAAGTTCTCTGGTACTTGTCTGCCAATCTAATATTTCTCTTCCTAAATAACGTGGGACATAGGCATTCATCCACCAACTCCAGGCGACGCTGACTTCTATATTTGAAGATATCGTATTACATGTTTTTTTCCACAGGGCCGAGATGCAGTTAAAAGTACCATTATTGATAAGGGTATAAATTCCCACACTTTCAATCATTTCTCTTTTCAAGTCTCACGTGCAAAAACGTGAACACTGTTTCACAAAAAAAAAACAAAAGGTTGTTCTAACGTAATAATCGGAAACTCTTCCACTTGTCTCATCATTTATGCAAGATGCATTTAAATCCCGTAGACTAAAATCAACCAGAAACTGCTGGAGATTACTGACAGAGAGAATTGACAGATTTTAGAACCAAACTATAAATGAGAGCTGATCTCTGTCCAGACTCTACTTTGTCTTTGAATGTTGTAATTATAACGATACATCGTTACAGCAAATATATTTTGTTTGTGTACTATAGTCATAGATATTCGATGTCAACAAATGCATATAAATAAGATTATTATAAATAGAAATGATTTTATGTCGGCCCTTAAACAATAGCCATATATATATTTGAAACCATAGCTCTGGCGAAAGTTATTGTCTTCTCACTCATAGATCATGAAGATAGTGCGCAAACGAACTCTGTGTTTGAGTTCAGCAAGTCCACAGCTGCGCATACAGTTGTGGGTGAACATACACGTTGCATTTAGAAGCACTGGAACGAATTACATCAAATTGCCTAGAGTTGAGACGCACAATAAACATGCCCGGACTGATTGCCATAATTCTAGGATAAATTTTCTAACGGGCAACTTAATTGGCCCCGGGAAGGGGGGGGGGACACTAGATCAAAATATCCCTCTTTCAGCAGATCTCGAGACGTACAATGAATGGACCAGTCACGCTTGATATGCGTCAGTAAGCTAAGTTAGGATTCACCACACTAATTCTTCCAGTTCCATTGAGATTTTTAGGCTTTGGACTCTCAGTCTGAATACTTCGAACTTATTACTAATTTTAAAAAGACGACGGATACTAATAAAATTGCTTAATTATGTACAGCAATCATATGCAGATGGAAAAGCTTGGAATTTACTGCAAAGTAAATGTGATCTCTAACAAAAAGCAACCGACATCAAAATGCCCGGAACGATCGGGAATCCATCTCCATTGTTGACGGTCTGTAATTTGAAATCACGCCGTTCAAATTACATTTTAGAACCCCATAAAAAGTAAAACTTAGAGTACAATATTAAAAGAATACATTTAATAATATTTTGAAATATTCAGATTTTGTGTGATTATAGTCCCTTAATAACCCTGCAGACAGGAGGGGAACATCTTGTCGAAGCCATTAAAGGGATCAACACGTGGCTGGGGAAGCATCTATTGGCCGACACAGGCAGGCCCCTCTGAACTGAGTGCTGGTTTCAGTTGTGGCCCCTGTAGCAAACGGTGATAGCCTTCTAGCGTGGGAGCCATCAGAGATGTGGCTAAGGTAGCGCTTGATTAGAAACTTTAAACACCCTAAGATTCTTGACAACGCACCTGGCCTCTCCTGTGACTAGCGTGGACCCGGTTTGACGACACTTCTGATGTTTCCAGGAATTCCACGAGCATCGTATAAATAAGCTGCCCCTTTTAATGATCTCAGGCGCTTCTCTACTGGCGCGCGCGCTCTCTCTCTCTTTCTTCATTAGTGTGTCCCACCGACTGAGTTATGCCCGAGACTCCATCTGCAGGTCCGTATCAGCAACCTGATCCGGACTCCGCCGTTATCGTAAACACCACTGGTGGCACAGTCACGTAACAAAGACATGTGCTTGAGACATTGACTGTAAATCAACACAGGTGTGGGGCCTCGGGCGCGCAAAAAAAAATGTAAATTCCACTAAAATTATCAGCGATACTTTCAGGAAAAAACTCACTAATGTCTGCTGTTTTGATTTAGTGACCAAAATAAATGGTTATTTAATTTTTAAAAACAAACAAACAGCTCCTTATCATTCCAGCACCATTCCTCCAGAGTTCGGTGTTCAAACTCTCCAGAGTCAGAACGATCTTGGAAAAGTCAGCAGGTGTCCAACTGTTTAAATTTTGAATTTAAATGTAACGACATTTCATTGATCTTAAAATTTCCTTATACTATAAAAGTAATTATGGGGCCGTTTACCGTAGAAAATATGGAACTTATAAAACCTGGAATGACGATAAAACCGAAACTGTCGCCAGGAAATGCCCATAGTTGGTATTTAATGTCTGCAGATCTCATTGAAAGTTGCCATCTGATGGAGCTTACTGGACATAACATGTAGGAAATCTAAGATGTTAATAACATGAAAAAATGTCTCAAACAAATTCTGGTGTCTTGAAAAGAAGTCTGGGTAGAAGGTCAATCGAGAAAACTTGCATTCTGCCGTCTTTACATAGAACTCTTCCGGGGTTTCCCATTATTCTGCTTCCCTTCCATGTCCGATATTAATGTAACAGCCATAGCCAGTCAACAGTGTACTACACACAATAAGAATTTCCAAAACGGTATTTAGAACTGAGATTAGACATTATTCTTTTTTGTTTATTTTTAAACATTTCCCCCCCCCTTCTTTTTATTATCGTTGCTGTCTTTTCTTTCCTCCCAGCACGCACTTCTGTTTGCTCGCGGTTTTTTTACGTCATCGCTTCCACAACGAGTCTCTGACCTCGAATCCGAATTCAATTACATCCAAGTTAGCAAGGAACGGTGATTTCGTGTCTGGGCTAGAGAGTAATTCAATATTTAAAAATAATTAATACAGGGAGTAAATAATGTTCACAAAATTAATTATTGATTGTGGGGGGGGGAGAGTTCTTTTTTTGTTTTCTACATCCCTGTTCTGCCACGCTGTGGCTGATATTGGTTTTCTGGCCTGGTGTCTCCCATAACTTTCCAATAATCGCCATAGACCGTTTCCTCTCAGACATTTTTCTTTTCACACCTCTAAATCGAGAGTAACAAAGATTTAAACATGGAGACGTTTCTTCTGCGTGCTTTCTCAATTTAATCATTTCTGGAGTGCACAAGTAATTCTAGTCGCACGATTCTAATAATAATAATTTTAGAATTGTACATCCTTTACGGGTTGACAGTGTCTGAAAATTGACTTGAGTTCACTCACTGCATTCTAGGAAATATTAGGTTCTTCTAACCCTGACCAGACAGTTTCACAATTTTGGCCAGAATAGTCTGAGCGCTACAATGTCAGAGGACATGATTATTATAACAAAGCAATTTCTTATACGCTCATGGAAGTAGCTAGGTGAAGCAAACTTTGGAAAACCGCAATGAGCATCTTTTATATCCACGTCTGATTAGGCATGGAAATGAAAAGATTTTGCATCACTGCGTGGTCCACACTTTACCGCAGAATGCAGCCTTCAGCCTTTTTTTTTTTTTTTACAATAAATAGACAGGAACGTTTAGATAACAGTTTTCTATTAAGGAGTTCAGCTAAGTTCGCGTTTGAGCTCTGCGTAGCCCAGGGAAGAAGCTGAAGATCCTATCGTCTCTTTCAGTCAGTTGTAGCCTTGGCAGTTTGACAAGTTGCGTTATCTTCTTGAAGAACACGCGTGGCGAATTGAAGAAAACCATAGACAAACAACAATAGGTTGAGAGAACAATGTATCGAACTACGTTTAACCTTCCTGCGATGAATTTTAATTCTGACTTTACTGCTGTATCAGAATACGACCCACTCCGTCTCGCTACAGCTATCATGATGTTTGTCGGCCGAAAACAATGAAACCGAAAAGCTTCCCGAGTTTTCCATTGCGCCACTGACCATACTTCTGATGAGAGTTGCTAGAATTTAGACTCGTTACAGAAAAAAAAGTCAAGCTTACAATAGTGCAGAGGTTTCTTTACTATCTGTTGTCACCACGCCATTTTTGGCGGCTCGACTGACACCTGTGATGAGCAATTTTCTTTGAGCCATTCATCTATTGTATTCGAATCAATGAAGAATTCGTTAAATTGTTATCTGCCTGGAATTTATAATGTCAGTAATTTATGCAAGTGTTTGACGTCGTCGTGGAAAAGATGGCGAACAAATGCAAACGGTGGGGTGAGTAGACGGCAATATTTCAGGCTGAAGGGGTGCAAAACTTGCATCAACATAATAAATTTAAGAGAAGAGGAGCACGTAAGAAGCTCGTAATATTAATAAATTTGCCCTCTTGCTATGCCCTCACTCTGATCACCTGATCATATGCCTGTCTTCCTGTAAAAGAAGGAGTGCCAAGAGCATCAAATATCTTCATTTTTATTATACAGAGTAAAGACCACTGCTTCATTTTCTACAATTTTACGTAATGAAAGTTTTGCATAGTTTCACTATTTCTGTAAGAATTCATATTATTCAGGAAATTATTGTAGCTAAAGCATTTGTTTTGTAATATCATTTAAGAGTTTGCGTGTTTTTCTGTGAGGAAAGCTACTGTAACCAGCGAAGAATTGTTCGTCCAAAGCTTCCATGTAAATGGTAATAGTAGAGTCTGAAATCTTGACTTCCGTCTGTCTAGACTGGAGAATGAGCCAAGTGATTTGGAGTACAGACTCTATTATCTAAAATTAAATTATCGAATGACATTTAAGCTCAAAGTTTTATAAAATATCAAGATAACGACATTAAAAAATGTTTTAGGTTGGATATTTTAATGATTGAGTAATGATAATGAAGTGGGTAATGTAAAAGGTCTGTCTATTGATCAGATTCCTGTTTGGCTGGAAGTAAGTAAGACTCATTTTACGAAATACCGAAATGACCGCTAACTGATTTGTAGACGACTTCAATAACAACTTGGTTCTTATGGTAGACATCGTCGGGCGGTCTTTTAAGTAAACTGTTTGCAGTATCCTGCTGCATATATTTAAAACTCATCTCGTTGCATTGCCAAACTTATAGAGCACGTGTTCGAGCACCAGAAGAAATCCTCTCGCAGACAGCGGAAAGGCTAAATTGTTCTGTTCGCTCTATTTGCAGTATGACGCCAGTTCATCGCCAGTGTTGTTCTATCTCAAACGACAACTGTCCGTCTGTGGCAAGGGCGGGGTTAAAACGTCTTAGAGCCGGGGGTATCTCGTGTTTCTACCTCCGGTGCATCCCGATACCGCTGGTTGTTTTTTTCGACAACCTCTTTGGTGTCAATGCTATCGGTGCCGTCGACGGAGCGTGTACCGAGCTCTAGGATGAGGTTGTAACTGAAGCTGTTAACAGCAGGCTTCTCGATTGTGCCACGGCGTACAAAGGATGCTCAGTTTCGCTTCGCGTCCTGGCAGAAGTGGGACGAGCGTGTGACGCTGTACATACAACGCAGACTAATATAAAGTCAGCTCCCTGTCGGGGAGGGAAGGCGAGATTAGACAACACGCTGCCGCCACCTCGACTATAGCGAGGCCGTCTAGCAGACAGACATCCCGTGCACCCCTCGAACCTGTTCGTGCCGCCTAGCTAAACCTTTGTGTTGCAGGGTGCGTGTCTGGGGTTTTCTCCCCTTTCTCTCGCGAGAAACACCGCGCTCTCGTGTCGGTTTTTACCAACGGAGACTTAACCTCGGACACCTGAAACGCTGATCGCTCACAAAGCGAGAGCAGTGTCTCGCAATGGCGATACCCCTAATTCCCGTGACTTAGAATAAAAAAGAATGAACTAGGTGTAGAGGAGCAAGGCGGACGTTTTAAACAAATGGCAGGACAACAGCGGGTGGGAGTTTGTAGTAGAGAAACAAAATCATGGAGCGTTAAACCTACTTTAGGCAGAAATAACTGAACCTTAACCAAATACGTAAGATGGCAACGGATCTAGCTGTAGAAACCGGGTCATGCGGTGTTAAGCTTTACTTTAGACAGATAAGGATTAAGGCTAAATGCTGGAGTTCCAAAACATTGAGAATTCACACTAAGGCGACAAAGACTTGCATAGCTTTAATCCAAACTTTAAGGATGCAAAATCACATGGTTTTAGTATTAACTCTTTGGATGACATGGAACCTTAGTGTTGTCATTCGCCTCTGGAGGACACAGCCTCGTGGGATGTTCTCATTAACTCTGAAAGGACGTAAAATCAAACGAAAACAGTTTTAAGTACAAATATACATGGTAAATATTTAAATTACGAATAGTATGCGCCATTTTACGAAAAGTGTTTAATGGGTTAAATTTCTCTGAAAATAAGGGGGCAATTCCGCAAAGAGATATAGAATTCCGCCACCGTGGGTCAGGTAAGCTATGACATTTCAACAGCAGGTAAGCAACTTCTCCTTATACGCCACTGTTTTCAGGTGATATTCTTTCCCTCTTCCAGGCCCGTCTCTACAGATCGGGTCCCGCATTCCAAAGAGAAGGCAGTCGTGACGCCTCTTCAGGACGACCGCGGGCATTTTAAATTGACCTCCTTGACGTAGTTCGCCGCCAACCATTATAATTAACGGCGGATGTGTCGTCACGAATGGTATGCGGGGAATTCTTTGTGCGCCAGTCACATGATACCGACATCTGATAATCATCGGGTTGACACGCGTGAATTGTCGGGGCCCCCGGGGCCGAAAACAAGATCTACGACTAACAAGCAAATTGATGGAGAAAATACTAGGACTCACAAACGCATTGCGGGTTTGGGGCTGGAACAGAACTTACTTCGTCGAGATGTCTAGAATTGTCTTTCCTTTCCAGCTCCTAATAAACAGAATCACTGATTTGATCTCGGCTTAAAGGGAACCATATGAATAAACAACCATATTTTTTCTAAAGCAGGTATTGTCACAATTATTATTATTATTATTATTATTATTATTATTATTATTATTATTATTATTATTATTATTATTGTTGTTGTTGTTGTTGTTGTTGTTGTTGTTTTGTTTATCAGATTGTCTCTCATCTAAACGGCTTTTCAAGAAGACTCGGTGACTAGAATCACTGACTGCTGCTATCGCTCACCAACATCTGATATTAAGGGAAGCGGTATGCAACTCGAAAACGATGGACTGTGTCATTTTTCTCTCTTATATATTTACTCTAACAGAGCTTTAGCCTGTCATCTCTCTCGTGCCTATAAATAAAGTACCATTTCGAAATTCAGGTTTCTACAGACCGAGGTCATACGACATTATGTCCAAATACATGTGCAAGTGAGTGCGCTTTTTCCTACCTCTTTAAGACTCGAATTTTAAAGGTTCTAAATGTGATCAAGAAAACTGTTCAGTCCCGCAATTCGGGTCGGATCTGTCTTCGACTCTATATTCAATTTCTTATAGTCACGTGTCTGCACTGACCGTCAGTGGGTCAGGGACAACTTTGATGAAGTATACGTCAAACTACAATGATTCCTGGATACCGTCAGGCACGACGCCAACTCGTTGGATAGTTGCAATGGAGATTTTAAGTTGGCGCAAATCCTTTCAAAGCTCAGCCAGTTTTTCCTCTTTAGATTAGCGTCAGAGGCCAGCCTCGTGCGCGGTGGACCGGGCCTCACCTGGTTAACAACAACAACAAAAAAAATTTCGGCTCGTCTTTTAATCACCGATGGTTGTCCCGTTCGGTGGTTATTTGTCCGACGACGCTAAATGTATGCACTGTCACACTCGCGAGATGGAGATTCCGGCACCGTTCACCTCTCGCTGGACACAGTCTGATTGTCCAGTCCCACGACCTCGTGTGGACGCCGACACTTCGCGAGCGCCATCTCTACCAGCTCTACTGCCTCGTGACACGCGCTATTTATAGCGGGAGTGCACAGCCTTGTGGGTAACATGGGGCTGTTCCATTGTTTTTATGGGTGCTAGTTTTATCCTGGCAGGACTCCACAATTTCGAAAATATAGATATTGACAGACATTGAAAACTCAGTTACGATTATGTCACTTAAAGAAACAAAAACCAGGATTATACGGTATATGATATCATCTGATCATCTTAACACATGTTTTGGACTTCCATGTTTAACGTTTAGAGACAGTCAGTTTACATAAACAAAGTATAATGTCTGCGGTTTTTAATTTACCTCTATAACCCTGGCAAAATACCTAAAATCACGGCTTAATTTATTTTTGAAAAAGGAAGTCAATGGATTCTATTTTAAACACGCTTGGTTTGGCTACTGAAAAATGCCGAGAGGAATAATTTCATGAATATGCTGGCGATCTAATGTTTACCTGACCGCCCACGTTCTCCAGGGATGGATGACCTCTAGAGCAGAAGGTTGCGATATTCGCGACCGATTTAAGGATGCAAGAACCATGACGGGTTAATGACGGAGCTTTTGCAGAACAAGGTATACGTTGCACAACCTGCTCCATCAATACCGCTGCACAAGACGGGTTTTCTTTTTGAATCGACAAAATCTGGACCAATGTGACAATCTTTTCTGGAGAATGCAGGCATCCGCATGACTTTAGTGCCTCTTGCCAGCAATATAAGAAACTTGCTCGTAATTACGTTCTTAAGTGGGAAATTCTATGGCGCAATTCGATGAAGGAGCTGGCTACCCCTAATTCCAGAAAACAAACTACGTGGGCATAAACGGCAATCTGAACGCTCAGGCTTACATTGAGAAAGTCATGCTGCGACCTGTATTGCTTTACTTGACAATGAATTAAGAATACGGAGCTTCCAGCAATACACTGCATCCCCAACCTCCTCTCTCTCACACACACACAAACACAAATGGCCAAGGGTAATTTGAATCGACTAAAACATCCAAGTACTAGGTTTGCCGTTTTGATCCTCGATTTAAATCCCAATAACCACCTGTGGCATGAATTACATCGTCTCAAAAGCTGTGTCCGACCATTCCTCGGAAAAGTTGCTGACCTACCACAGGTATGTTGCAGGATCGATAGATGGCTCTTCTACCAGCTCAGGTGAAACAACTGCATCACTCCATGCCTATCGGCTGCAAGCGTATACCACTACCAAAATTGTGGACAAACTTTCGAGCAAAATGTTAATGCCCATAACACTGTCATATTCCTTTAATGTTACATCATCCCTTGAGGAGATAGACATTGTTCACTTTTGCCAATTAGGAAATAAACCATTTTCTGATTGCCGCATCAGCATCCCCAATGCCCGCTAAGCGTTCCAGCTGAAGAAAATGATCATGTTTCGTGACATTGTTGGAATCAGTTGCAGACTACTGGCAAGATTTTTCATGTTGTTCTTATTATAAACAATTAGCTTGTTGGCACATTGTGCCTATATTTATTACATTAAAATTCCGTATATAATGCACTTTATTAATATTACTAATTTTAACTTAATCTGCACATTTTATACATTTTCCTTGTGTCATCAGCACATTTGAAGAAATAACCAAATTGGTGAGGTACCGTTGTCACCGATACTGGATAACCCGCAGTAAAGATATTCTTCTTTAACCAAAAGAAACACTTCTCTTCAGATTTCCAGGATAAACTGTCTGAATAAACTTCCATTATGCTTAAGAGAGGAGAAGCCATCTTAAGTCACGTGGAAGAGCCGCTATTAAGCTGAACTTGAGAAATAGATAGGAACCATTTACTGGAAGATTATGATTTCATAGCTTGTAGTAAATCTTTAAGTAAATCTGGCAGTAATAAGAGATTTTTTGTTGTAACTAAAAAGATATTAGATCAGTCTCATATTCATCCCACCCCACCCCACAAGTTGGGATTTTTAAAATGTCATGTTTTTTTTTTTAAATCTTATATATCATTCTCTAGTTTTCTATAAAGAGATAATTTCGCCAGAGTAAAATAACGGAGGATACACAAGTAAATAAATAAAAGCTTTTACAGATGGCACGATACAGAGAAACGTAACAACGCAGAGTTAGAAGATAAATTTAAAATCTAACCTCTCCAGAAAATTATTGAAGAAAATTATGCATTGGAAAACTAATGTTTGCTGGAATTCAAAACATTTTTGAGCTGACTATGAAAACAATGTGCTCAGGCGTTTCTTAATACGTGTAGGTGCTCTCTATTATTTGGTGCCCTCCCGTCATGAGACCATGACGCAAGGAGACAGGTTTAAAAAGGTCGGCGGTCGCGTCCATCTCTCTCTCTCTCGTTCTAGTGACTGCCTTTGACAAGGTCGTCACCCCACCTGCCCTGCCTTGTCTTTGAAGTCAGCTCATTACAAGTATCTCGTTACAAATCATTTGCTTTCAACTACCTTGCAGGTGTTGCCCTCTTTTATTGACACGTGAATGCTTGGCTTGACCTGGTTTTCACCTGAGGACAGGTTCGCCTCCGTGTTTCTCCCGCTAAATCTGTGATTGGGTCTTTGTTTTTGTAGCCTCGCACCCCCTGATGTAGCTGGAGCCCGGCCGGCTCCACCTACCCGCCAGAAACACGACGCCATTACTTTCTTTTTTTTTACAGTAGATGTTGAACACTACTATTATCGTATTATAATTTTATTCCCCAATCGGCTTTGATTGCCAGTCCGCCTTTTCATTATTCCATTATGTTTTTGTTCTTGTTTTCTATCCGAGTAAGTTTTATTATTTTTCAATATCTAGCCATTCTTTGTTGGTGTGCGCGCGTATTTTGACTAAAAACACGGTTTGTTTGGAGCTTCCAGTCGGGAAAGAACGAATCTAAAGGTCACATTACACACATGAGCGACCCCCTTTGACTGATAGATCGAGGGAGCTGTAGTCAGAATCACAGGCGGTCAAGATTCTTTGTTACAAGGGCTGGTCTAAAAATACGGATTGTTCATAACAATGACACGCACCCAGACCCAACCAAGTCAACCTAGGGGTTTAGGTTTGTGGATCGGTGCGACAAGCAGCCTGTACTACTCGCAGGCAGGTGTGTCGGTCGGCCGCTCTGACCGCACACACACCACCAACACCGGCCGGCCGGTCCCCCTACCGCGGCAAACCTTCCTTTGTCGGCGGTCAGCTCCAGGGGAAAACGCAAACCAGCTAAGCACGCCTCGCGATACTGTTCTTAGCCGGTGTAAACCCGGGTCTGCAGAAGATGACGCTGAAGCTCGGACTCCTTGGAGTAGCTACTCGCATTTAAGAGAAATTAAAACAACCGCGAGGCGGAACATAGAACAAACACTCGTGCTATTACACTAACATCGTCGGCTTTCAGTGGTTGCTACTAATTAATTCACTTGCTGCCCACTGTAAAAATTCGGAGAAGTGAGCTACCAGATTCGAAGAACTCCTTGCTGGCTTTAACAAAAACGAGGCTTGAGTTTGTCATAAAGTTGTACTTTCACAACTGATTAACCTTTATGCTCACATACTTCGCGAATTAATAGATATTGGGCGTGCTTCTGTTTGTTTCCTTATGAAACAAAACCAGGTAAATTGTAGGGCAATTTATTTGCCATTAAATCTCAAAAAATGTTTTTTAATTGTGTTTTTTTTTTTCTTAAAGCTGAGCAGTTGCGGTTGTTGTCGTCGTCGTACCAGATACTTACGAAGGAGAAAACCTCAGTAAAAGGAGCGTAATTCTGCTGTTGTCCGCTAGCGACAGTACTTGGGACCCGGAACTTTCGACACCAGCATAGAAAGCCTTGCAAGAAATCTTTACATTTTTTTTTTTAGGTGTGAGAGGAAACTGGAGGAGAGAGAGCTCGGAGAACCTCGGCTGATCAGCTGGCGAAGAAGAACGAGAAGCCATGCCAGAGAGAGAGAGAGGTAAGCCAAGCGAGCCAGTCCCAGGGCCCTCGACCTGGCAGTCTACCACTGGACCGCCCAGCTGAACAGCTTATTAGGAATACTGTCGTTTTATTTAGTGAGGAGAATAACACCCAAAGTGATGGCAATCGATAAACAAAATTGTACAGCTTCCGACTTTCTCGGTTTTGCACAGCAATCGTTCATCAGCGATACAAAGCACTATATATATGTGTATGTTGTTGTTAAAGTTGTATTAAGCTAAGTTACGACTCATCGCTCTCCACGACTGCTCGGAGCCTCAGCTGTGTGACAGGAAAGCTAAATAAAGCTCCAACGGAAGCTCAGCTAACACAAAATTACAATTGTGTTTGCATAGAAAATTTGGACTAAGTTATAAAAACTGTTTGATTTTAAAATTGAGTTTATAAATTTAACGCCAGGGCAGTAAACTTATTAAAATTATCAATTCGATAAAATAAATCAGTTTGTGTCACCTTAGTTAACATATTCTACTGTATTAGTTTTGGATTAACGCCGTATATTGATTTTAAATATTTTAATTTACATATTTTGCGGCTTTGGACAGTTAAGCTATGACAGGGTTAGTCATCCTTGCTGATGATAGGGAATCACGTGGTACACGTCGCTGACACCTCGAGTGAGTTACTCGTCGCTACCTCGAATACTGATTTTCTGAAAATGCAAAAAATGCAACTAAAAAGATTTAAAAACTACACGTGATAAATTACATCGTAAATTTTACCTGATCAGAAATAAAATCCAAGATTGCGCAGTTACAGAGGAGTGTTTCAAAATTTTGAGGCAGTTTCGATAAGAAAAACAGAGCAACCTGCAAACAGAAGGAAAAACAAAAACAACAACAGTACTACTACTACTACTACTACTACTACTACTACTACTACTACTACTACTACTACTACTACTAATAATAATAATAATAATAATAATAATAACAATAATAATAATAATAATAATAATAATAAATTCCCTTTACTAATTAGGATAACATCATTAAAATTTGTTTGTATTTGTAAAAAAAAAATCAATTCAAGTAAAAGTTTCGGTATTTTCCTTTAACCGAAAATTGTATCAATAGAAGGTAAATAGATTGAGTTTCTGTGTATAATGCGCTCGTGATTATCCATTGCATTCGAGATTTTAAAACTCTTGCGAAGATGTCATTAGTATTACCAAGAGAAATACTAAAAAACACAGCATCTGTCTCTGATGATGTGAAACAAAGTTGATGCATACTTCAGAGACAGACACTAACGAATTTCTTCCAATCTCTCTCTCTCTCTCTCTCTCTCTCTCCTCTCTCTCTCTCTCTCTCTCTCTCTCTGTACTGACGTCATATCTCTCTCTTTATACGTCATATCTCTCTCTTTATACGTCATATCTCTCTGTACTGACTTCATTTCTCTGTACAACGTCATCTCTCTCTGTACTGACGTCATATCTCTCTCTTTCTACGTCATATCTCTCTGTACTGACGTCATTTCTCTGTACAACGTCATCTCTCTCTGTACTGACGTCATATCTCTCTCTTTCTACGTCATATCTCTCTCTTTATACGTCATCTCTCTCTCTGTACTGACGTCATCTCTCTCTCTCGGTTTGGCTGCACAGATATGAAATTCCGGAACCTGACCGGGCGAGAACTGGATCTAGAAAACATCGAACTAAGAACTGGCAGCCGGTAAAAATGTAAAAATATCAGCATTATCGGCTAAACTCTCTCTCCGCCTTACATTACCCCCCCCAAAAAAACCGAACATTGCCTATTAAAATATACCTGGAGAAAAAGTTTGATGTTTGTCTGTACTCTTCCTGTTTTTGTTTCATAAAATCCATCACGAAAACACCCACCAGCAGCCAGCCATATCCGTCGATAACTTTAACCTTTTAGCTGCCTCATTTCTTTCCTACAAAAAAACAAACAAAAAAAAAAAAATCATAATGTGCTGCAAATGTCTCTTAAACCGAGAATTATACATTATAGAATGTAAAATGGCTGCGGCTATTCAGGATTTGTGGGTAGACACCTAAAAAAATGATTTTATTCCTTGCTCGTATTGCCCCACGTAACATTTTGTGAGCGCACACAGCCCTCACCTCTGTCAGACTGAGAGAAGCTCCACTGCGGCTTGTTTCCGTACCTCTGATGATAACATATATGCAGTCCGCCCTCTTGGATCTGCTCGGTGCGGGTTCTAACTCGATGTGAGTCCTAAACTCCGCCAACTCTTCAGGTTATCTGTTTCTTGCTCTCGCCCTTAGTGTTTATTCATTTGGGGGGGATGGAAGCAACAAGAAAACTCTGCACATTTAGATCATTTATCGAACCATAAAGTCCTCCGTCGCTATGGTTCCTTGTCGATCTCTCGTAGATTTGGTAGCATTCACTCTTCAATCTTTTTGGCATAAATAAATTTTCTCGCGCACACACCCAATGGAAGTCTGGCGACAGACCGACCGACCGACCGAAGCGCTGGTCTAACAGCCCACGCCTTCCAGCAGCGACATTCCAAAAACGTTTCGCTCCAACCTACAAATGCCGCCGGGAAAGGGTTTCTGTGGAAGAAGGAACAATGAATAACGCGCTGCTTCTCGGCGAGAAGTTTCTTTACACTCTGCTGTATTGTTAACTTTGCCGATAATATCCCAAAAGTCAAAAAAAAAAAAAAAACAGGTGCGAATAACAGTTCCGAAACTATCCCAGAGATTCGCTGATGGGGCCGTTTCGGACTGAGAGGGTTAAAGAGAAGCACGTGCTCGCTAGCGGTTAAAGCGCTGCTCTAATCTCGTGCATTAACGCTGCCAGCTCTGGGAGGAGGAGGGGGGGGAGGCCCCAGTCGGGAGAAAAGAAGGATTGTGCTGGTAAAACTCCCACTTCTTATCGTCCATCTCCAGCAGATGATGCGAGGCCGAGATTAAAACAAAACTCCCCCGTTAAATGTATAACAAACCTTATCCGCCGGGGCCCCTTTCCGGTCACTTCCGCTACACCGGTTGAACCCCCACTCAGTTAAATAATAAAAAAAAAAAAAAAAAATCCCCGCAGAAAATCGCTATCTCCAATCTCGACCGCGATAACGCGGTTTCACGTGAGCGCGAGTCTACACCGGGTACCGATAAATCGTGGCGCGCATTTCCACCTCCCGTCCTGACGCGGAGCTCGTACCTGCGGGGCCCGGCGACGCCAGACCCGCTGACCTCTCGGGTACCGGGGAAAAAACACATCCCTCCGCCCACTCCGCCGCTATTACCCGCTCTCTGTCGGTAGTCGCTCGCACCTGCTAGTTTGTTTCCATTTTTAGTGTCATTAGCAAATTATCTGGCGAATGCGTCTGTACGCGTATGCACAGCACATGACGTGAATCCGCCAGGAGGCAAATGATGTGGGAGACCGCGAGTTCAGCCTCGTCGCGGAGCCGTTGCGTCACCGATGAACTTGGTGCGAGCAGGGTTTAGGTAGGTGTCTATCTACTTCCATCAAACGAGCCAAGGCACTTAGTACATACAGCGCGCGCGTGGGTCAGGAGCGGGCTGCACCCGCCACCGCTCACCGACCCCAGAAGCCAGCGAATGCATGGCAGCTCTTTATCGATGGGTTCTCACGGCGTGAAGGCTGGCGTCGCCGCACCAGAAAGATTAATTATTAGAGGAGGAGGAGGAGGTGTACCAGCCGAGAAACGCCGGGGCCCCGGGGTTGTCCCCGCGCGGGCCGGCCAGTTCATTAACGACCGGTATTAGTCTGATTGCGTCACGCCATTTAACTCCAGACCACCGATAGCCGGCCGCCGCCCCGCCCCCCTCTCCTCTCCTCTCTCTCTCTCTCTGTCTCTGTGTGCGCGCGCGCCGCGGCAGGCAGGCAGGCAGGCCCGTCCTCCTATCTCCTCACACCGCTCCACCGGTGATCTACACGTTAGGGACCTGAAAACAAAATACCGGACGCGGTTTCGCCTTTTGTAATTATAATCGCATATTTAAGTCCTGACGCGATCAGGGCATCGCGACTCCACGAATGGTAAGTTCGTTTGTTGTTGTTGTTGTTGTTGTTGAGGTTATCCACACCCCGGGAGAGGGTGGGTAGCTTACGGGTAGGTCTGGCTTTATTAAGGGTCTGACAAAAGGCGAGTCCGGCCCGATAACAGGGCCCGTAGTGTGTGGGGTCAGCCCAGCAGAAAAACCCCCCGAGAAGCTGAAGGCGACTTATTATGTAAGGCGGCGCGGCATTTGGCGGGTGGCTGTGCGCGGGTCGGAGGTCGCGGTTAGGTATTCTCCCGTCTAGCCCCGTGTCCCCATTCTATACACACTTGAACAAACGCGCCCCGGTTCGCCCACACACGCGGCCGGCCCGGTATTTAGCAGATCGCTGAGCGCGGCGAATGGAAGGCGAGTGTGAATGCCCGGCCGATTTCTGAGATGGTCTGTGGTGAGTCGCGCCCCAGGCGACTAGGTGGCCTTCGTTGATAGCTTGTCCTGAGAGGGTCAGACTCGAAGACAGGGAGTCAGGGACCTGGGCAGGGAGCGGCGGGCCGCGGAAGTCTGGGAGACGGCTAAGAGGGGGAAATAAATACCCACTCTTCTCCGCCCGCCCTCCTAAATCCTCGAAGGTCTAATTTATGGGGGAATTAACCCTTACTCTGTAGGCGAACATATTTACCTTTAGTACGTTCTACTGTAATAAAGGTAATTAGCAAATAATAATAATAATAATAATAATAATAATAATAATAATAATAATATATATATCTGGGAGTTTTAATGGCTTCCTGTCTACACTGCTATAATCTAGTTACATACTCTATTCCAGTGTTAGGGGAACAGTTGTTAATACACCTGATTTACGTAGTCATGGATACTTTTCTTATTTCTAATTATCTAAATATGGAAATTATTTTTTTCTTTCTTCCCATCTGTACGCGAAACACTTTTATCTGCCGTGTGGGGGGGGGGCCTTTCTCTCTTCCCTGAATAGACAGAACCGAAATCTAACACCGTTCTCAGGTAAATCACGACGTGTCTACAATAAATGTGTACAAACGATTTATAGGTAGGAATCATCTAGAAATATTAACTTCTACCAAAGTAGACTTTTGCGGTTAGGGATCAAATATTCGTGTTAAATAGAGACTTCGAGTAAAATGGCAAACTTGCTAACAACTTGTAGCAAGACAATGATGATGCCCACAGGCAACTAGCAGCTAGTCAGCTCGCATCTCCTCTCCTTGAATTTTGATAAAATCTTCCTCTGTTATTTAAAAAAAAGAAAGATCAGGAAATTATTCTTACCAATTTTTTTTTTTTTATCTTAGATAGTTAAAATAAATGCTAAATAAAGTTGGTTTGCATCTCTCTCTCTCGCGAATCTCTCTCTCTCTCTCTAGAATCTCTCTCTAGAGCTAGATCTCTCTCGAGTTGTCTCTCTATCTCTCATTCTCTCTCTCCTCTCTCTCTCTCTCTGTCTCTGTCTCTCTCTCTGTCTCTCTCTCCATCTCTCTCTCTCTCTCCATCTCTCTCTCCTCTCTCTCTCTCTCTCTCTCTCTCTCTCTCTCTCTCTCTCTCTCATATATTCATTTAAAATTCTAATTAATTTATACTTTCCATCAAAATTAATGCTCGGCAGGTAATGTGTAGAATCTCGTCTTTAACGATATAAACGAAACATTCGTACGTGCACAATAGTAAAATTGTCCTTTTTATATTTTTAGGTCAAACATGAAGTTGATTTAAATCATATAACATATAAAAATACACAATATAGACCAGTAGAGACGTGGAGTGAAGTAGATTTAAAGGTCAAATAAATATGAAATCTATGGGGCAGCCGGTGTGACGAGCAGAGTAATTAGACAGATCTGTGTAGCTGTTTTGAAACTGTAAGCGAGTTTGGGCTTTCCTTCTCCGGATAACAAGGCGACCGCAACCGACGAGAGTCTGTACAAAAAATTAAACGTAATATGGAAAAGGTAAGAAAACCCTGATATCAGGTCGCCTATAATAAATCCAAAGTTAAATAGAAAGGTTCGCTTTAAAACACGTGGTAACAAAGAAATGTTAGCGCCATCCGTCTATGTTGTACTATGAATATTTGCGTTATTGATCTATTGGGAAAAACAAAAGTACTAATTAGGATTCTGTAAGCAGCAGGATCGGCGGAAGTCAGAACAATTAGCAGAAAACAAATCACCGGCTGATTGGAAAATAGATAAATGAAAGTTGCTGCTTTCGTTTTGTAAAAGTTAGGGAATTTTTGACAGATCTTCGTAAGTTGTCAGATTTTGTGCAAACCACAATTTAGATAGATAACCGTATAATTAGTACTTTCTACTACTAATTCGGGTTATTTTTTTTCTTTTTCTAACTGGAATTCCTGGTTTATTAAAACGTCCAAATCAACGATGGATCCATACACTTATTGGCGAGAGAAACCCATGTATTAAAACCGCAGATCTGTCGCACATTTCCGGCGATGGGACGGGTGCTGATCAGGACCGACCGACCCCTCGGGTCCTGAACTCTCCGTTGTCAGCGACACCTTTAAGGTGTCCCGTCCTGTCCTGTCCAGAGGTGGGGCGGTGAATGATAGAACGTTCAGCATTTACGAGACTCTCATTTTGAAAACAGACCTGGCCACCAACTTAATACTGGATAAAATTATATTTTCAACAGAAAAAAAAAAGAAGGTTATCTATCTGGCTGGACAACGTGTACTTATTTATTGTTCGTAATTAGACTTGCGATACATTTCAGAAAAGTCTTTAGTTTCTGAATTAACGAGTGTTAATGAAAATATTACGTTTCGCTCCGTATAATGCGGTAAATAGTGAAAGTTAATGCACTTGGAATAATTCTCAGAATCAGTTGAGCCATAAATTATGAATAATAATAATAATAATAATAATATAATAATAATAATAATAATAATAATAATAAAAAATAATAATAACAACAACAACAACACAGCAGCAAACAACAACAACACAACAATAATAATAATAATAATATAATAATAATAATAATAATAATAATAATAATAATAATAATAATAAGATCAACAACAACAACACAACAACAATAATAATAAAATATAATAATAATAATAATAATAATAATACTAATAATAATAATAATAATAATATAATAAGGACAGACTATTTCTCGTCTCATAGAAAGTCATAAAAAAACTGAATCCAATTCTTCTGTAATGTTACCGAGCTGACAAAGATGAGAAACTCAGGATGTACGGTAGTCGGATCACGGCGACTGGTGACAGGTAACTAACTGATCAAAGACCCGCTGTTATTGCCGCTGTCTCTGTTTGCTCGCCATTCCCTAACGAGACTCGTCTACGTTTCGAGTGTACAGGGATGAGACAGCGCCCCCCCCGGCCCCCAAAACCGTCCATAAAAACACATTTATTTAAAGGACGAACATCCAACTGTTCTCCACAAACAAATCCAAAGTTGTTGTTTTTTTTTTTTTTTTACTTTTGTTATTTAATTAGGATTTACAGAGAACAAACAGTGAGAACCGTGTTCACGTACTCGCCGAGAGAGATCAGAAGAACTGCAGATCTTTAAATCTGGTGAATATGGCGGCGGGTAATAAGTCTTTATTCTACGAGGGTTTTTTTTATTATTATTTTTTACAAAAGACGTTTTTAAAGGAAACAAAATTTTAAAAAAAAAAGATGCAGTTCCGGCAAAACGACCGTCTTCGCAAAATTTGACTGAACGCGTCTCCTGTAGAAGACAAGTGATGAGAAATCAGAAAACAGCATCATCCCCTCTTCTTTCCTCTTCCTCCTCCTTTTTTCTTCTTACTATTAAACACAGACCTGACCGGAGAGCGGTTTCTAGGGTGCTCATCAGCCAGCCGTGACAGCAGTCGGGCGAGGTGAGATACAGCGCAGCTTTCGCCGAGCGAAAGCCCCAGGTTTTTATCCCGATTCATAGACAGACTCTTCTTTGTGAACCCAGCTCCAACTCTACCTGGCAGTAGAGCACAATGTCGCCGTCACCAGATATCTAGCTTCATCTTTTTCTTCTATTTACTGCCCCCCCCAATATTTTCCTTAAATATCGCCTGGGTTCGTGGCGCTGTGAAAAAAGAGAGAGAGAGAGAGAGGATGGAGTCAGACAAAGCGCTCGGCTCTGCTCCTTCTTCCTTTTTTTTTTTTTTAACGATACCTGGTCGCGAAGGCGTCCGTCCCGTCACAGTTCTTTATTATCAAAGAGGAAAAAGTGGTCGCCATTTTTTGTAGTAGACGATTTTATTGTTTGTAGTCGGTGGGTAACGTTCCGCTGCCCTCGGATGTAGCTGATCACGCTCCGAGCTTCTCCGTTCTGGCGGAAGGCAGGATGATTTCCCACTGTTCTCTCTCCAATGGGAAGAGAGCGAGCGCCAGGACCGAAGGTAAGGGGGACGGGACGTACTCCTGCGAGGCTGTGGAGAAAAGGGGCTAAATTGTGCTCTCTCATCTCTCCATCACTCTCTCCTCTCTCTCTCCTCTCTCTCTAGGCTGGTGGATAAAAGGGACTACTTGTGCTCTCTCTCTCTCTTCCTCTCTCTCTCTCTCTCTTTCTCTCTCTAGGCTGGTGGAGAAAAGGGGCTACATTGTGCTCTCTCTCTCTCTCTCTCTCTTCTCTCTCCTCTTTCTCTCTCTAGGCTGGTGGAGAAAAGGGGCTACATTGTGCTCTCTCTCTCTCTCTCTCTTCTCTCTCTCTCTCTCTCTCTTTCTCTCTCTAGGCTGGTGGACAAAAGGGGCTACATTGTGCTCTCTCTCCATCTCTCTCTCAACAGTGAAACGAACCAAACCGATAGAACAGCCAAAAGGGTTAGAATCCCTGACCTACTTCTCTGTCTGTAAAATGTTTCGTTTGTTTTAAAGAGGGAAGAAGGTAATTTACAGCAAAGACGCCACAGGGTTAATTAGTCTGTTAATTTTAAAAATCTCCGAGCGAACCGAAAGAAATTATAAGGAATAAATTGGAGCGGATTTGTTAATGCCCTCCACCTTTCAACTATCCACTAGAACCGTCTCCTGGGCCGGACAGGTCGCCGCTCTGGGCTGTTGGCCAGCGAACGACGGCTCGGTGTGGGCTTCTTTTTTAAAAAAAAATAAATCTATTTCTGTAGAATTGGATGAAGAACTGGCTCGAAACAGTTTCTGGATTCTTCTGTCGAAAGATTACGGACACCAGAATTCTTCTGCTAACCACAAGAATCAAACCGATTTTGTTGTTGTTTTTTATTTCCTTCCTCCTCTCTTTATTCCATATTTTCACTGAACATTATTATTATTATTATTATTATTATTATTATTATTATTATTATTAACAATACCGGTATATTTTTGCGAATATAAATAACTAGATTGTATCGCATATTGTGTGACACGGGTAAGTAAAATGGTTTTAATTAGATAATATTCTAAAATTTATTTTAAAGGCAAATTTAACAAAAAAAAACCGTTGAAGTTATAGATGTTTTCTTTCCTTCTTTCATGTTTGGAATTTTTATAGAAAACTATATATATGTGTGTGTGTGTATGTATATATCGCTCATCACCTCACCGTGTGGTTCACCTGGCCAACAGTTAATAACGCCTGAAGACACGTCTACCTTGCCTGGCTAACGACACGTAAAATCTAATTTGCCCGCTCCCTCTCAGCCTAGTCCGGGTCCGCTCACCTTGTTTTTACAGACCGGCTCCCCTCACAAAAGATTCCTCAGCATATATCAGGACAAAACCTGGGGCGGAATACTGGCCTATTGTACGAACATCCCCTCAGAGCGGCGACCTCTGTAATGAAGTCCCTCCGCGCGGAGGTCAGCGCCGGTTTTCATAGGTCCCCCTTTGTGTTACCCACAGACATCGCGCTTGTCCACGTAAGACAGGTCCCGGTGTGTGATCGTGTGTGGGCACGCGTCTTCGTGCCTCCCCGACCTGCCATTATCCCGCAGAACACGGGGCTGCTGATCGCTCACCACGGCTCGGGAGTCTCCTCGGTAACAGCAACATAAAGGGCGAGGTGTGTGTGTGTGTTTTTTTAAAAAAAGAATAGAAAGAAGAAATGGTAACGAGACAAGAAAGATGCTCCGAAGCTTCCAACCGTCAGCTAGTCGGTTGGAGATTCTATAGACTTCCTGGAAACTCGAGCTGCGGATAGCTCCAAAGAAAAGAAGTTGTGGTGGTGATTTTACTTGTAATAAACTTTCTCTTGAATTACACTTTTAAAAGAAGCAAAAATTCTTTCCTATATTAAATTATTATTATTATTATTATTATTATTATTATTATTATTATTATTAAAGTATGCAAATTAAAGGCTGGCATGTACGCTGAGGGATAAAGCCATCTGTCTGAGCCCTGACTTTATGCTCTAATACAAGAATTCTCTCTTCCGGAATAAGAAGAGCGGACGGAGCAAGCCCCTGAGTCGGGATGGATGCCGACTGCTTTAACAGCTATCTTTTTTCTAAAGAACACTTGTGCTCCCTTTAAAAAACAACAAACAAACAGACACGTGTATTACAAGACGCGAGGAACAGAACCTTCGTTCTGACAATCCACGAGTTAATTAGCCGTGATCCTGTGACGGGGAGCTTCGCGAATCGACGGGGGGGGGGGGAGATGGCGGCGGCGGTGTGTGTGTGTGTGTGTGTGTGCGTGGGGGGGACTTGCTTTTTTAAAAAAAACAACAACAACAAAAGCATAGAGCGGAGTTCACTCTATAAGCGGTGTAGCGTAGCGAGCGCCACCTATAGGCTGGCCTGGCCGCTGTTCACTAAGCTACCTTGAGAGAAAAGAAAAGAACCCATGTTGAATGATGAATTGGAGAAATTCAATTCTACCAGTAGTTAGATATCTCCATAACGACGACGATGTTGTTCGTTCTCCGAAGACAGGGACCGTTAAAAGGGGACAGTACGCCACGATCTCCAATATATACTGATTGACTGATTCATTCGTTTACTTCTTGATTTCAAAGTGAATGCATTTGTCACAAGCAAACCACACAACGTCTTATTATTATTATTATATTATTATTATTATTATTATTATTATTATTATATTATTATTATTATATTATTATTATTATTGTCTATCATAAAACAAAAGGCAGACCAACACCTAGATCACTACCTTAATGGTAAATCAATAAATGTATATTCTCGTTAGAATAAATAAACTAAAAAAATATATCGCGGTTCTAATTTGATTTTTACGTTTTCCATAGAACCAACAACCTCTCTCTCCATCCTCCCTCTCTCGCCAGAGTTTCGATTCCAGTCTGTTCCGTTTCTTTTTCTTGAATAATAAAAAAGATAACTTAACCGTATTTAATTATTATCAACAGATATATTCCTAGTTAAATGCGAGGCAGTATAAATTTTTTAATTATTATTATTATTAGAACCAGAAAGATGGACAACAGGTTTTCAGTGATAGCGGATTTATGTTGATAGTTATTTGTTACATTAAGATAATTTCCTATCGTTTATAAATATTAGTGTCAGGTGTTTATTTGGACGGGGAAGGCTAGGATGAAGAAGTAAGTCAGCCTCGGATGACAGGTGATATGTAGGAAATGCACTTCGTATCGCGCAGTTTTTCCCACGATAGATAAGAAGTTCGATGGTTGTTTCAGATAATGTTATTGTTTACAGCCATCAGAGCGCAGAGCAGAAATCTCTTTGTTTACAGAATTAAGGGGGGGAGTGGTGTCGCTGAACTGTATCGGCCGGCGGCCATATGTGTATGAATTAGTAATCCGTGTGTTCTTCGGAAAGTAGGCGACCGCTTGAATAATAATAATAATAATAATAATAATCCCGTCAAAATTTTTGATCTGGTTCCGACGGTCATCAGCGGCATCGGTTCGGAAGGGGTTTAATGACAGCCGCATCTCCCTAAAACAAGGGGGGCCCGTCCATTAAGACCTGTATGTAATGTAATTTCATTAGTGTTTGGTGTCGGAAGCGACCCGCTCGTGTACGGCCAGGGTTGGGGCGGTGGGTTGTTGTGCTTGACATCTGCTGCTGTCTCATTGTTCCCTTCAACTTTTAGGTTACACCCGGGGGAAAAAAGGGTTGGGGGGGGGGGAGAGAGAAAGGAGCCACGATACGGTTATAGCTCTCCCTTTGTCTGACGCGGTAATCCCTCCTCCCGTAATTTGGCCGAGCGATTCTCTCCCCTCCCCTCCTCCTCTCTCCCTTGTTAATATTTTTTTCCCCCATAAACGTTGGTTCGGTCCCATAATAACGGTAACACAAAAGGAGCGCGTGATGGACCGAGCTCTGCGGTGACTCGTGCGGTTTCCTGACCGATGCACCGCATTCACAGATTAAAAGACAGCAACATCAAAATGGCTGCTTCGTTCAGGCGGCCACAGAAGCCGACGATCGGAGAGAGAGAGAGCGCCTCTAATTTTCGCTTTCTGTTCAAATCAAAACCGCAGCTCGCTCGCCCGCGGCCCTTTGTTATTGATCGGCGACTTATTGGCTGAGGAAACCACAATCCAATGTGGTCGTCGTCGTCGTGATGCGGGCATCTCTCTCTCTCTCTCTCTCCATCCTCCATTAAATTTTTCCCCCTTTTATTCTTCGAAAGGAGGAGGAGTTCTCTCCAAAATGTGTAATTGTTCGTATTGTTTTTCAGAAGTTAATCTCTTATCCCTACACAAACTCTGCTCTGTTCTGCGTTGAACATACAAAACTTATTTTGATATTTCAATACCTGACACATACAGATATAAACATTATTATTATTATTAATTATTATTATTATATTATTATTATTAATTATTATTATTATATATTATTCTCCTCTCTCTCCTGCTCTCCTCCTCTCTTCGCTCTCTCTCTCTTTCGAATGCATTTGGCAGAAATATAAAAACGCGATAATCTGTGGTTAAGGGAAAATGTGATAAATTAGACGACTGAATTTGATTTGGCTGTGTAATATCTCGATAGCTCGGCGACAATAAGGGCGTTTAATCGGCTCGGCTGAAATTGATTACCCCGCATGATCTCATACAGCGCGCATGACACCCGAACGTTTCCGGTTGAGCAGGTGATTTTTCCGAACAGAATAAATGGCTTTACATCATGCAAAAAGATCGACATGGAAGGGATCTCATTAAAATATTTATCTTGTGCAAATTATCGCACCTTCGAGAGATATTACGGAGCGGGTAGAAATACTTAAATGTCGGTGATGCGTTCAGAGGTTTAAGTAGGAGATTTAATATTGTAAAATAATAAAATGAAATGAAATAAGACTATACAGTGGCAGATTGAGGAAATCTCGTCTTAGCCAGGAATGTTAGGATGAGAGTGCTTTTGTTTGTTTGTTTGTTTGCTGTTCTTCTTGATGTAAAACGCGGAAGATTAGAAAAAATGCCAACGGGTGTAGTGGGGTTTAGTCGACGATGAAACTCACCCTAAGTAATTCATTTGTCCTCTGCATATTATATTTGTAAACTCACTTGTTTTGATAATGGACGGTGCAGACGTAGAGGGTTTTGTAAAACAGAGACAGACTTTGCAGCATTTTCCAGCGACCAGTCTCTCTCTCTCTCTCCCTCCCTCCCCCTCCATCTCTCTCCTCTCTCTCGCTCTCTCTCTCTCTCCCTCTCTCTCACCATCTCTCTCTCTCTCTCTCTCCTCCCTCCCCCTCCATCTCTCTTCCTCTCTCTTCTCCTCTCCTCTCTCTCTCGCCCTCCCTCCCCCTCCATCTCTCTCCTCTCACCATCTCTCTCTCTCTCTCTCTCTCCCTCCCTCCCCCTCCATACTCTCCTCTCTCTCTCATTCTCTCTCTCTCTCTCTCTTCCATCTCTCTGTAATGAAAGAGAGGTAAGGAGAAAGTTTCAGAGGAGTGAAAAACAGACAAAGAAATATGCGTGCGTTTTGTGATTGCGAGTATCTGACTCCGGCCCACGTGAAATAAGCAGGTTAGAGTGACTGGAGGTGAAAAAGATCAGGGTAATGGCGACAGTGGTTTTTCTCTTGACATTTATACGTATAATGCATACAGAAACGAGAGGTTCACTGCGGTGAATGCGAGTTTATTTATTCTTGAGGGTATAATACTCTTGAGGGTATGTGTGCTGGCAATACTGACTTATTCCTATGAATGAAAAGTGGTTGCGATTCAGATAAAAATGTGAATCCTATTTTAAATAGAAGTATTTTTTAAAGTTTATAGTAGTCAACCAAAAAGGTCTAGAGAAGACAGCGATAAGCTATAAAAATAGATTCTTTGCTGACATTAAGAAGAGGTGATGAATATTTAAATGCGATGGCGCAGTGAATGCAAATTGGTATTCTTCACACACCTATTAGTTTTCCTCGTAATTTATTATCAGATTTTTCACATTTCACTTCACAGGCGTTCAGAGGAGAGAAAGAGAGAGAGAGAGATGGAGAGAGAGAGAGAGAGAGAGAGATGACGTCAGTACATAGAGAGAGGACGTTATAACAGAGAGGTGATGCATGAGAGAGAGAGAGAGAGAGAGATGTGTGGAGACGGGGTGGGAACTTCAGTTCTTTCTGTACCATTGTTTCCGTGCAAATGCTTAAATAAAAATTAAAAAACAGAGTCCAAACCGCGTAGTCTGTTTTAATATTGTCGCACCTAAATAATTATCACCTAATCTCGCATTAGTGACCGCATGACTATTTCTCTGGGCTCGTCGCGTAAAGTACTTTCCCAGGTCTAGCGGCGTGAACATCCTCATCCCGGGGCCATTCTCGCCGCGTGCCAGTCCGCATCCTTCTCGATCGGAGAGACCGCATCATTAAGTCGTTAGCAGCTTCGTTTAAAAGATACCCTTTCTACCTTTGTTTCGGAGCGGTGAACAGAGTTAGGGAAAAGATCGCTTACCGAGATCTTCAGTCGCTCATTGACTCCCTCGCTCTCATATTCTCGAAGGTAGAACATAGAGAAGGGATAGGCCGAGAACTTACATCAGAAGTGATTGATGGACAGCGAGAAACATTTTCCTCTCAGATATTTTGTAGGCGTAGTTTCTCTAAAAATCTTATTCTTTTGTTAATTTTTGCAATTAAAAAGGGTTTAGTCTCCGTGTCGAGTCACCATATTAATGCTATGCGAATAACAGGGTATATGTTTGGTTTTATCGACTGGCCGCGTCCCATTCAGGAGATTGTCGTATTGAAGGATGAATGAGGATCACCTCTCCATCTACAGTTAGCTCCAGAAAGTGCTGGAGATTTTGTTAGCAGTAGAATGCACACAGAGGGAACGCGACGGAGAAACGGTCATCTTCCTCGGCATAAGTTTGTTCTGGAATATTTAGTAAAATAACGCCGCAGTCTATATATATATATATATATAAACAAGAACACGTAATCTATGGATGAGAGAGCTGTCTGTTTCTCCAGCCAGGTGGGATGGGTGATACAGAAATGAATGACGGTGCTCACCGTTAGAGGGCTGGGCGGGGTCTGTCAGGGTTAGCTCCCTGTGTTTATCAGGTCCCCTTTATAAACTGCTGCTTTATTCGAAAATTATCCGACGTAATTACACACATACTTAAGGGGAGGGAAGGGTCTGCGTGCCTACAGATCTTCCGCGAGTCCACAAACATCTCATAAGGTCGCGTGCTAAGTGTATTATTTCCACACAAAGAGAAACAAGAGGAAGGAAGGAAGGAAAGGAGGGAGATCCGTCGCAGCTTTCATTGTTTGTATTGACGGAGTATGGGGGCCGAGTCCAACCCATTACTTTCAAGCGACTGCGCCTGGGCTAAACTTTTTGCCAGGTAGGGTAAAATGGACTTAATGATGCGTGCTCGGCAACCGCTAGCTGGCTGCCCACGCCTTTTGGGTATGGGCGGGCCTTCACACTTAGCGGCTTTCGCCTTGAGAGGGGGCCGCGAGGGGGAAATGTTGAACGAATTATGTGCTAGAAATTCAAAATTCAGCGGGGTCGCAGGAAATTGCTGACCTTTGTAGGAAGCGCTTTTAGCGCCAATTTAACAAAAGGTCGGACGTAATGCGGCGGTTACACGGTTATATTTATCCCGGCGACCGTAAAGTGCACAAGGGCGGAGATACTTCCGACACCGTGTTCGCCATTCATTGGTTTCACGTGTATTTAGGGTGCCAGTTGGAGAGGGGAGGGGGCATTTCTATAAGTACAAACACAGAGTACAGTGCTCAGGCCCGGACCACCAGTTTACCCCCGCCTCGTTCACGTTGTTCCCTCCTCTCCCTGTCCTGGTGTGTGTGTCTGTGTGGGGGGGGGGGAGACCCCTTTTATCTACCGCGCGTGGACCGGCGACTTTTTCTTTTAATTGGCCGAAAAACACTGGGAAACACGTCACCGGAAGGACGCGGACCCGGCTGATGCGGGTAGGTCGGCGGCGCCATCTGTCGGGTAAACGTGTGGGCGCACAAACCGGGTTTAACCCGCATAGTGAGTTCCCGGTGACGCCGGTTAGTACGATCTGCCGTGTCTTAAAAAAGGAGTTTCCAGGGGAGGATCAGTTCGAGGGGCGGCATCCCGCACTGCGGCGGGGAGGGAAGGAGGGAGGACAGGGAATCACGGCGGGGTTGGTGGGAACAGTTCGTCTCAGACGGTATTCGGAACAGGCTGGGGGGGATCGAACGAGAAGGAAAATCCGATTTTCTTTCGAATTCATTTCCCGCAGATTCCGTGTTTCTGTCGGTGTGCTTAAAGCACCTGCTTGGTTGGTGTCACGTGACGACTGACGGACGGACTTCATCGGGCGGAGGGGCCCAGAGTCGAGCCAGTTCTTACCGGAGGTGATCACTGCCATCCGCACGAAGTTCTTCTGTATCATCCAACTCACCCCGATCCTCGTGGTTCACCCCCTTCTACTTTAGTTTTCATCACATGTAACAGGTCCCCCGTCAGAAAAAGTCAGGGTTAGAGTTTCATTTCGTTTACATTATTTAGGTTCTTAAATGGGGAAGGGGGGAGAGAAGAAGTCGTATTTCATTACCAAGCCACTAGTGTCGGGTTTGGCAGCTGGGATCCATAAGGGGGTTTGTTGTTGTTGTTGTTGTCGTAATTTTTAAAGCTGATCTTTCAAACTTTAACGAAAAATATGACTTCATATAAACGTGTTTTCTAACTGACAGTTGTTTATGCACGTGCGGCCCCTGTTTAGTCGCTATGATCGTCCTAAGCTTATTTTTACTATATTTCTTAAAAATCCGAGTTTTGCTCTGCCCTGACCCTAACTCGCCAAGAAGATTTCGGGTGGATCGAATCAGAGACCGTCCCTGAAGCTGCCCCTGGGCCCTGTTCAACTAAGACGGTTATTTAATAGAGAGAGAGAGAGGAGAGAGAGAGAGAGGAGAGAGAGAGAGAGGAGAGAGAGAGATGGAGAGAGAGAGAGATGGAGAGAGAGAGAGGAGAGAGAGAGAGAGCGAGAGAGAGATGGAGAGAGAAAGAGAGAAAGTTGGAGATGGAGATGGTGATGGAGAGAGAGAGAGAGAGAGAGAGAGAGATGAAGATGGAGAGAGAAAGTTGGAGATGGAGATGGTGATGGAGAGATCGAGTAACTTTAAAAGAGATTAACACGTTTGTGTGCGATAATAATTAATCTTCTCGTCTAGTAACTAGTAATACTGACGGTGACGTAGCTGACTGTTATTCAAGACTATTTCGGAGCGGCTCTAAAACCGGAAATTATGAACAACTAGGTATCGCGATTTAAAATCTAAATTTTAATTAATAATATCAACAAACGATATAAAAGCCACTTGAGTTGAGAGAACAGACAGCTAATCTTCTGTGTAAGATGTATTTTCTAAAAAAATATATATATATTATATATACATATATATATATGTGTGTGTGTGTGTAGCTGTCTATTTGTCATTAACTTTCCCAAACTTCCGAACATCACCGTCCGACCCTTCGTCACCCTATACGTTTTATTTAAAATCGTTCCAGTTTCCCTCATCGCGCCCTATCGATTGCTAACTGACATTGTCTTGTTTGCTCAGGTCGCTGCCACAGTCAGGTGTTTGACAAGGTAGGTCTCTTCCAGTTAACCTTCGTGCACGTGCTCCCCAGCTTACACACAGCCGTCGTTTGTTCTGAGCCCTGCCCGTTTGAACAGTTGTGCCCTCCGCCAGGTCGGGTGCAGCGCGGCAAATAGAAGTTATCAATATCAACAATGATAAATGTATTATGGATTAATGGCCGGTCACTGAAGCAAAATAAATATCTACGAGACAAGGAAAAGTCTGCCGCTCATGCGTGGAGAGGAAGCAGCGTCACGCCAGCTAGCTAGCACAGGGGCACTAATCATTCACTGACTTAGCCTCACAAACCAGATAACAGCAGCCCTTTATTATTATTCATCCGATAATGGGATTTGATTTCAACTAAACTGTGATGTACCATGTAAGTTTATAGATAAACAGTACACACACACAATATGACAAATGGAAAATCTATACAAACGAATGATTAGTCGTCATTTTACAGATATCGGAAGTGTATAAACCGACAGGTTCCTACTGTTTACCCTCTGAAAGTTGGCAACCTTATAGTCTTTAACATTTTTGGTGCCAGCCTTTATACGAATTAAAGGTTTCGATAGCTTCCTACCCTTTCGATGTCGTTCTGATTACATTGCAATTTTTATTTTAAATGCCAATAATTTGAAAAGCAAAATTATCGATCAGAAATTGATATTTTTTTGTTGGCGTTCGATTCTTCTCTGTCCCTGCGACTTGTATGTTCTACATATTTACCAGTTTATTTTCCCGTCCGCCAACAGCATGTTTTTTAAGCGTGCTGCCCCTTCCACACAAACAATGATGTAATGACACGTGTACTTAACGACACCCAGCTATTAAAGAAAGGGTCACTTCATGTGTTTTTTTTGGGGGGGGGTGAAGTGGCCTAATGTGTCTGTCCGTCAGTTTGTTGGTTACCCACGAGTGACAAGAAAAGTGGGATTCGCTGAGACTTTTGTGGGAATCTCCCTTTCTTCCAGCAACTGAACGACTGCATCTCGTCTTTAAACCGACTGGTGTCAAGTCAGGTGGATGTCGCAACAACAACAACAACAAATGTTTTTTTGTATATTTTTAAAATTTTTTATTTTAAAGTCTTTTGTTACCCCAAACTGGTGACTGGAGAGAAGGGAACGAAAGCGCGAGCCGTTGTTAATGTCGGCCGTACACATTTCTTTTTAAGAGACTTAAGCGACATAGGACGGACTAATTGTTGCTCATTATTATCGTTATCGTTATTCATTTGTTTGTTTTACAGTTTTCCTTCTTTGATGCCCTTTAAGCGTTTCTTTTTTTTTTTAAGGAGTTGTCTCCCCCTTAGACGTATCTTTCTCCCTTTGTCGTTTAGGACGCTTATCCCGTCTCTGTAGCCAAATTTTTTTAAAAAAACAACAAACATTTTTGTTTAAAACGATGATAACGGCATTCTGTAACTCCGCCGGTACGATGATGTGATGAAGAAATTCGTTTTGCTTTAAAATAGTTTAAGCAAAATTCATTTTCATCAAGAAGAAATGGTTAAAAATGTTTGTATATGTTTGGCTCTCCTCACCAACCCAGCCTCAGTTATGAAAACTGTTCCGTGACCACACCTGGCTGGGGGAGCACTGCGATGCTCTAAGATCACACTAAAAAAAATGCTAGTAGTTACCTAACACCAGCTTTATTATATGTACGGCAAATGGGAAAACAGTGGAACGATTTTCCTGCGTGAAGGAGCGAGTTTTTGGTGGAAGTGCGTAAATTTAAATGTGTAAGAGCGAAATATTTCTATAATGAGGTCAGTGACCTGTTTCTCAGCGGAAGTCGTGTGTAATCTGAGCGCTGATCAGTTTAAGAGACGGGTAGATGAACGTCTTCACCCCAGACTCCATGGATTCCCACCTTCGTCAAAGCTACTACGTACGGTTCTGTATTTCAGTACAAGCCAAAATACACTTAGCCACAATAATAGAAAGAAGGAAAAAAAACAGCATCTATTAGGTTTGAGACAGTCAGACTCTTCCCTCTCACTTGATTCTCATTTTGTTGACTTTTTGTACTAAGTTGATTGTTGATGTTATGCAAACTGGCTACCAGCTAATCAGCTTGTCTGTCTGTCTGTCTGCTGGCTCTTAGTTTAGGTAAGATTCTGTACGAATCCGCAGTGTGATGTCAAGATTAGTTTCCACTTTTGTTTGCTTATTATTATTATTATTATGATTATTATTATTATTAACAAAAGGTGATATTGCTCTAACTCTTTGGTTACTTAAGAACAAAATGGGCAAATAATATCCAGTCCAGGGTGGGGGTAGAGAAAAGAAGGAACAGAACATTGTAGACCATTAAAGAGGCACTGGCTGGCTACCTTTGTGCAGGTAAATCGTTGTAAGTCAGGTGGACGTTATCACCTAAGGACAGCTCACTGTAATTCCGGTGTTAATCTCCACGCACTTTTCCGACTGATCTTTGCGCGCTATTGTCTTCTCCGGACCATTATTGTCTGTTGTTCTTATTCACACCTTGACAACCATGGAAACGATTTTGAATTAGCATTTGTGAAAGGTATGGAATAAAATCAGCCAGTTCGCGAACCAAGCTTAGAAGATGAAAACAAAAAGGGCTTTTCTGCAGAAAAATCGATTGTTTCTGACTTAAAAGCAACACTTACATGGCAGTTAGGTCGCCCTCCCATTATCCGACCGCATGCATCCGACGGAGCAGAAGTAAGATGGGATAATGTCAGACTTTATATGGATTATTTTTATTCTGATCCACTTGGAAATAAGTAGAGACGCGAGGCTGCTGATGCTGATAATATTCGCCCCCCCCCTAAAAACATCGCTTCTTCTGTCTTTCCTTTAAATTCTACATGTTTCTGTTTTTTACCATTATGTTCAGAGCCGGTCACCCTGATATTCTACTGAGGAGGGAGAAACACATCGCGAAATAAAACAAAAAATACTCAAGATATTTCTGAAATATAAAAAAAATATAAAAACACCCGTCCAGATGAATTTTAATATTTTTGATAACATTTTTTTTTTTTTCGGTTTTGAGGATGAAACACTAATCGCTATATTTTAAAACTAGAATCTGTCTGAATATCAGATGAATTAGTTTCCTTTTAGCTCGATCGATGGGTCCCCCTTGCTGTCAAGAAGCGCGAGGTGAATGTAACCGGTTTCTGCTGGACCGAGTCCGCAAACAAAACTGTACGGAGAAGAACCTCAAACCCTGACACAGTGCTGAGAAAGGTGGTCTGGCTCGCAGGTTGATCAGTGCTCTTCAATCGGATAATAATAATATGATGACTGTTAATCGGGGTTGGGGTGGAAATTCTATACATGAGTTTATCAGTTATTTTAGTTAATTTAATACAGTGCACGCACTTTAATAATAATAATAATAATAATAATAATAATAATAATAATAATAATAATAATAATAATAATAATAATAATAATAATAATGTAGGGCTGGACGCTTGTAAACCGATCGTAGGATGTTTTTCATTGTACTGCAGTTCAGTGATAAGAACGAGGAGTGTAACGTAGATGGTTTGTTAAAGTTGGATTCTTAGTTATTAATTGGGTCTTTGTCGTCCAGGTAATAAAAGGGTAATCTGAGTAATGTTACCGTGTGTCTGGGTCATTTTTTAAAATATAAATATTGATCGTTAGGAGCTGCAGAACTCGACCTGATCCCGACCCGACCAAGTTGCACGCGGAATGTCAGTCGGATCCTTTTTACGGACATCGCATTGGCAAGAGTTGGATCTCTTACCGGTGTTTTCCGATTTAACCACATTTAGCCAGTTAGGCGGATTTCAGAAATAAATCCACGACGACCGTAGTAGCAGCCACACGCCCCTCCCCTCTCGCGCTGATTAAAGTCCACGGACTAATCTTTTTCCAACTTTCGTTTTAAAAAATCGTGGAAATGAGATATTGAGCCGGGTAGTTAGCTGCTGTACCTAGTTAGCGTTCGGGGGGGGGGGCTGATTGGCAGCACAAATCTCTCCAAAGTTCATCTTACTCCGCCACAGCTCTATTATTATGGTCCCGCATCATCAAAACGTCTTTAGAGATAGTGTCAGCGTGGTGAAAGTCGGGCTACAAGGCTTGGCGGTGTATGGCTCTTAATCCAGCGAGATGAGAAAGAGCTGGCTTATCGGCCGTCTCCCGACTCCTCCGCACACACACTGCGGTCTGTAAACCTTAAACTCATCCACTATAGGAAATCAGTACACACCTCCCACATACATCAGGCCCCCTAACCCCGACCGTTACTGCTTATCTGAACAAATTTCTAATTCATTGAAGTTTAGTTTAGCATCTCAAAAACCATTTATTATGTCCGCATGATCAAGCCCGGATAATCATCTTTGTCGGGTCAGCCTTTCATTTGTTTACAGTTTCAAATACCGTTGCAAATTTAAGGCTGTATAATAAATAGAATTTTCCCCTGCAAGCGAACTGAATATAAAAGTTGGTCTGGTTACATTCAGCTTCTCGTTTCTCCCTCAGAATGCGATAACGTGCCGGGGCTTTGTGATGCTGAAGAAAAGAAAACAAAGATTTTGCGAGTTCAGATCATTAATATCATTTTACGCCTTTGATTTTCTAAAATAGCGGGAATTTTTTAAAATTATTTTACATCTGCGGTACTGAGTTTAGACCGACTTTAAAACCTCGGCTTTGCGCGCTAGAGTTTTTATTCTATCGCCAATGAAAAGCCCAGCCAGAGCCAGTCTGGAATCGCCGAATCTAACTGACAAGTGTCCCTTCCCGAACAGAATTGCAAACACACGAGATCTCCAATAAATTCAAATTCTACAACCGACACAAACTAAATTAGATAATTTAAACACAAAACTTGTATGCAAGAAGACGCATCAGCGACATAAAATTTAAGAACTATAATATTATCTGAGCAAGAGCATTGGGAAATTTAATGACGTCATCTTTATTTGCATAATGGTCAGAATAATTTAGATATTAGAAATGGAATTATCCGAGAGAACAGCTAATTTGCTTTTAAATATTTATTATACTACAACAACAACAACAACAACAATAATAATAATAATAATAATAATAATAATAATAATATAATAATAATAATAATAATAATAATAATAATAATTTGTATTTAATAATGTATAAAATTATGGAAATCAAATTTTAAGCCATAAGCCACTAGAGTAGAATAAACTGTTCCAATCATACCTGGGGTTGGGGAGGTGGAAGGTAATTTGATCATGGAACAAAAGTTAGAAGAGTGCAACCATCTTACTGTGTAATTTATAGTTTTTAAAGAAAATCGCTCTTCGATAACACACGCACTGATATAAGGAAAACAACAACAACAACACTAACAAACTGCTCTCTGTATAATAATACACTTACCCTCAGGAGATAATTTACCAATTCACAAGTCGTATCCAGGCGACAAATCGTAAGTATAATAAAAACAGTAACGTTTGATGTCTGTTGAGAATTAACCTTTAGCATGCCGATTGTTTACAGAGAACACGCCGTAGAGCATTAGTTTGTGTTTATTACTTTAATATCTTTGAACATTTGGCCAGGATTCGGTTTGTACCAAGAATCACTTTTATCCTGGCACCGGAACAGACTGAGACAGAAAGTTATGTGACTGCTACTAGAAGTCGATTTGGGAGTTTTTCGCCTGTAAAGATGTTCTAATTACTACACTGGTGCGTTAGATAATCCATGGATTTTAAGCACAAAAAATTCCTTCAATTTAAAGTATAAAAATCTACGGATTTAGGTTTGGGGGATCAGTCTGCTAATTTTTCAAAGCTCGACTAACATCTGCGTTAACCACTCTGCAGTTTCTTTGTTTTGGTTCAGTAGACTGTGGATCCTTCCTACAGTTCACCCTAAAAAAAAATAACCTGGCGAGGTTAATTTTCTATAGATTTGGTATTTTTACATTTCCATCAGATATTCGACCCTAACGGTTAAACTCCGACTGGTCCCTGTACGAAAGGGCTTATTTTTTTTAATCAACTTTCGTCTTGTAAAAAAATCAATTATTTGCTTATTTTCATCCATACTCTTGGATTAAATTAGATGGATCATATAGACCCCTGACTTTGATGAGAAAAAGTTTCTTTCACCCCAGGATTCTCCGTGACCTAAATGGATCACAACTTTCTCAAATCTTGTCTGAGTTCTAACAAGTTTCTCTAGAAATATACAGTTAAATACACTTTGCATTTTTATATTGATATTTAAAAAAAAAAATTACTGGAGCCTTTATTAATATTTAACTGTTAATTTTTTAAAAAATTTTATTTTAATATTGTGGTGTAGGATAAATTCAAGGTGTCGTAGATCGGTGTAAGTAAAGTAAGTGTCAGGAGTCTGGCAAATCGGAGTAGGTAAGATAAGGTAGATTAGGGGCAGGTCGGGTTAGGGTTAACGTCTCGTAGGTAGGTGTAGAGTAAATGCTAAGAGTTGCGCAGATCGGTGCAGAACCAGGTTCAAAGTCTTGCAGGTTGTTGTTGTAAGTTAAGGGCAAAACTTTCGTGGTTTGGGGTCAGGATAAGTCGGAACTGCCGGAGATCGGTGTAGAGTAAGAACCAAATAGTCTTTCTCTCAATAAATTACACTTTCTTATGGAACTTTTGGTCCAGACACAAAAAAAAAAATACGGTTTATTAGCTTAACTTGGGGGGTGGGGGATTAGCTCAGCTGGAAGCGAGGGGTTTCTCGAGTAAAGTGCAGAATTAAAATTCTCAGGTGCAGCAGGCGAGTCGCTCGCCATTACCGCGATGGGGCGAGAATTGATCAGTGGACAAGCCGCCGAACGAACGCGAGCGCCTTTTTATTATTCCTCGGAATGGAAAGTCCGATTGACCGAGCAGAACCACGTTCTGAAAATACTCTTCGCCTAATCCTGCTTCTAATAAACCTCCAGTTCGAATTTCGGCAAAAACGAAATCATCTCATATCGGCAGTTTGGAATACTTCCTCGTCTCGGCGGTGGCCCGGACATGTCGACAAACGGGCAATTTAATAACCCGACTGACAAAGCCGGCTCTCGCACGCGGGCGGGTGGGGGGGGGGAGAAATTGAATTATAGTAATATTGGGGGCATATTTGGGGCAGGGAGCGCGGCTGTGCTGTGGATGGGGGGCCCCCCCCGCGCCCGAGTTGGGGTCACCACCCGACTGCTTCTTCGAGAGGTTCCTTGTTTTCCGAGACAAAAATGGCTCGCGTCGTCGTTCAGATGGCTGCCATTGTTGTTCGAAAACAAACTCGACCGGTTCTATTAGAGCCCCGACTTCGGACGACTTAATTAGAACTGTGTCAAAATCTGTTTGATTAAAGACAAAGATATGAAGTTCGTTTAACCGCGAACGGATCGTGGGCAAACACAATTCAGAAAAGGGGGCCCCGGCTGGATGTGGCTGCGCGGTTTGGCGGGGGTTTTTTTCCCGGCTAAATTAATTAACTGGGATCAAACTTTTACCAGGGTGGGCGGTGAATGGCGTCGGGTACGTGCGAAGAAATAATCTGAATAACTATCGAGTGTAAATCGCGAATACGTTTTTGATTAAATTCTTGCGAGATGCATTCTCGCAAATTGGCTCGCGTCGATGCCGGGAAGCGCTAGGAACGGTCTCTCCCCCTCTCTCCCCCTCCTCCCGTCAGGCGCCCGGTGGTAATCAGCCCGAATTCTTCAACACCGCTCTCCGAGTCCGAGGGGCTGGTGCGATTTCAATAGGGATGTCGGACCAACCAGGGAAATTTGAAAAAGAAAAGGGAGAGTTTGGGGAGTGATGGGGGGGGGGAGAGGGAAGGAAAAGAAAAGAGATCAATAGGCTGCCGTTGACACGGTGCGTGGAAATGGTTTTGCGTGATGATTTGAATTACAGTGCGAGCGCAATCCATGTCCACCAGTCAACCAGCTGGTCCAGCTACCCGCGCGCCCTCTCGCGCTCGCCAAGTGACACGATTCGCTCAGCAGAGGTGGGGCGAAACCCAGTCACCGGGTCATGGCGCAAACTTGGCGCGTGATCTTTGCACAACAAAACATAGTCCCGCGGATAATTGGTCCCGCGCGGAGGATCGCGCGGCCTGGAACAGCTGAGAGGTTCACTGCTGATTAAAGGCGCCCTAGATGCTCTCTTCATTTCCTCTGCTCGTACAAAGACTCGCTTCTTCTCGCTTTCTCGTTAGCTACCCTCCCCACCCCCGGGGGGGGGGGGGGCCGGGCCGTCCGTTCCCTCCCCCTCAGCCTGAAAGACACGTGTCAGTCAGACCCGAACCCGGCCGCCGATAATCGCACCAGCTCAGACGATCTTTGATTTCCTGCGCATCTACTTCTCCGAGGTTGCAATCTGGTGGAGATGCTAGACGGCGATCTCACCACCCACCCCCCCGGGCCGCATTCTCTTTGATGGCTGAACGATCTCGGTAACTCACAGCCCGACTGCGGGACGAACAATAATCCCAGCACCAATTAAAAGTTTATTTATAGCCGAGCCGAGTTTCTTAATGAACGGCCCGGACCCCGACCAACGGAGCGGTTGGGGAAACTCGCGGGTTACACGAAAACCATGACAACATTTTCTTTTATATACACACACACACACCGGTCGATTCTAAAAATAGCGGTGACCTTGAGGTAGAGGTCAGGTGTGTGCGAGCTGCGATAAGCGGTTACACAACCGCGCCGGTCGCTCCCCCCCCCACCTCGTGTAGAACACATCTCTCGAGCAGAGACGGAAGGTCACGAAGGAAAATATCAGATATCAGCGCCTCTTCAACATGTGGGAAAATTTCACCGATACAAGCCTATTTTACGGCGGGGGGGTGACGCAGGCAAGAAACCTGCACGAAGAAGGGCCTATTGTTTAGCGTGTTTCTGGGTCTTTTCTGTCCCCCCCCCCCGCCCCGAGGGGGTGAAGCGTAGGATTAATCGCTTTGACATGATGGCGTACATTTCCGTACACTTCCAATTGTGGAGATAAGATAGACGATTATTGCGAGCCGAGCCACGAGGAGGACCCGGGCCAACTCGAACGTGCCTGGCATCGCAAACAGGTCAGGTTTTCCGTCCGCTCTCGTTCGACGCCCACAGATGCGGTTCCTTTCCAAAAAGGAGGATAATATCGCTTCTCCCCATCTCTCTCTCCCCCCCCACACTTACAGCTGCACAAATAAACTGCACAGGTTCGCAACACTCGCACCCACCCTAACCCTGGCCACGTAAACTGATCGACATCTTATTTCAACATCCAGCTTCGTTACTCCAGAGACAGATATGAGACCCGTGCGCGACAATTCCACGCATTTAGAGTTCGAACTAAGACAAAGACATCGATTGACAAAGAACATATAACGACGACACATCGACGGGTTGTTGTTTTTTTGACGATTTTCTTCCTTCGTTTTTTGTTTTAGTTCACTCAACTGTGGGAAGGACTTTTTGTTGTTGTTGTCTGAAGATTTCAAATTTGGATTTGTTCTCTATCGTTTTGGGTCCCGTGTTTTCTACGTGAGAAAAAGCTAGACGAGAGGGGGGCTCCTGGTTTATCTCGCTACCAGGTAGGTATTTCAGGGGGGAAGGCTTGGATATTTATGCCTCACGAACCCTTTGGACTTTGCGAAATAGCCTTTCCCGAACATTTGTCGACCTTGTGCTGCCATTTAATAAACGCGCTTGATTCGTACTTTCAGTTTCGCCAAAAACTTTGACGATACTTAAGAGTTGCCGAGGGCCTGATCGTCGTTAAGATCGTGCCGAACCAAATCGATGCTTTCCCAGTTTGCAACTGACGACAGGCGGCCCATTGACCGCCGTCCGCGATACCCAGAATGCACGCGTGGCGATTTCTTGTTCCTGCGGCTTCCGGTGTCTTCGAGAGGTGATAACATCATGATGACAAACGAAATCGGAATGGGTTTTCTCGGCCAGACTCTTTGTTGACGTTCGTTCGTCTCTCTCTCTCTCTCTCTATATATATATATATATTGAAGCGGAGGATGCTCTAATGAGGTCCCAGAGCAGGTCTTATTGCACGGATAACAGTTGAATTTTCTTCTACCGGTACACTACAAAAAACAAAAAAAAGAAGAAGATTAAAATAACTCCTTTTCGCTTATTTACGAGGAATGTACAGAGGGCCCGTGGTTCTGTTGGCGTATATATCAGCTTACAATAAACGAGAGCCGCGACGAACCACGAACGAGGAGTGGTTCGTGTTGCTCAGAAATTACGAGGAGGCAGACAGGGAGTCATTGTAGCTTAACCCCACCCAACCCCTAAAATGGTCATCGGTACGATTATTAAAGTTATTAATACTATCACTTTTAACAAATACTGGTACGTTATTCCACTTATTAACAATGCTACTAGAGATAAAACAACAACAACAGTTTTCCGATATTTAACCTGGCCTTAACCCTGGCTAATTTATGATCATGATCCTCGATGTTAGCAACTGCATATTATCAAAAGAATTTGTCCCAATCCACACGCTAAAGACCCCTAATTGTTTCGTTTTTTTAAAAAAAAAAAAACACCTTTAAAATTCAAACTTGGCGAATCTAACATTTTAATCAGTTAGCGTATTTTAAATGTTTAAGACCTGGAAACATTCTAACCAATCGCCCCGATCGATGTAAGAAACAAACAAGAAATCGAAAATGGAGTTCGGGGACGAGATACAGGAAGTGGCTGCTTTTGTAGTTTGTGCACAATTTATATATTAAAATAAAATAAAAAAATAATAATAATAATAATAATAATAATAATAATAATAATAAAACGGCTTATCAATAGCATTACATTTTTCCGTTTTTGTCAACAACATTTTGATAAATGCCGATGCGATCATTTGGTATCGACTGTGCCTGGTTGTGGTCAGGCACGGCGCCGGAGCGACTGTCTGGCTCCCGGTGGTTCTCGGTTCACGATAGTTGTTGTACGTAGCCACAGTGACCTCCGGGTTCTGTAAAAATGCATGAGATATTCGAGTTTAGTTGAACGGCGATCGGCCGATGCAAGATTTGACTAATACGACGATTTCCATAAATACACAGCCAACTTAACGTGCTAAACGTTCGGATGTCGGTTTCACTTTTCCCTTTTCTGCGATGATTCTGAGATTTAATATTATTCTCAGTCGGAAAATAAATTTGCTAAACTTAGGCTTGCATTTTCTTCTCACGAATGACCCCCCCCCAACCCACACACAACCACCTCTCCCGTACTTGCGATCACTAAGATTGGAGGGTCTTTTCTGGTCGGCCTATGGGAAGACTCTCCATCTCTCTCTCTCTCTCCTCTCTCTCTCTCTCGCTCTCTCTCCATCTCTCTCTCAATCTCTCTTCATCTCTCTCTCTCTCTCTCTCTCTTCTCTCTCTCTCTCTCTCTCTCAATCTCTCTTCATCTCTCTCTCTCTCTCTCTCCATCTCTCTCTCTCTCTCTCTCTCTCTCTCTCTCTCTCTCGTGACCCGTTTATGGTTAACTCAACAAATTTGAAAATTCCGGAAAGTTATAATGGCGCAGTCAGGCAGCAGCAAAAAGACGACGAGCCCTCGGGAAGAAAGAAAGCCCGGGTTGTAGCGAGCTTCCATTGTATTCGTGATGGGAGAAACCGGGAGTGTGAACCTCCGAAAATCGCAAGCGGACCGTTACAGAGAAAATAAGGAAAGACTAAAAGCTGAGCAATGGCGTGTCGCCTCTCACAAAGGGGCCCACTGGGCCATGAACCCATTGCAGCACCAGAAGGATATACAGATATTGTAGTCATTGTTAAAACACATGGAGGGGGTGGAGCAGGGTTTCGAACGTAAAAAGCTCCGATTTCAATATTTTCTATGCATATTTACAACCGATAACCGTGATAAATTAATAAAGCGTATCGTTTTTAATATAAAAACATCCATCTCCTTATCTACATTAACAACATCAGTTCTGTAGCTTCGTAAATCTTCACTTCTGATACGTGTACGTGTTTTGGGCCCAGTCCGAACAAATGGGTCTTCCTTCCAGTTACTGACCCTGTCACAGATCGGGAAATGGTAGAGTCTTTAAAAGGCTTCGTTTGTCATGCGACTTAGGAACGTGTCGGTTACGGTCGCTTTCATCCTGTATTTCATCCCAGTCTGTCCCGAGGGTATTTTCACCTACCCAAGTTTCTCCCGTTAGTTAATCACAAAAGATCCTTATTTCCGACAAGGGCAAGTTTGGTCGCAGTCAGTCATAACGTTTTCCTTTTCTTTTTTAAAAAAAAGAAAAAAAATCCGAAAAACTTTTCCAACGGTATACGTGGATCAGCTGAGAGTCCCGTGACTTCCACGATGTTCTGTCCCCACCCCCCGTGAGCAGCAATAATCGTCTAAGATGTCTTAAGTCGAGGCTAGAATGCTGATATAAGCTCCCTTTCTTTTTAACTCTTTCAAGAGAAGGATGACTTGTAACTGCCGTTCACATTTTAGAATTTTATTTGTGTTTATTTCCTTTGCATTAGTTATTTAAAAATAAACCGAACTCCCAGACCTTCCTGGACGCGCCGTTACGATGTTAAAATCATCTGGTTACCTGGCATCTTCCAGAATTAATCGATAATTAAGTAATACCGCTCCATTGGGGAGATCACTTTGGTACCTATCGGGGGCTGGGTGGGGCTGATTTCCAGTCGGAGTGATGTCTGACTCCAGAAACACTTCTAACCGAAATTAATACTACAGAAACGTTACTGGCCGATATTTCGTAAAGTGGCATCGGTGCCTTAAGACGAACACTTTCTCAGACTCTCTGCGACACTGGACGAACAGACCCTTGATTTGCTGAGCTATTTTTTTCAAAGCCCAGACTTACAAGAATTTTTTTTTTATTTTAAAAAAAGCGGTTATTTTGCGTTTGATTGTTCTAATTTACCTTTTTTGTTCTTCTGCTATATTTATTCATATATTTAGTAAATACTGAGCACTTCTGAAGTATTGTGACAGACCATGCACACAAAACAGGTATGTATCTGTAGAGGCTTAGTCTGACGATCTCGTGTCTCGTCATACGGCATTTGATTTTAAACATCCCTGTCTATGATTATGGGTCGTTGTAAGGATAAAGAGCGCAATCGGCGAGGTGGAAAAGCTTGACGAGTGGGTGCCTCGCGAGTTCAATGAACAGCAACAAAATCGTCGATTGGAGATCTGCTCTTCGCTTGTCATGGGAAACAAAAACCGTCACAGCTGAAAGGGACCGCGGTGAATTGTTCATCAGAAACTCTCCCAACAACAGCCGGAATCGGAGAGGCCCAATCCTGCTCCACGACAATGCTCATCCTCATGACTCTTCAGAAACTGAACACTTTGGGGTACCAAGTTCTCTCTCACCCAGCCTCCTATTCACCAGACCTTTCTCCCACAGACCGCCACCTTTTCAAACACCTCGACAGCTTCCTCCATATGAAATCCTTCTCCAACCAAGCAGCCATTAAAAATGCCTTCTAACAGTTCATCGACTCCAGAAATTCAGATTTTTTCAAAATGGTATAAATGCGCTTGTAACTCGTTGGCAGAAGTCTGTTGATTGTAATGGAACTAACTTTGGTTAATAAACCTCACGTTCAGCAGCGGTATGGAGTCTCACTCTTGCGGTAAAAATAAACGACAAAGCTTTTGTAACAGCCTAATATATGGAACCAAAAGATCATCTTCATTTGTAAACCAAAACGCGAGGAGTCGGAGCCCTAACTTACAAAAGGTTACATTAACGAGGAAAGGTACCGCACAAGCCCCTTTGGCTCAACCGTTGAAGGATTTACAGAGAGTCACGTATTTAAAAATTCAATTTAAAGGTCACTGACGTGAGATGATAACGAGGCTCAGGTCAATGTAAACCATTCCTTAGCGTTAACGGGAACTTTGTTCGTTGGTGTCGATTGCGTCTGGCCGTCATACGCGAAGATACTTCGCTGTACCAGCATCCAGGTTGCATCAGTAAAACAACAGAAGACAATCGACTTAGAATGGAAGTGTGCCAGGCGACTTTAGATCGCAGAGTTGGAACTGGAGTAAAAGCAGAGTATGAGAACTAAGTCAAACCAGTTCACCGAAAAATCAAAATATTCCGAAGGTCACGTTTTCAAATACGAAAACTAAAGAAGTACACGAATCATTTTGAAACTTTCCCCTACAGGTACCATTCACCAGTCAGTACGAAACAGCGTTCACTAACGAGCACGGTTTTTAATGAAAGCATTTTGCAATGTTTATATAATTCTATATTTCATTTAAATGAAATAAATTTTAATTTTCTTCGTCAATATATTATCTTAAACATTTGCTTTGAAGAATTCTGCTTTTTTAGTATTTTAGAATCTTATAAAACGGTGCTAGAACAGTTTGTGGCAGGCATTATAAAGACTTTACATTTTGTTTTCAGAGACTAAGGTCACACATCCGTGTATTTTAAATTTATTTCATTAACTATTAAGCAAAGCAACGCCAAAGACGCAGTCGTGTACCTATAGCCCGGAACTAGTTCAGGGTCACAGGTGTTCGGACAATTGGAAAAACTTAAATATTGCAAAAGTAAATCTCACGCCGACCATTCTTGGCATGGTGGGCTTCCCCTAATGGCAGAAATACTTTCGAACACCAGTTAGTGAACACAATGGCGACAGTCCATCCATGCATTCTTTTCAGTGACATCTCAGCCTTTGTTTACTTTGAATCCAGATCTCGCAGATTCGCAGACAAGCACGTGACCTAGTCGGCGAAGCTTCCTTCACTTCCAACCATGAGCTCATTCTCGGAAGATTAACCTTTGCTCAGCATGGAAATTTCAGAATTTTCCTTGAAAGAATCGGCAGCAAACTGATCGTCGGAGAGGAGCAGGGGAAGGAGGGGCTTGTTTCGGCCTCTCGCTGCATAGACCCACGCCGCCGGAAGTGCGATTTCAGAACGAGGCTTCCGGAACAAATCATCAACGCAGACAGATCACCGCTGTGCATGGACGACTCTCGATATTAGGAGAACCCATGTAACGGTTACTGCAGTTGTATTGTAGATAATTTAAAAGGGAAAAGGACGCGGAACGAACCAAACCACCTGACAGTTCGGGTGACCGACCCTTCTCGCATAGAAAATAAGCCCGTTTATCAATTCGAAATGTTATTTTAAGTACCAGCCACCCACCCCACCAGGGCGTGAATAGCATTTCTGTAATTTTCAATGTGAGTTAATTAGAGGTCACAGCAGCGGCAGCTGATGGAGTTACTGTAACAGGGTGGATGCAGTTTCGCAGCGAGGGGGGGGGGCTTACTGGTGCTGCCGCCTGGCGGTAAGACGGAGGAGACCCGCGGTGACGTTGATGTTGGAAAGAGAGACCGATCGGTCCGCCTGCACCTAAATGTTGCACGTCAGACCCACTGATTCTGCGAGCGAAAAAAACCCATAATTTTCGAAGTTCAACACGGACAAACAAAAAGATCGATTGATTCTTTCGATTTTTTTTTTTTCATCTTTAAGGAATTTCGATGGCAGTAGGAGCTCATCCCTACGTTTTGCTGTCGCTTTTTACGAAGGCCGAGGAGCGGAATTACATTGGTACAACAATAGATTACTCCACAATCACATAACTCAGGCGCTTGTTCATATAAGCAAATGTAGCCAGACGTGCTCAATATTTTTTCTAACTTCTTAACTTTATTTTAAGTAACCCAGAGTTATATAACACACAATTCTGATCAATTTCATATAATTTGTATGAAACATGCTGCAAAATGCGATTTTCTTATACAAGCGATAGCTTCTCTTCATCCTTTTCACATCAATACCGAAGCTGGCCGGATACTACTCAGGTACAGTAGAAGATGGGCTCTTCATAAAGAGCACTGTAACTCTACTTGACCGGTTACAAATCACTCATCTGTGTAGATAAGCTGCTGGTTTGGGCTGATCCCTATTTTCTTCCACGAGTCTGTTTTTCCCTTTAATTCTGGATTGTTATGTAGTAAAACAAGTACATAAGTCATGAAGAACATAATAAATAATAACAAATAAGTAAATAACAGCTGGTGGTTGGGGTGTTTTTGTTTTTTTTGGTAAATCTAATGTCGATCAGACGGCGAAGTGAGAACTTATACGATTCATTGCTCCAGCTACGAAACTGAGCTTCTCTTCGATAACTCGCAGTGAGCGAGAACTGAAGCGTGTTTTCCCGTTAATCCACAACATCGGCGCAGTATTTATTCCATAACAAAAGTTATAATGAAAGAAAGAAAAAAAGTTAGATCAGAATCCGGAGTAGGCAAGTGTCGAGTTACCGAGGGGTTATCAAAAATCGCGCGCGTGAGTGAGTGAGTGAGTGAGTGTGTGTGTGTGTGTTGTGAGTGTGTGTGTGAGTGAGTTTGAATGTGAGTGTGAGAGTGTGAATGTGTGTGTGAGTGAGCGCTGTGAGTGTGAGTGTGTGAATGTGAGTGTGAATATGTGTGAGTGAGTGAGTTTGAATGTGAGTGTGAATGTGTGTGAGTGAGTGTGTGAATGTGTGTGAGTGAGTGTTGTGAGTGTGAGTGTGTGTGAGTGAGTTTGAATGTGTGTGTGAGTGAGTGCTCTGAGTGTGTGAGTGAGTGTGTGAGTGAGTGTTGTGAGTGTGAGTGTGTGTGTGAGTGAGTTTGAATGTGTGTGTGAGTGAGTGCTCTGAGTGTGTGAATGTGAGTGTGTGTTTTAAAGTACAGCTATCTACATTAAAAATAATTCCCAATCTCCGCTTTAAACATAATATCTTTTGCAGATTTATGTCTGAAAAAATCGAAAGAAATGATAATAAACTATGAAGAGTTGGATATCTTCCCCACTTCTTTTAATGCAAACAAAAAGAAGAAGAAAAGAAAATATATGACCGAGTCCAAAGAAAGGGAATTTTAATATGTGACGTTCTTCACTAGTGATGTGATTAAGTTTGATAAATTGCCCTACTGACGTTAATATCTTCGCTGGCTACATGAAAAGTAATTACCCATACGATAAACCGTGTGATGCATGTATCTGAGAGGGCCAAGTTTGAGCTGACATTCTAAAACAGGGCCTGGTCCGGGGCGCAGACACATGTATAGCCGTACATTCTTTATATCTGTCTTTATTTATAAACTGAATGAATGTTGGAAGAGGTAACTGTTATTAACTGAAAGTAAAAGAGCACTAATAATTTCTATAATACGGGATCTATACGGGGATCAGGGCTAGACTTGTCGGGCGCATGATTTGCAGCACGAGTTCTTAACAGGCAAGATATTTAACGATACATGCGCCACGTCATTGATTGATTATCGAACTAGACTCGGAGCCCTCGACGTTTGCTGTCTCACCAGTATTCCCGTTTTAAGAGAGACAACTTCCCGTTTGTCAACGCGTGTTTCCGGACTAAGGGGGTTCGGAGCACTCTCTATCAGTCTGCGTGGATTGAGACTTGTAAAAGTCTGGGTTCCGGCCTTCAGAGCCTCCCTCGGAGACGGTTCTCCTAGACGCGGCCCGTCTTTGCGGGTGTCCGGGGAAGGGCGGGGAATACAAGACGATGATCAACAGGCTAAAACCAATCCGCTTATTGAAGCGCACTGGCACGTCGACATTGTTATTGGTTACAAAAAGGGCATTCAAGCAGAAATGGACAAGATTACGGATTAAAAACGAATACAAGTCGCCACTGGCGAAGTCAGGCTTCCGGGACCACACCCACGAGACAATTACCGAAATTGGCACGCGAACATTCTTATAGTAATGAAAGAATGCGATCTGCCTGATGGAGCAGCGAACTCTTGGCTGGTCGGAGGCATTCTGTGATCTTCTCGCGGCGATCGATCTCCTGTAGAAATCAATTTTTGGGGAATTTTAGCATTGTTATAATTTATAACTTCAGGGAAAATGTAAGATTATTATTATTATTATTATTATATTATTATTATTATTATTATTATTATTATTATTATTATCTGCACCTAATGAGTGGCTGATTTGCGACGCGATGCTGTGTAGACCACACTCTTTCACCTGCCCGTCCATCTTTTAATCTTTAGTCATTTCACGAAATATAAAACAGTAGGTTTTCTCTCCTCTGTTTAGCTATCCTCATGAGCGCTGCACAGTTTAAAGTGGAGTGCACATCAACTATAATGTAACCTGTGCATGTGTGTAAACGTCAAATAGCTGTGAACAGGGCTAGGTAGGTAGTGTCACTCCGTAATTCCCCAATCTGAAAGAATATCGATTCTAGTTTAAACCTAAAGACTGATGTCAATGTCATGAAAATCTCTCCGATCATTGGAGTACTTTTTAGTCTTCTTTTGCATTTACCCGATAAGTAAACGCATAACTTAAAATAGAGATGCGAATTTTGTTTGGTATAAAAAAAGTCGGTTTGCTTGTGAACAGGGATCCTAACCGCACGATCAGCATTCCAGGCCGTAGGGGGGGGGCAGGGACTTACTTCGGCCCGTGGGCTGGGGCCGAGTGGACAACCGTGGGTGGTGATACAACGGCTGGTCGGGGACCGAACAAACTTTCGTCAGTATGTGTTAACGTTAAAGGACAGTAATGGTGAAGCTTCTAGAATACTGAAAACAACAATTCCGATAACATCTAAAAGAGACAGAAGTATTTGTAGCATTTCTCTCACTGCTCTGGCAGGTGAGAATCAAACATGAAGACGCGGGTGTGTAGAGATGCTTAGTTCGATGAAGCTGAAGGTTTAATTAATATCGAAGATAAAAGGAAATATTATTATTATTATTATTATTATTATTATTATTATTATTATTATTATTATTAATTATTATTATTATTATTATTATTATGATTATTATTATTATTATTATTATTATTATTATTATTATTATTATTATTATTATTATTAATTATTATTATTATTAGTATTATTATTATTATTAGTATTATTATTATTATTATTATTCCTGGTCTGGGAAGACGGATAAAGGCACGTGTTCCTGTTGATGGTAGGTGCAGTATGCCAGGACAGGTCTTCTTCCTCATCTTTATTGTGGTAAATTCCCGGCCCCCCAGAAGCAGTTGCTGAATCGGTCGTTTAAACGAATAATAATAATAATAATAATAATAATAATAATAATAATAATAATAATAATAATAATAATGCATTCTTGCAGTCTTTATTTTATATTTGTTTATGGATCTCGTTGTTATCTGTTCTTCAGCATCGAACTTTTAACTTTCTCTATGATTAAAGAGAAAAAAAGCGCTGAGTCATCGCGGCGAGTTTTCCCCCACCCACAAACAAACCATCATCGTACTGAGAAGGCAAACATCGACACGGCGGAGAAAATTAAATCTAAAATCTTTTTTTTTCAATGAACATCTAATCTTTTATTAGTTCCTAACCGTAACCATAACAAAAGTCACACCAACTAATAATAATAATAATAATAATAATAATAATAATAATAATAATAATATAATAATAATAATAATAATTTGGTATCGCTTAAGAAAACAGCTTTCTCTGCTTTCTACTTTTATATATTGAAAAGAAGGAATACAATAAGTCGATCTACCTGCTTAAGCCGAACTTGTTTTTAATGTCCTCGTGGCCGGGGAAAGTGAAAGTGCCATCAGCGGATAATTTGGAATCAATAAATTAATCTCTAAAGTGCCATTGATATCTTAATACCCCGCGAAGTTCTCCGACTACTCGACGGTCTTCGAGTTTGCATGTGTAGTAACTCTTTGGTCGAGAACCGCTCTTCGAGCCGGAATCGTTATCCGACCTGTTGGAATCAGACCCGATCGTTGGATCTCCTAAGAAGAATTTGTGTTACTTTACCTCGAGTTTGGCACCACCCCCCCCCCCCACCAACCTTTTTTTTGTTTGTTTGTTTGTTTTCCGCCTATTGTTGTCTACTTTTTATTAACGTCGTGTTCTTCTAGCAGTTTGGATCATCTGAGCATCCCTGGAAAACCTGCCTTCTGTACCAGGACGGCGAGGAGGACGTGCATAATGCGTCGTAATAATGTAATTAAAATAGAAAGAAGAATACTTGGGATAAAAGTAAATCAAAGGATTATTAAATTCTACGGCTAAATTGACTATGGCATATCTTTAAATTATTAAATTTCCTCTTTTTATCTGGACGGCTTCTTGGAGAGGAAATTAAAATTTAACAGAAGCTCTGGCAAGGAAAACATTTCTGCGATACCTTGGTAACGGGCGAAATTAGGCTGACCTCACGTGTCAGAGACTATTGCACATCAAACGATCTATTCTTGCGGTGGAGAAGATCCACAGAGAGTACACAGCTATCGCCGGGTTCAGTGAACGATAGACCTTCACGCGGAGAAAGCATCGAGTTACAATTAACTGTGCAGCAATTAGAAGCTTGCGACTGCGAACAAAGATAGCTTCACGTTTGATAGCCGGGATGAAGGTATTCTCTGTTAATTACACTTCTGGATGAGTCCGCGACTAAAGCACAAAAGAGGCTGACCGACCGACGTTGGATCGGGGCAGCGCGTGGAGGAGGAGGCAGATGATAAACAATAGCGCTTCCACTTCTTCAGACCTGCCATCCCGACTCGACCTGGCTAATGATGCTGCTGCTGCTGCTGCTGATGATGATGATGAGCAGCAACTTCTGAATTCGACCGTCTCCCCTCCCCTCTCTCCTGAAAGGATGACTCTAGATCTCGTTCTATCAACTGAGTTCTATAGAAATCCACGTCACGATCCACGCTGTCGGTACCTGCTCGAGCAGCAGGACTTCCTGCTTCTGGTCTCTGCACCTTAAAGTGACGACAGTCCAGGGTTTACAGAGACTTTAGAAAATCCCTTACTTTTGTTTTTGTTGTTTTCCTTCCCCCCCGCTTGAAATGTATCCGTTTTTTTGCTGAAAGCGAACAAACAACAAAAGGAAGAGGGGTGGGGATCCATTTATTCTGCTAAAACCGTATTAAATTCTAAGACAACTACGACGTGTGAGGTGTTTTCTGTCGGCGAATTACGTCGCCATCTTCGGGCCGATTACCTCCAAGTTCCTCATTTCTCCTCGGTCGGCGAATGTACGTAAAGTCGTCGTTAATCGGTACCTCGGGGCGGCGGGCCCGGCCGGCTCTACTCGGTCGTCCGTCCGTCCGTCTGTCTGTCTCCTCCGCGTTACTAATCCTCCTCCGGTTCTCAGCCTGGGTGTGAATCCAGTTCTGTGTCGACCGCAAGCATTAATGGATTTTCGACCCGATTACCGGGCCGATATTAACGGCAATTACTTCTTTATGGAAAAACGCGGTAGTCAGGAGGAGAGGCGGGCGGACGGACGGACCGAGATCGCTGGAGAAGTCCTCGCCTCACCGAAATGCTGAAGAGCCACTTCGTAGCAGGCGATGCGCTCTTTTTCCCCTGCCGTCCTCTTTGTGTTAACTTCCCACAGGGTTCAGCCCGCTACCTACACACACACACACACACACACACATATAGGGAGGAAACGGTGTTGTTGGTTTTATTCGGAAACAAGTCGCGAGTTAGTGACGAGATGTCGGGTAATTCCCAGATCCTCATGAGAGGAGAGAGCCCCCCCCCCAACCACCGATGTTGAGATAAACTCTCCATCATCTCGTTACATTTGTCTCTACTTTGGGTTTTATGTATTAAAATTAAAAAAAAAAAAATCGTCCACATTATTTGATAGAATTAAAATTCCCATTGATTTTAACTGTTCGTGTTTAATATCCAATGCGGCGGTAAAGTATCTCGTTCGGTATTCATCCTTCCTCGCACACAGAGGCCACCGAACATCTGGCCCGGATCTATAGGTCGCCTGTCACCACTGGTGACGGACGCACCTGACAGATCTCCCCTTCTCTCAGTCTATAGGCCATGTTTACAGCTTTCAGTTCACCGCCTTATAACATTTATACGTAAAACAAATCAATTATTACGTTTTTTTTAAAACAGTCCTCATTGTTAGCTTTTCCGAAACTCTGCTGTGCAATTGATTGATATATATATATATATATATATATATATATATATATATATATATATGCGCAGAGCTGGGACGGACGCCAGTAGTCAGTTACTCCGTCCTCTCTGTCACTGGGCCAGGGGTGGAAGGCACCCACCAGACGTGGGACTCGAACAAGCCTCCGATAACCGATCTTCTCTCGGGAAAATTCCTGGACAAATTTTACTGCATCTGTGCGAGAAGGAAAGAGAAATTTGTAACCCGGAAGAGAAAGATGCATTATTTTGGCATAAGTCAGTCAGGTCCATTTAACTATCTGTTTGTTGTAAAGGAACTCAAAGTTAGATTTAAAATTACCTATTGATCACTTTATTGGGATTCGGTTTCTCCGTTAAAAAAACCAAAAGAAGAAGACAATTCATGGCGGATATCCAGCACTAGGCGGTCGGTTACCGAAGTTCCTCACGGAATCATAGCTGTTTCTGTTTCCCTGTAAATATCTACATTATTTCCAATTCCTGTCTTTCGGGCTAATGAGAAGTCTTACGTTTTCTACTGATTGCCTCCAAGGTTCGGAGATAAATAACACTGTCGAGCAATTGTTTGAACTTTGTAACAGTAAAATAACAAACAAAAATATTTATTCTTTGATCTGTCAAAACCAAAATAGTTACATCTTTTATTTCTCAGCCTTAGTTCTAACCTGCGTGTTATTTACCCTCAAACATTACAGCAATCTTTGGTTTTTAAGATTATTATTATTTATTATTATTATTATTATTATTATTATTATTATTATATTATTATTATTATTATTATTATTATTATTATTATTATTATTATTATTATTATATTATTATTATTATTATTATTATTTATTATTATTATTATCTAAAGAAGAGGAACAGAAGGCTAAAATAAGGAGAACTTACAATCCTCCACAGATTATGCAGCTGCAGCTTTGTAAACAGACCTGATGGTTTTAAAGCGAACATTTCAAATTTAAATTAATATGTCCTCCCCACACACAATGGTGGGCAAACTATCGTCATGTAACAAAGGTAAGGATGAACATTAAAAAGCAAAATCTGTTCATCCTCAGCAGCTCGCTCTGGAGTACCGCCGGATAACAGAGGTGATGGCCAGTCGTAGACGTTCGGCTGTTTCACTCTCGATGATCCAGGAACTCTTGAGATAAGCCGTGACAAGGAGAGACGATGATTTTTGCGCACTAATTCTCTTAGCAGCACTTAAAGCATAAACAAACGAGAGAGAGAGAGATGACGTCAGTACAGAGAGAGATATGACATTTGTAGAGAGAGAGAGAGAGAGATGACGTCAGTACAGAGAGAGAGATATGACATTTGTAGAGAGATTGAGAGAGAGATGACGTCAGTACAGAGAGAGAGATGAAGAGAGAAAGAGAGATGACGTCAGTACAGAGAGAGATATGACATTTGTAGAGAGAGAGAGAGAGATGACGTCAGTACAGAGAGATATGACATTTGTAGAGAGATTGAGAGAGAGATGAAGAGAGAGAGAGATGACGTCAGTACAGAGAGAAAGATATGACATTTGTAGAGAGAGAGAGAGAGAGAGATGACGTCAGTACAGAGAGAAAGATATGACATTTGTAGAGAAAGAGATGACGTCAGTACAGAGAGAGAGATATGACATTTGTAGAGAGAGAGAGAGAGATGACGTCAGTACAGAGAGAGATATGACATTTGTAGAGAGATTGAGAGAGAGATGAAGAGAGAGAGAGATGACGTCAGTACAGAGAGAAAGATATGACATCTGTAGAGAGAGATATGACGTCAGTACAGAGAGAAAGATATGACATTTGTAGAGAGAGAGAGAGAGGAGAGAGAGAGAGATGACGTCAGTCAGAGAGAGAGAGATATGACATTTGTAGAGAGAGAGAGAGAGAGATGACGTCAGTACAGAGAGATATGACATTTGTAGAGAGATTGAGAGAGAGATGAAGAGAGAGAGAGATGACGTCAGTACAGAGAGAAAGATATGACATCTGTAGAGAGAGATATGACGTCAGTACAGAGAGAAAGATATGACATTTGTAGAGAGAGAGAGAGAGAGAGATGACGTTAGTACAGAGAGAAAGATATGACATTTGTAGAGAAAGAGATGACGTCAGTACAGAGAGAGAGATATGACATTTGTAGAGAGAGAGAGAGAGATGACGTCAGTACAGAGAGAGATATGACATTTGTAGAGAGATGGAGAGAGAGAGATGACGTCAGTACAGAGAGAGATATGACATTTGTAGAGAGATTGAGAGAGAGATGAAGAGAGAGAGAGATGACGTCAGTACAGAGAGAGAGAGATATGACATATGTAGAGAGATGAAGAGAGAGAGAGATGACGTCAGTACAGAGAGAAAGATATGACATTTGTAGAGAGAGAGAGAGAGAGAGAGAGAGAGAGGAGAGATGACGTCAGTACAGAGAGAAAGATATGACATTTGTAGAGAAAGAGATGACGTCAGTACAGAGAGAGAGATGAAGAGAGAGAGAGATGACATTTGTAGAGAGAGAGAGAGAGATGACGTCAGTACAGAGAGAGAGATATGACATTGTAGAGAGATGGAGAGAGAGAGAGATGACGTCAGTACAGAGAGAGATATGACATTTGTAGAGAGATGGAGAGAGAGAGATGACGTCAGTACAGAGAGAGAGATATGACATATGTAGAGAGATGAAGAGAGAGAGAGAGCAAAGAAACTTCTGTTTTTACCTTCACGAGTCAACCAATATTTTTTATAGCATATATCGCTCGCTTTCTTTGTTTTAGATTAGTAAACCAACCCGGAGTTCCTGACAAATTAGGGCGGGGAAGGGTTCCAGTGTTGAGTTAGATAATTTTACTATTAACTCACCTAGACCACTCAGCCTCCAGATCCTTAATAATTATTGTACCTTAAACGCCCCATTAGGGAGCAGCGCCAGACCGTCTGAACGGTACTCCGCCTAAGGTAGAATTTGAACCAAGTTATCTTTCCCCTGTTCATGGTAGATGGCGATCGAATAGAAGTTTGACAAAAATGTGAAATGTGTTAAGATCGATATATGTTGTGTTATTACTATTATTATTACAGGAATAAAATCAAAAGTGTACATGTTATTTGCACGCTCTACTGCACATATAATCGAACCCCGCTATTTGTTTTTCCATCTAAACTCAGACGTCAGTATTTGAAGTCGTCATTCGATCCACGAAGCGGCGGCGATCGGAATGGAGAAGCCGGGCAGGTGGGTGAGTGGACGGTTTTCTCTTCCAGCTGCTCCGGCCAGTCGGGTGGCTCTAACGAGTGTATGAACAACGATCATCTCTGAACGGCACACACCCACCCCCCCAACCTTAAAAAAAAAAAAGCCATATGAATACGAATAAGTAACTGAGACCGACATTTTATTAGGGCTCGTAATGGCAGCCGGACACGCGAGCCAGCGAGCTCCGGTAAAAGGTGTGGGAAGCACTTTTAGAAAGTCTTGTCCGACATGTGGTGAAGCGAGAACCGGCAGCAGCAGGAGAGCGGAACCCGTTCCCACCACCTCCCTCCTCTTCGCCCCGTAAAGCCGACGTGTATTCGCCCTTATTTAGATGTCTTGTACTCTACGTCACGAGACTGTAATTGCTTCGATGATATTTATTCTTGTCTTTCTCGGAGGTGATCATGTGTATTAGTGTTTTAAAACAGACCCCTGCTGCTGCTGCTGCTGGCTGGCTGGTCGGATCGCATTGGCACTCCGTGGTGCCCCTAGCCCCGACAGCGCCTAGGACCGATTCTACATGAATCGCAGAGTTCTATTACATTTTTTTTAATTTTTATTTTAAAGAACTTTTGTGAAATTAAATGGCTAGACAAACCCTGAACCTTTCATTAATATTCAAGCTGATAGGTGTTTGTCCCCACTCCGCTCCTCACGCTCCAGTATCTCACCAGTTTCCCGGCTGCATTATTCGAGTCGATCCGTTACGGAATCAATAGAGAAGAAGTTCGAACCAAGTTCTGAACGATATGTGGCTTGTGATTTTTCGTCGTTTATTTCCTCATGTGAAAATGGCGGCGGCGATCTCATAAATACCGAAAATATTCCTAACTACGGAACAAACCAGTGAACTATGTGAACCACAGACAAAGTCGAATTCTGATCGAATCTCTTCGCGCTTTTAGGTTCATCGGCGATTTTGGACGTCAGTGGCCTGTACACGTGCGATGGATGTTTTGAGATCTTCCCACAAGCATCGATTGCAAATAAATTCCGGATTTCCTCTACAACTTTCTCACGTAACCAATTTACTGTTCAGTGTTTTACATCTCGGACCACTTCCCCTCTTGTCGGGGCCAGTGCTCCCGTGGTTTAATTTACTATAATTAATATACTCTGTTTGTTTTAGCAAAGCTAAGACAGTTTGTTTCAAAGGTGCAACGACTGAATGGCTACTGCTGAATATTATACGCCAACTGAAACTACTGGTAGTACCTGTAGAAGATGGGGAGCCCGACTACTTTTCCTACCTCCAGACAGGTAGCTCGCCTCCGATTCTGCTTTTCTTTGTATTTGGTCGGTTAATCAATATAACAGTCCGCAAAATTGGCCGTTCGTTTTGTTGGGAAGAGTAGTGCAAGATGGTCAACGTTGCAGGCCCCATGGAAAATATTTCTCCATCTTCACCTCTGATTGCCAACCAGTTGCGGAGAGTGGAACGGGTTTACCATGCACCGCTAATAGACAGGTAAATGTCGTTAAAACATTTAGGATAAGTCAGACGTTGTAGGATTAGCGGAGATCTCCGAATCTTAGAAGCGTGGGTTGTGAACAGCTGATGACTGGACTGGGTGGATAAGTTTGGGAGGAGACTGGACTCGACAGACAAAGTGACCACCGGATCTCGGCCAGATACGACGATCGCCAAGAGTTCTTGCGACGGTTCGGTGGACGCACTGGCAGACGACAGCTACTCGAAAACAGATTCAATTCGGGGAAGAAAAAAAAAATGTTCGGCCATCGCTTTGGTTTCTGTACATTTAATTAGTTGGGGTTTTAAAAAACTAAGCTCACATCGTGAATTTACTACACGATTTATTGTTGTTAGGTTTTCTAAATCTCCCAGTTTACGTCTCCAGACAATCAACAGTCTCTTAGTTAGCATCCATTCTTCTGAAAATGATCAAATCAATTTAAACAGAAGCCAACTTTGGAGTTGCAGGTTGGGCGTACGGTTTAGAAGGCAGAGCTCTTATTGAAGTGTTGCGGAAGCTTATAGAAAATCAGCTATCAACAGCATCTCATTCTATTATACCTCTGTTACCGTCCGTAGGACGGAGACAGTTTGCATCTTAAATACTTTTACAGGTGAAATATAAAGATGCGGAGTCTGTAAGTTCTTCTGGACTCTCAGCCCATCACTTGGCCTCGTTCCGCGCGAGAACTAACTCTCTGGCGAGGAATGGCGGCGGTTTCTAATATTATAAAACTTAAGGTTCTCCATACTATGTTCCTCTTCTGGTAAATTATAAGATAAAATGGATAAAAAAATAATTTAAAAAATAATTTAAGGCCAGCAAGTATTAAGTGACAACTGTTTTAAATAATCCAAGCACACGAAGAAAGCAGTGGGACAAAGGGAAATAGTTTTTATACTTCGTTCTACGAATTATGGGACTCTTTTTATTCCTTACAGTTAAAAAGTTGCAGCCCATCTGTGTTTTTGTTGTTGTTGTTGTTTTTTTCTTCCTAGCCAACATATTTTTTTAACAGTGATACTGCCCGGTGTAGTTCTCGACGATACCCCTGAGCTCGTTTGTGGCAGTACGTTAAGTCCATCACGAAGCGAGCGGATCTTCGCTTATTGGCAACTCCGTCGAAATATCGTTTGCGAATTGGAACAAGAAGGACTATTGACAGCAATCGCGGTCAATTAAAGTGTTCTGGCTTCAGCGGACCGGGACGTTTGTGATGAGAGAAATTTCCGAGCAGCCTCCTGCCATCGTCGATGAATGTGCTCCGGTCTGTTTGATTCTAAGAACCTGGTTGTTATTCGATTCGTGAAATATTATTTAATAATTTCAATTCCCCCCCCCCTTAACAGTTTAAATAGAAAATTTATTAAGTAATTTATTTAAACTTGCATTCCTTCTTTATTGTAAATAGTTTGGAGTCGTACGGTCGCTGTCTCCAGGAAATTAATTTAATTTAGCTTCTAAAATAATACGTAAAATTCCAAATATATGTACTACGTTATTAAAACAGTCGGTGTTTAACATCTTTTAAACGGAAGGTTTAGAAGATATGCGACCCATCAGTTCGTTTTGTAATGACGTCTCCATGAAGACAGTCGCGGCTGTTCCGAACCAAAAGCTGGTATTCTTCCTACTCCGCCTTGGTCTTCTTTCGCTGCCAGGGGGAAAGACTAGTTCCTTCCTCTTCGACCCAGGCGCCGCACGCACGTGGTAAGATAATAGCAAATCGCTTCATATATGCTAACCCTGACGCCATAACGTAACGGCGCAGATTAGAAAAGGGCTTGCAAGAGTTGTCTCCGCTAGTGCTGCAGCTACCCGCTACTGTTCTCAACATTTTCCGTGTTCTAGATACAAAAAAAAAAAGAAGAAGAAGAAGAAAGAAACAGAATCTTATGAATTCTTGTACGTGCTGTTTACCAAAGGAGTACAAAACAGCCTCTGATCGGCCTCATCAAAACAAATTACTGGGAATAAATTGGACGAGCCGATCTGCTGTTAGTCGGTGCAGTGAGAACCGAACCCCTGCTGCTTCAGGGAAGCGGACGGTAATGGAAGTCTGGGGCAGCCCACCAAAAACAGGGGACAGCTTAGCAGAAACTGTCTAAGCCTGGAAAGGTGTCAGCGCTGGTGGGAAAAAATAACACAGAATGAAGCCAGTTTCACTTCAGCTGTAGTCCATTAGCATCCATAGGATGCGTTGCCATGACGAGAGTTATTTACCTTTGTTCTAGCCTTTTTTTTTGTTTTTTTTTTACAAATTTACAGCCCCATTTTCGTTTCGTTTTTTTTTTTTTTATTTTAAATAAAACTACTTTCCACTTGTTCGCCTTTTTCTTTAGAATTTTCCTTTAAGATGTCAACGAGTTCGCTTTGATGACAGCCCTTTCTCTCTCTTTTCTGGCAATTTATATTATTCCTACACGAGATCTCTGGCCGTTGTACCGCATGATGGTTGGTGTAGGGTTAATATTTTTCGTGGTACTTCCTTTTCTAAATCCTCGCACTTCGCACAATGTTCAAGTGGTTGGCAAAAAATTAATCTCATGCATTTCAGATGACAATAAGTATCTAAATTCTTTAAACATGTCCAGCTGTTACCTTCACGATAGTGTAATCAGGCTGTAGGAACATAAATATACTTATAAATAGAAAACGTTTTAAAAAGAAAATAATCACGGGTATTTTAATTACTTACCTGTCGGGCTCTGTAATCTGATACTCCAGAGCAGTATCCGGACAACCGTATATTCAGGGTTAAAGGCTTAGATAATTAAAAGTGTCATTTTATATAGAAAAAAGGGTTAAAAATACCGTTCAGTAAAAAGGCATATACAAAGATCCTAATATTAACCCTCTATATACCGCGTCGGTTTTTATCACCAGCCTAAAAGCAGTAGTCAGGGCTTGTATTGAACTGAGTGCACAGTGAGTCAATTTACTCTTTAAGCAAAATAAGTGGGGTTCGATATAAGGGTTTGCCTTTATCCAGGGTTATATCAATGAGAAAGGTACCGGCCCCAGATGGCGCACACGGGGTCTAAGTAGTTTCTTTAAAAGTATGTAATACCAGAAGGGATCACAATTTTCAGACACTGTTACCTCTCTACCCTTTAAGCTCGCCTGACTACACATGGGATTATTTGAGTCAGGGTTCGGGTTAGGGAAACTTAGAGGAACATCCAGGGTAAAACACGCGATAAGGGTCAGGAGACAATTAGAGGAAAAATTAAAGGTAGAATTTCTTTTAAAGTTTTATTTTGACAGCATAACACGATAGCGCAAAACAGGGATGTATGACAGATCGAGGAAAGCCGATAATAAATGAAATTTCCTACGTTAAAAATAAAAAGGAATAAATAAAGTAATTCTACTGTATTTCAAAAGTTAAGATCTGAATAGAACTCGCAGATTGTATTAGGGAGGGGCTCTTCTCATCATCGTCTCTTCCGTTTTTTTACTCCGGTGACGCCCCTGCCCCCAACGTTTTATAAGACAGGGCACTGTTGCTTGCTAATATCATCATTAATTCCCCTATTTATGTTTTCTAGGTTCCTGAACCTCCCTACATATGAAGAGAAGAAAAAGACATCATGAAGCTCCTCGGAGCTTGAATGGAGGAGGACTTGAATAAATTAGGGCACGATAGGGTTAGTCGTTGTAGCCGGTGAAGACCCAGCCGGTGTTGGAGGGATATCTCATCTGTTATCTTCCAGCGGTCGGGGAGAAGTTGTTACGAAGCAGCTATTTTATGAAGTACGCCGGTCGAAATCAACGATATCTTTTCAAGAATATAACGAGTTCGAGTAATCACCACCTAATTTATATTTGAATAAGGAAGAAAAAACAACAACTGAGAACGGGAGGGGTCGATACTGGTATACCGCATTCAGATAGTAAAATGTAACAAGGCACAGCTTAACCCTTTGAAAAACACGCTTGCATATATAAAGGGAATGAGAGTATTGGTTCTGTCAGTGTATTTTCGATAAATGAGTACTCAGCAGGGCTCGAGCTCACTTCGTAGAGGGGGGGGGGCGGTGTTGGGGTTCGGGGGAACTCACTTATTTGTGCATGGCGATTTGTGGAACTATTATATCTCTACCCCCTAAAAGGATTATCGTTAAATAAAAAAACAGCAACAGAAACCAGTTATTACACACTTCATCAAACAGATGTAAACTGCTATTATTGTGTTGGTTAGGGTTCGTATGTAATCATCATTCGCTTATATCTATTCAGGGTATAATTCAAGCGATGTATTTGCTCTTTGTCTAAGTCCCCGCTTGATGGCAGCGAGGCGTTCTGCATGAGCTCGTGGACTTGATGTCCCAGAATCCCTGCGACTGCTTTACTGTAATTGATTAAATCCAGGTGAGTTAGGTAGGTTTAACAAATCGGTCAGCGGGAGAAGTTAACAACTCGCCTGTTACGGCATCACCCACGAAAAGCCTAACAGAATTAACCATTATCATTACTATTTGCTTCCTTAATCCAATAAAACCATCGCAGAGCTCTAGAAATTCAACTTATAAAGAATCTCTCTCTCTCTCTCTCTCTCTCGCTCGTCTCCCTCCCTCCTCCCTCCCTCCCTCTCTGTACTAACATCATCTCTCTCTCTCTCTCTCTCTCTTCCCTCCCTCCCTCTCTGTACTAACATCATCTCTCTCCTCTCTCTCTCTCCCTCCCTCCTCCCTCTCGTAACTAACATCATCTCTCTCTCTCTCTCTCTCTCGCTCTCTCTCTGTACTAACGTCATCTCTCCATATCGCTCTCTCTCTCTCTCTCTCTCTCTCTGTCTCTTCTCTCTTCCCTCCTCCCTCTCTGTCTAACGTCATCTCTCTCTCTCTCTCTCTCTCTCTCTCTGTACTAACGTCATCTCTCCATATCGCTCTCTCTCTCTCTCTCTCTCTCTCTGTGTGTGTGAAAGTAACCATTAACCCTAGACTAATGCTCTATATTTCCCCCGTGACAGGCCTGAAAAATAATAAAAGTAACATCAAATCCAAGTATGGTTCTTTGCCGGAGCAAAAGCCAATTTCTTCAAATGCTGGCGAGCTGGAATTGTTTAAATGCTATTACCGAGAAGACGTACAGATTGTGAAATTCACCGCTAAGACGGGTGTGGTGACTTTTCGCCCTTACACCGTCTAGATGTGTTCTTTTAATTTGTTGATACATTAATCAGTGTCAGCTGGCTCCGCTCCGTACTTCACCACGCACACTCTGCTTTCTTTTGTTTAATACAGACATCTAACCTAGAAAACTCACGCACTGGTTAGTTTCGCTTTATGCAGTTTATCATTTAGTTTATAAGTATATTAACCCCCCTCCCCTCCAGTAACAATCGGCAGATAACTTTGACAATTTAAAAAACGTCTGGCGAAGTAACCGAGGATTTTCTCCTTAAACATCATAATTAATCAATTTTATTCTTGTTGATTTCGTTACTGATGGCGTTTGTTTGTCTGCTTTCTCAAATTACGAATCACAAAATGAAACTTACTTATTAATGTGTATTTGGAGAAAAGTAACTTTTTCTCCTGTAAAATATATAAGGATAGAGAAAGTGTAGGATCAACCCCTTGATAACGCGATACCCTACAGCAGATGTCTGTTGCTGCTGGATTGGTAAGGATCTACTCTTTACCTCTTCTATGTGACCAAGTGATCACTACAAGCGATCTTGACAAGCTCATTCACAGCCAGAACCTTTGACAGGGCTCATATGACAGAATAGACATGGGAATTATCGGGGACCAACACGGACCTTCAGATTATTAAGTCTTTGCATAAAACAATTATAACGAGTTTCAAATGATCTGAACGGTTGTAACACGAACACCCTGGAAGGTCTGAACAAAGTGGACCTCAACAAACCTTGGATGATAATGGGAGATCTTACCTGTACGATCGATCCGTAATATCGATTTCTTACTTATTTCTGTATACACTACAAGTTTTCATTTTTAGCTTAAAATGCTATATACATCCTGTTAATTTCTGTTAAACATCGCATGGTCTCTCTGCAGAACGAAAAACTGGAATATTTTAACATTTTCTGTTTGTTTGTTTTTGTAAACACAGACACGAGAAATTGCGACTTATATATATATATTGTTTTACTCCAATTATTATGTATATTATTATATATGAAAATAAAATATTTTTATCTATAAAATATAGCATTGGTGTTTCTCAGTCTTAGTTTGTTGTTGTTTTTTCTGTTAAAGACTTCGTCATCACCTTGAAGGTGTGAGGGTTAAATTTGTTCCGCTATGATCTGGTTTATAGTAGAGGATCAAACCAGGAAACTGATAAATACATAGAACCTCTCAAAACTTATTGATTTCTCTTGAAAATTAAAAGGACCAAAAAATATAGATTTTTTTAAAGTATTAGATGGCAGTGTTTCCGCAGTCAGGACTGGCATCTTACCGGTGGGGAGGGAGTCAAACTAGGTAGGCTCAGCTCAGAAAGAAATAGAGAGGAAGCTCCACTGACAGCTCTTCCTTCCGTCCAGAGTAGTAACCGCGGGAAAAGGGTGCAAAAAAAAACAACACAGAGATGAAAAGTCAGTCTGAAGTTGGGACAAAAGTTGCTGCAGTTAGGCCTGTAAAACTACGGCCTTCTCTCCATCCTCCAACCAAGACGTCATTTTTCGTGATATCAGCCGGCTTCTCGGAATCCAGTAAGACGGATTAAAAAAACTCTGAGTTCTGCTTCTCTGAAATATCCTTAAAATAAACATGCATTTGGACATTGGAAAGGCAAGATGTTTGAGAAAAGGATATATTAGGAGGCGCGGATGCCAGAATATTCGATCTTTTATAAATGGAACCACAGCAAGCTATAAGGCTATCCACTAAGCCGCTTGACTGAGGTTTGTCGGTCAGCTGGGGAGCTGGAATGTGAGGTCCTACACACATGGGACTACGGGAGAATAGCAGCAGCGATTATTTCTTGTCCTCCATACTCGTTATATTAGCGGTTTTTCGCCATTTATTGCAACGAGAAGGAACTTCTCTAGCTAGCAACTATGCATCAGGATCTTATCCATTATGTCATTCTTTGGATGGAATTTCTAAATAATGAATAGTTCTTGTTGTCCGTTAAAAATACTAAGCTTTTTTATTAGGTAGAAAATTAACAGTAATAATACTTTATTTCCTGATTCACTTAATTTGTTAGTATAACTTAAGTCGGTTAATTAGAGAAAAAAAAAATATTACTACTAAATTTACAGCCGTGACCAAAAGTATTACACTACTCTAGAATTTCCTAATTTTGCTTGACGGAGTCTGGTCAGACCCGGTGGTAGACACCGTGTCGGAGGACGTACGGCTTTGTGGTCCCCGTCACAGACTTCATGGGAAAGCGACCAACGCCGTGAAATGCGACAACCGGAAACCTGACGTGGAAATGGACGACTTCCGTCTCACGGCCACCAGTGGGACTGGACACTCAGAAGGGGTCATGGCATGGCCACAAGGTAGATTTTGTCACTGGTATTTCTATGGTGGTGTAAAACTTTTGGTCATGACTGCAGACACTTAAAACTTTGATATATTTAATTAACTTGGAAAAATTGATATAACATTTAGCTTGCAAAGTTCTGAAAAGGCTTGGCTACGAAACCCATTTTAGAGAGAGCAATCAACCTGAATTCTTTTGCTAAAATTTTAAAAGCAAATGTGATTATCTAACTGTTTTGTTTTCCGAATGGAGACTTTAAAGAGGCAAATGAACTACTGTCATCTCCAAGCAGTTTTACCAGTCTGTACTCTAGCGAGTCGCGTTATCGGAATTCGTTTGGGAACGTGTAACGTAGAGAGAGGAAAGAAGCTAATTTTCTGCGTTGCCAAAGAATCTAATCACCAAGCCAAAATACCTAAAAAGAAAAACTACATGGGCTTTTCCCCAATGATTAAAAGCCACCTTTATTCGCAGACAAGCCTAGGATTTTGCAACACAAATTGGATAACATTTTAAACAACATTTATTTGAAGGGAGCAATCTGCATCAAGATGCTATTTTACAAGTCATTATGTTAATTGTGTCAGCTTATTCATTTAACACGTGCATTGGTGAGGACCAATAATTTTCTTTTTTTTGATTTTTTTCCCGTGTACTGAGCTTTTGAACGAGTTTGGGGCGGATACTGACGTGGTGTAGTGGCCATTGGTGGGGGGGCTGGTAAAGCCACCAGAGAATGGGTGGAGCTCTTTTGTGGAACCTCTGGACCTCCCCACATGTGCTAAGCACATCATAAACAGACGTAATGTGAGTAGACGTACACGGGCAACCAAATAAAAACAAAAACATTATTTCTAAACAAGTTTAATAGAAAAACAAAGAAGAAATTTTGTCAAAGTCGACATGCAATGAATAATATTCTTGTTTTGCTTCTGCAATAATTGATTCCGAGCAAATATCCCGGATATTTAACTGAGACTTATTTCTGTAAGTCATGTTTTAAGTTCCCCTTACTGTGTGCCATTTTTTCAGTACTTTCCGCCATTACTTAGAGTAGAAAAGGCCAGGGCTGAGTACCTGGATTTTGGCTGTTGGATTCTCCTATATAACAGACTTTTCAGCTAAATCCTGTGAATCAATAATGGAAATATTTCATGAAGATCGATTAGTAAAAAAAAAGAAACATTACATAATTTTGTCCAGTGTGCAATGCACGTGATCAGTTTCGTTGCCAGCTGTCTATCAGCAGCTTGCGATTTTAATGGACTTGCGACAGTCAGACTTCTGTTGAATTTAAAGAACCGGAAGTAAAATTACTCTCGTGTTGTAGGAGACAACTCGGGACTCTATCAAGGGCTGTAACTCTGTCCAGTTATTAATCACACCGAACGTTTTTAGCACTGATGCTTCTGAAACAGGACACCTTTCAACAGGAATAAACAGAAAACGAAGGTATTTTATCAATAAGCTCGTGTTTACTTTGCTAAATAAGCAGAAAGGTCTATGTTCCGTTCACAGGAGGCTATTTTATGTTCGTATTCTTTACATCGCTAAAAGTATCGAGTAAGTTATAATAGTACGTATATTATAGCCATGAGAATTAACGTCTTTAGAAGCTGTTAAACTAACAGATAGATTCAACAAAAATTACTTTAAACGTTTAGAATAATTATACGCTTTTAAACCAGTTCTTCTTTTCGAACCCTCTGTTTTGACTGTCGATGTCCTGAGGACGTCCCCAACGACCGAGCAAGTTACCTGGGCACGGTCGAAGTCTCTCGAACAGCGGCCGAAGGGGCTGCCAGTTAGGAGTTACCAGCCGGACCGCCACCACAAGTACTCGGAAAGCACTGCCAGAATTCTTCATTTTAGATGTGGGAGAAAACCAACTCATCTGAATTGAGTTGAGGAAAAGCGAGAGGAAACAAAGGCAGAGAGGTGGTGAGCCGAAAGGAGCCGGTCCCCAACTAGGACATAGACTCTGACCCTCGAATTTGTCAGTCCAGAAGATTAACCATCGGCTGCCCGATGTATCATGGTTAAATGCTTTTAATTTCTGTCCTTTATTCTAGAGGATCAAACTTTCATTTTTTTCACATTTTTTTTTAGATATTTGGATTGTGTACTGAGATTAAGTTTATAGTGTACAAAAAGAACATTCAGTGTAACCGGGTTTCGGTCGAGGTGTACAAGGAAAACGAAAACATTAAGCACGGATGAATCATTTTGAATTATGGAAGGTGAAAGTGGCTTCATACGGACTCTCCGTCCTCTGTTTACACGAACCTGCTCTCTGAAAGCGGGTTGACATTTTTAGGGTCAGTGCGATCAAAGGCAAAGAACGTTTCAACGCCCAGTGAGACACCGAATCAGTAAAACACCAGTAATTCTTTGGGGAACCTCTCCGAGAAACCATCGTGACGGCTCAGCAGCAGCTGTGTAAGCAACCAGCTCAGGACAGCTGCAAACCCAGCCACGCTGTCCGAGTGGGTGGTGGTGGTGTGATGCCTCGTGGCGGAACGACTGGTAGAAGTCATCGGACAAGCGCGGGTTGGTGGGGGGGGGGAGGAAGAAGACGGGCGATGGGTACCGCTTCCTGTGGATACTCCGTAACCCGTCCATCAACAGCAATCAGGTGCAGCGACCAACACCTGCAGATCTATGCCGTCGCCACGAACCCTTTGTGGATCCCGTAATGGGTGCGGTTCTTCGCACCCCGGTCTGCCGTTAATTCACCCCCGTATTTAAAAGTTTCCAACTAACCGGGGCGGCATTTCCTCGCCTTCCGGCAGGCGGCTGAGAACATCAAAGAACCTATCGCTTTTCTCTTGGTGATCTGTCAATAAATTATTAGACAAAAAATAAGAAAAAATTCGCGGACTTTAATCTAATTAATTCAAGAGTATTAACCAGTCCTGTTTTGTGTTGTTTTTTTTTTAAGGGTCTCGCATTTCCGTATATAATTCACGCTTTAATTTTTTTTAATCTTTTCTTCTTTCTGTTTTTCCTTAACCTTTAATCTAAAACCGTATTTCCCCGAGTCCTCATTAGCAGAAACTAAATTTTTTACAAGTGGATCTGATATTAATTTTAGAAATTATGAACTTGGGCGCGCTGTTACTCTGTAGGTGCCATAATTACCTGGCTACATGCAACAGATCTTTGTTGATCTCCATTCGATGTTAGTGCGAGCACCTGCGACTGCGAGGCTTTTTTAATAATTGCTGGGGGTTTTTGTTGTTGTTGTTGTTTTTTTTTTTTTTTTTCCTCCACTCGCAGTAATAATAACTGTGCTACTCGGAACAAAACCACGAGCGACTGAAATCGATAATCCCCGCCTTGTAATTTGACAATGTAAAATTACTTTCAGAGAAGTCACGCTAACGATATGATTCTCTCAAGATATAGATCCTACTCCCGAGATCACTTTTTCCACCCTTTCGCTCAGATCAAACATCGCCCCCTAAACAGCTGGCTCCAGGTATTTATTACCCTGGGTCCTTTTGTTTTCAGTCGAAGCACAGCGGACGGCGAAAGCTCGAACCCACCCGGCTGGAGCAGTCATAATTACCTCCGTAATTACAGCCTGGCTTGCAACTTTTAATTAGTCTTCTGTTTCCTTCTTTATTTTATTTATTTACACACACACATATATATATATTTGCCTTGCTTTGTTTAGAATCTTTACTCCTAGTCTGTCACTTTATCAGTTATTACTGCCGAATGTACGCCGAACAGCCTCTGAGCACCTGTACAACAACAAATGTTAGTCAGCATACATCTCTTTTACACTTAGGATTAAATTAAAAATCACTCGTCACATTTAGATGGCGCAGCTTCCACGTTACATAATTTGCTAATCAAAGTACACAACACTAAATTATTTTGTTTTAGGCATTTCTCAACTCAGGGACGCCTCATTGTTTTACTCGAAAGGCAATGGTAAGAGTTCATGGATTTCCAATAAACTTTATATAAACTAATGCTAAGCATCTTTTTAAATTTGTACTGAGTATGCAATCGACAACATGAGTGGTATTACTAGTGTGGGGACGAGACAATAAAACTGAAACGTTAGACCTTTGATCTTGAGGATTAAACTCAAAAACTCGGAATTATTTCTATTCCTTGAGCTAAAAATGTTTTGATACTGTTTTTACTTACAGTTGCTAAAAGCCACGTTGTTCACGACGACGAACCTTTTCGATGAAGCAGTGAAAAAGAATTCGTCGGTATTGCTGGCTATGGTCGTGGATGCCTCAGGGTGTGGGAAGGCATTAGCTGGTAAGGTAAGAGTAATCTCTGTGATACCGAATGTGCTACTGATGCGGTGTACACACCATCGGGAATGATTTGATTTTGGGAAACCACAAGGCATTCAAATCCTCTGCTCAAGCATAAAAGAAAGTATAGCTTATAAAATACCCCCACATAACTCATTATGCAGGTGAGCAGTTACCGGTGAATATTTTACGGCGTCGGTCTTAGAATGAAATCATTCGTCGTAATTAATGAAGATCTTTATTTATTTCCGTTCATAAAAATTTTTTTCTCTCAGATCTCCAGATATCAAGCAAGAAATCCTCACAATTCACAGGAATTTTGTCGTTCATCTGTATAATATGAACTCATTATCCTACCTTTACTGCTAAGAGAGCAAACAGTAAAAATTAAAAAAAAAAAAACAGTCTGCAATCAATTACAGCCAATCGCAACAAGTTTTACAACTCCCTGGGAATAACAATAACGAAATCTATGTTCAAATCACAGCCTGACCCCCGGGGGCCCCTCTTCTAGGTGGTGGTGTCCAGTCCCACTCGTGGCCGTGAGACGGGAGTCGTCCATTTCCACGTCAGATTTCAGGTTGTCACATTTCACGGCGTTGGTCGCTTTCCCCCCAAAAAAGATGGTTTCGAGGTATATGTTCGTAAAGTTCAGCTGACAGCTCCTCCTCCTCCACACTGGAAGGCTGACTGGTACCCGGGGTGGGAACATGCCAGGAAGCGGTCTGCTGCAACCTTTCAGACTCTTCGGCTCTAAGATTCACCAGAGAGTTTTGCGGAAAGAAACAAATCTAAATGTCAAACTTCCGAAATAGATCCGAAGCCTCACTGCAGATTGTGCTCCACTATTCCAGCGCAAGTTCTTAGCATAACTGCACGTGTACAGGGATCCCACGAGTCCCCCACCATTGTCTGCTTCCTTATAATCTCTTAAATGACACTCACTTCTCAGTAGTAGTTCCTCTAAACAAAACAAGATATTTCTTCACATTGAATGCATTTGTCATTTCACCACATTACCACTAATTAATTAGGACAGCAAAGATAAGTAATCGCAAATGTGTAAAGCTTATATTTTCCACTTTTTCTTAAATCCCGATTAAACTCTAAGACAGGTGAGACAAAAATCGGACTGAACTGTGATAGCAAAATCAACGGTCAAAGATCAGGGAAAACATAAGGTAAAAATTCTTCATGTGCGAGGCTGAATGAATGATCGAATCCCAACTTTTACCAGTTGAAAAGCTGCTGAGAATTGCAGTTTTACCGTGGCGAGTAAATACATCGGCCAATCCCCTTTGGACTCGCTGGTGCAGCAGCCGGAGAAGTGAGACGGACCCAGCCTTTCAACCATTCACATAGGAAAATTAATACAATAAATGATCCCTCATCTTTCAAGTGCTTACTTTGAAGATACCATTTGGTCTTTGTTGCTTCCAATACTTGGATTGAATGTTTCCCACTGTAAAAAGGCAATGAAACCTTTTTTAAAAAAAAAAAAAAAAATAAAGCACAAGCAGGATTTAAACAAAACTGCATTTAAAACACGATTGTTTCAGAGGTCGATACGAGGGGGTGGGGGGGGGAGAAAAACCGGACCCACACTTTTCATTTTTCCTCTGTCATTATTCTGCTTAATTTCACCGATTCAAATCAGTTTCTGGCAATGGCGTCGTTTTATTCTTTCGCCCCAGTCTGCCACCGAGTTTCACGACAGCCTCGTTGCGAGACAGGAACACGAAGCCACGGATCACGAGAAGAGAGCTTAGGTAAAGCAAAGATGGAGTATAGAAATATAAATACTCTAGTGTGCTGACCTGAGCTCTGAAAATTACTCAAAATAACACCTGTCACTTTATGGCGACAAGATGACACGCTCATATTAATAATAGCCCATTGTTCAGAATATTTCGGTTTCTGCCGTGTAACGCGAGCTTAGGTTATAAAAGCCAGCCATTCTTTTCTTTGTATTTGTTCACCTGTTAAATGTGACAGAGCCTGACAGTGTCACCTAAGAACTGTTCTTTAATTTTCCACTTGAATTTTAGGAATGTTTGCACACTGTTAAGGGGAACTGTTTTGTATTTTTTTTTTTAAAAAAATAAATAGCGCTCTTCTGAACGACTTTACCGGTGTTATGTCTATTGTATCGTATAAATGACTGCTTGACATTCTGCTTTACCTTATTTCCTGAAAACTCTATAAGTAGAAATGAATCCCTTATTTTGCATTCAGTTGGATGTTTTCTCGTTACGTGATCAAAAACCGGCCGCTTGTGCGACTTCATTGTGCGACGCTAAATACATTAATCACCGAACAATTAAGTAATTAACGTTTTCTCAGAAATCAGACGGCTGCGAGTTGTACCCAGTAATTTTATCTACAAACGGAGGGTATTAAATGATCAATCGTCACGTTTCTAAACAGTGACTCGACAGCGACAGAGATATAAAAAATTATTAATCCGAATCCCCAAAATAGAGGAAAACTGTGAAATTAGCAAATTCTACCACAGGATTAAGCAGCATTGTGCACCTAAGTTAGTCGTGTACCTGACTTCTATGCTTACCTATCATTTGTGGCATCAATCTCGATCTCGTGGCCACCCGGCTCGCTGAGTCACTTCTTAATCGTTCCTTAGTATCTTTTTTTCTGCTGAATCCGGCGTACCTGCTAACCAGCAAGGCCTTCTTGACTATCAGGATCTTCTGGCACAATCTTATTCCAAACTAGCCTTAATTGACTAGCGGTTTCTGCGCTGTATTCCGGTTTAAATCTAAATCCTTACCACGGCGAATACAAGAATAGTTAGTTGCCCGATGACGTCAGATTTTAGGGAAACCCTACCCCTGTGGTCCCAAAGAATTAATGCGAAGAATGTCGGTCTCCGAGCGTATCCAGAGGTTCGATAACGCTGATTTCGATCTTCCCTATTGGGTTTATTCAGATTCGAAATTATTTCCGGTCACAAGGAGAAAGCTAGTAGGGAAGAACGGGGGGGGGGGTTGGTCGTTACAAGAGTCAGTTGTTAGGAAGGACATCGCGCGCCAGAACTTTCCTTCGTCCTAGTTATCCCGATGACAGTCGGCATTACAACAGACTTTAGAAAACCCGCTTGTAGAACAGTTAAAGAAACTGTCGGACAACTCCGAGCTGTTTTCGTTTTTAGGTGCGCAACGATCCGTCCTGTGACAGTGAACATCTTGTCTTAGAAAATAAAAAGGGGCTACTCGTAATTCGTCAAAACGAGCTGTAAGTTACGATGACAGCTGTAAAAATAAAGCGAAAAAAGACTTTACATACGATTGCCCTGATACCAACTATGACAGATTTCCTTCACAGGCAGCGAGCGCCACGGTGTGGCACCAACACAGCTCTTTACAGGCCCCACTTTAAATATCAGACAAATACACCACACATATATATATATATATATATACAGTTTAACTGAAAAGTTGTCCTCTTCAAAACGATTTTAAAAAAAAAATGTTTCTGTGGACTTTCTTATTTCCTTTTTACACTTTTCTAACATTTTCAAAGTCCATTCTTCTCTCTCGGTTTAAATAAACCTAATGAAGATATTTCTCTTTAAATACATAATCGAGGCGTAATGATTCGGAATTGTCCACGTTCCTACTAGTCCCTGACTGTCGGATCCATTCACTAAGCCATCATTAGTTCGCAGAATGCGCTGTGAGTAACCGCTGGCAAAGGGTGCCGACGGGGTTCCACTATGAAATATAGCATTTCGTGGCAAGCGGTACGGACGTATGAAGAATCCACACCAAACTGAAAGACGGTGTTCAGATTGATATCATCAGGGCGATGCTATGTCAGCCCCACCCTCTCCTCCACCCCGGAGGGAGCGGGAACCGTTTCTTCCATTCGCTTCGTCTAATCATTAAATTTCAAACTGAAAGTTAGATGTCGATGACGTTCACCGAATTTCGAAACATTGAGACAGAATAAGAAGAACACTGAAATCAGAAGGGAAACAAACACGACTTTGATTCCCGCGTGATGCTTAAAAATATATATATATATTCTGGAACATTCTTTACTCGAAAAACCTGAAAATAGCGCACTTCCAAAACTTCAAAATCCGTGTTTTTTTATTACTTTTGTTCTTTTTAAAAGCAGAAATTCGCTACATCGGGAAACTAGAATAGGAATTCGGGAATCCATACTTGTCTGCTGCTTCAGTGCAAGCTCTTTTAAGACCCCATTTTCTGAGAAAAACCATCTCCCCGTCTCTCTCTCCATCTCTCTCACCATCTCTTCTCTCTCTCTCTCTCCTCTCTCTCTCTCTCTCTCTCTCTCCAGAGCATCCCTCTCTCTCTCACCAATCTCCTCTCTCTCTTTCTCTCTCTCCTCTCCATCTCCATCTCTCTCTTCTCTCTCTCTTCTCTCTCTCTCTCTCTATCTCTGTCCATCTTCTCTCTCCATCTCTCTCTCTCTCCATCTCCATCTCTCTCTCTCTCTCTTCTCTCCTCTCCTCTCTCTCTTTGCTCCATCTCTCTCTCTCCATCTCTCTCTCTCTCCCATCTCCATCTTCTCTCTCTCTCTCTCTCCATTCTCTCTCTCTCTCTCTCTCCATCTCTCTCTCTTTCTCTAATAAACGATTGTGGTATATATTTTGCTCAGAGATAGCGGCTTCGTTTTTGAAAATGGATGCCTGAACTTTCTCCGAACGATGGAGTAGAGTCTAGTGCTGGAGGCCACGAACGCAGCCAGAAAATGGTGAGATAAACCTATAACAGGAATTCCTATTTTCCCCCACCACGGGGCCTACTGGCGGTGAGTGGTTAGGAGTACTTTCAATACACTCGAGGGCTCCAATTCTCTCGTAGCAACGCCGTTGCAGTCAGCTTCATCCTCCCTAAAACTACCTGGTCCAGCAAGTTATCTTTCTCTAATGACTATAGCCCTAAACTATCGCAGAAGTCTCTCGCCCTCCCCAATCCGCAGTATTCCCCCCCCAAAAATTGTTCGTTTCTTCTTTCTTCCTCCCTCCCTCCCTCCCTCCCTCCCCCCACAAAAAAAATTCTAGCGCCAAATGTCAGGAGCATCCCTCGACAGACCTCATTAGCGTTGGAACTTTCTCGAAATTTCACACGGATAAATTATTACTCGAGGAGTTCTTATCCATCACCGGCAAATTAGAAAAAGGCTTCCGACTAAAAGTCAGCCAGCCTTCCTTCCATCCAACTCGTCAGGCCAGCGCCGTCGACTGCTGATGACGAGGAGCGCGCGGCCGGCTCCTCCGCCGGTTGCGGCTTCTACGCTCAGCCCCTCCCCTCCCCGGTAGCCCGCGGACGTCTCCGTCTCTCCGCTGCGCCGTCGACATCCTTGTGGAGAAGATTTTCTCTCCGTGTGTCTGTCATCTCGCCCGCGGCTCCATCGCTGCAATGTTGAGGCGGTAATTAAAGTGATGATTCTGAACAATATTGAATTGTGTGGTTAGAGCGCTTTCCCACCAACACGCTCTCTGGTTGGAAGGGGGAAGGCTGTGTGTCGGAGACCGGGTGTATCACAAAGGAGTCGCAGGTTCCACACGACTCCCCTGTCCAGGCCGAGGCGTACAGACAACCAAGGACGTATACTCGGTCCGTGGCTCTGATTTACTGTTCGCTCATTGTTTAAATGGAAGCCGGTGTCGGGCCTGATTAGGGCGGCTCCCCAGCGCTGCCGAGATCGGTGTATGCAGCATCTTTCGGCCCTCCGTGCTAAGAGCGGAGATGTTGCGGCAACTCTTGTTCTATACTTCGGGGCGGGTTGAGCAGGGTCTACAGGCGTAATTAATCTCGGATATTGCTTTTCTGGGCTTAAAGAAAATCATAACTTCACTAGGTAATACTTAATCTTTACACAAGAATGGAAACTTCAAGGCATTGTTGTAGAACTGAGTTGTATTGTGTGCATCTTTTTATGAAAGATAGCTGCGAATGGGGACGTTGGCATGGATATAAAACTAGAGATTTTATTTTAATGTAAACGCCACTACTGTAGTAAATAACAACAACAACATAATAATAAAATAATAATAATAATAATATAATAATAATAATAATAATAATAATAATAATAATAAGTAATTTACACTTGAAGTAGCAATTCTGCTTAAGAAAAGAATTACCATATGTATTTAAAAAACAAACAGGTCATCCAGCATCTGAAGATGCAGCACTCAGGCAGGATGAGTGCATATTATTTATAATTTTACAAAACCATTCTAATAAAAGGTTAGCAAATTATTGCTTGTTTATTTAAATGTTTAATTATCTTAAGGTAGTCTAGGCAGGAGTTATCTTTCCTTGTAGAGTTTATAAATTTTAGAAAAGAAATCGTATTATTATTATCATCTGCATATATAACTTTTAGTTAAACGAATAAATAACTAAGTTTCTGAAGGAAACCCTGACAGCAGAAACCCTAAAGAAATCCTTTATTTTTGAGAGGAGAGACCATATATGTCCTGGTGAAAAAGGAAGACCTGTTACTGGGCTTAGAAGATATGTATCTCTTGAACAAATATCCTGTAATAAATAATCAGGAATTTGTCTGCTGTCCCACCCAGTAAATACACAAACGTCTTAAGACTGAGTGAGAAAACCAACCGCCGTTATTCTTTTTTCGTAAATAGAGAGAGGGGAGGGAGAGGAGGGAGAGCGAGAGAGAAAGAGAGAGAGGATAGAGAGATGGAGAGAGAGATGGAGAGAGAGAGAGATGACGTCAGTACAGAGAGAAAGATATGACATTTGTACAGAGAGAGATGACGTCAGAACAGAGAGGAAGGAGAGAATTTACAAAGAGAGATATGACATATTACAGAGAGAGAGAGAGAGAGAGAGAGATAGAGAGAGAGAGAGAGAGAGAGAGAGAGAGAGAGAGGGAAGAGGAGAGAGAGGAGAGAGAGGAGAGAGGAGAGAGAGATGGAGATGGAGAGAGAGGAGAGATGGAGAGAGAGAGATGAGAGGAGAGAGAGAGAGAGAGGAGAGAGGTGGCGGTAAATGAAAAACGTGTGTTCTTCATACAGGTTGCATGTTCTGTATTCCTGGCTGTGCTGCGGCTACACGTTTCCTTGGAGATTTGAATGACGAAGATGGAAGTAATATCATGCGATTCACTTAAGGCTGTTTTTATCCAGTGTCTTTGCTTTTGTCATCCCCTTTAGTGTGCGTGTAGATTTGAATTTAATCGTCATAAATCTAATCAAAATAAAAGTACTTTGGTTGACCTTTACCTAATCACGCTATCGTCTCGCAACAACTCGGTTTTCAACTTCAATGATCGGTTTGGCGGTTCCAATGGACAAACAGACCCTCTTGAAGGGAATTGAGTTGAAAAAAATCATCTAATCGGGTTCAGAAAAATAAAACGTGTGAAGAGTTTCTGGAAAAGCACAAGTCAGAAACCGTCGATGGGGAGGTGTCGTGGGCTCGCCGACGATAAGGGGATGAGTGGCGACCTTCAGCGGCACGGCTTCTTTCGGGTCCGGCCCCTCCTTTGGTCGGCGTGCTGCTGCTGCTGGCCTGTTTGTGACGTCGTGGCTCGCCCCCGTCAAGCCAACGACGTACAGGACGGACACAGGGCGCATTACTGGCACCGCTCGCCACCCCACCCCCCCCGCTAACCGACACGCGCGGACATGTTCGTGGCATCATCTTTCGCTACCCCTTTGCTGTAACGCGTCACCTCCCCTACCTGGAACTAGCTTTTGTCTTTTGAGCAACGCGCTCGTAAATCTTATTAGCGCTCGTCGGGACCATCTTACCATTCTCTCTTAAGATCGGGCGAGGTGACCGGGAAAAGAAGGAACCCAGACACGAGGAGAAACCCTCCCAGCTACACGTGACCGCCGAGCGGACCACTCATCGGGCCGTCTCGACGGGACCGGGTCAGGGGACACGGGCACGGCTGCTGCCAGCACCCCGACGACGCAGCTGCTCCCAGTCGTTGACGAGGTTTCCAATGTTTGTGGTCAGTTCGGACGCGGTGATGCCCAGCGGTGCGGAAAAATTCTCATCTGTCGCCCGCGACCTCAATTTCACTTGATCCACAAAAAAGTTTGTGGATCCAAAAATAAACAACAAAAAAAAACTACACCTTTCGCCGCAAAGTCTTCCGCGGATCATTGAACCACTTAGTAATTCAACACGGAATCAGGTCACCTTTTTAGTAAATTATCGCTCTGCAAGTCGATGGCTTCTATTCGAAGGCGAGATCTGGAGTCTTGTGAATATCGTAAGGTTTGCTTTAAAATCCTCTGGAGTTTTAGATTCAGGTTGTTCAGGGGGTTCCCTAATCCAGCGAGATCACTTTTACAATATTCGCTCTAAGTTCTGAAAACTATCGATCATTAGCTTTCATTTCCAAGAACATTGCAGCCTCTTCCTTCGAGTTCCAGGCTTTCTTGAAAACTTTGCCCAAGTTCAGTCATATCACCTTAGAATGGTACGAAATATCGGGGGTGATCTGCCGCCACGTCTTCGAGCTCAGGTGTGAACTGTTGATGGTCCAAATCTTTTGCTCGTATGAAATCCACAACTTTTACGTCCTTGCTCACCACGTGGCACCCTTTCTTATACATCTTTACCATTTTTTAATATTTTGCTGAATCCATGGACACCAATTCCTAAAAGATTAAAAAATTCTCGCTCACTCTTCGTATAAAAACAAGTAATTGCTCCGTTTATTACGTCGCTGCTGTCATTTATTACCAAGAAATATCAAGCGAATGGCTTAACATTTTTATTTAACTGTGCTAACAAGTAATTGATCCTCTCTTCACCTTTTCCACGCGAGGCAAAATTGTCCTCCTGGATAAACTTATATTTTCAAAAGTTGCTTCATTTTTCCGGGAATATTATTTCAGCCACAAAACATAACACATTTTTTAAAATAAACGTACTGCCAGAAAATGGTTTATTGTGCTTTACCTTATTATATATTATATGCCGCTATAAAACTTGCCTGAGTTGCAGCTTCTTGCATCTTGTTCTGTGAAATACTAGTTTTTTTAAATTTCTTGCTTTCGCATAAGAAGACATCGATGTGACGGACAGACGGCTGGCGTGAAAATTTGGACTAGTCCACTCATTTCTACAAGTGATTTACCTCGCGAACGCACAGCTTTACCTTTCAGGAAGGGAGAATATATTAATGCAAAGTGGAAACATGGCAAGCTAAAACAACTAGAAAAATACAGCTGACGTCAGATAAGCTCCGCCCCTCAGCCACTTCGAATAAAGATCTCACAGTATGACGGTAGCGCAGAGCAGAGAGAGAATGTTTTCTCTCCCCATTTCAGACGTATAGACTTCTTCGTAATCTCGACTGTTCTTACTTCTCACTTTTAATTGTACATACTATATTTTCTTTATATGATATTGACAAACTCTTCAGTACATATTTCAGTAGCTTCGTGGTTCGGATCCGACTTTGCTGTGGCCCCATCGTTTGCCCACTCCGGTTTAATGTAACACTCACACACACACACACTCTCTCTCTCTCTCTCTCGCCATCTCTCTCATCTCTCTCTCTCACTCTCCATCTCTCTCTCCTCTCTCTCTCTCTCTCTCTCTCTCTCTCTCTCTCTCTCTCTCTCTCTCTCTCCATCTCTCTCCATCTCTCTCTCTCTCTCTCTCCATCTCTCTCTCTCTCTCTCTTCTCTCTCTCTCTCTCTCCATCTCTCTCCATCTCTCTCTCTCTCCATCTCTCTCTCTCTCTCTCTCTCATCTCTCTCTCTCTCTCTCTCTCTCTCTCTCTCTCTCTCTCTCTCTCTTCTCTCTCTCTCAACACTCTATCTGCTCGTTTTCTACCGAAACTTATGTCACAGTATCATTTAACTGATTATATATGATAGCAATTACTTACAGATGCTTTCATTTTTTGTCTATTAAATTTACGTTTGTCCATTTCACAAGATATTTTGTTAGCCGCCATTTTACATTTGAAACATTTCTATGGCATCTTCCAAACAAAATCATACGCTAGTTAATTATTCCGTAGCGATTCCTTACTTGAATTTAATCTCAGATCACAGACACGTTCATTATACATTGAACGATATCTTCATCTCGAACCAGTCTCCAATGACTGACTCGTGAATAAAAAGACCGTCTTGTATAATATATACAGTACATGTCATGTGAATACCGAGTCTATGGGGGGGGGTTTGGTCCTTCATTAAGGATAAAATTACTTTTCTCCAATGTTACGATTTTATTCTGTTAGTTCAAACAGGAAGTGTAAATAAACTTAATATAGAGTTTTTCTTCCAGTCTTTTCATAAAAAAATGTTGTAAACAGCTTTCTTTTTAATTCTGACAGACCAAAATCGTAGGCAGGTCTGTCATTCTCATTAGATAACAAGAAATATTTATCGTTCTGAACATAACCTCTGTCTCCCTGCTTCACACATTATTGTTCCCAGGGTTTCTTGACTTACAAACAAGCTTGAGAGAAGTCTTTGTTGCTCGTTCTTATTTTCTTCATTCCCAGAATTCTCTATTTCACTAATCTATAAATAGAAAAAATTATCTATTAAAGATGAAGAAAAACAACACCAGGAAAACTCATCTTTTATTGATTACATCGCCTTTTCAAAACGAGATGACATGTTATCACAAGATTATAATTGGATACAAGGATAACTTTCTAAATATTTATCTAATAGACCGAGAGAAAGTTAATTTTAAAAAGCACGAACTATTTCAGATTACTTACTTACGCTAGGCCAGTGTGGCTCTTTTTTTTTGTCTTTTGAGATATCTAAATTCTTGCGTTCGCTAAACTGTTTTATTATCATAAGACCAACTTTAGCGAGAGGTGAACGGTCGCTGACCTCTAGCTTATGTTGGTTATTCCGCTTTGATCTTGGTAAAATGAATAAAGCAGCCAACAACAGTAATATTACTGAAAGACAGGTGCTTGATAAAACCAAATCGAGGCGCTATATGAATGAATCCTTGCTGTATGCTCAGCCCTTTTCCGGTTGAGCGCGTGTTATGTAACATGGAGGCGGCTGAGAAAAACGTATCAAATGGAGCTGTAATGAGTTTACCACTCCTCTTGTCTTTTTTTTGTTCTGTTTTGCATAGTGCCGAAACAGCTGAATATACAAACCCGACAGCCTCCCCAGTCAAAGGTGGCCTCTCTTTACTCTGCCTCCTCCATGGTTTCGACTTATGGCGCCATTGAACAAAATCTATACCGAACATTGCCATGACGACATTTCACAAAGGGTCACTTCGCTCTCATTCAGAGTTCTTCTTAGCCGCTTTTGGGGTACACCCCCAACATCCAGCCGTACGGAAAGTGATTATTATCCTATTTCATAGCTGATGACTGCCGCATCTGGCTCGAGGGGGACTCCATAGAGTTCCGCTGCTTCTCCCGCAGCGCCTTGTCTGGGAAATCTCTTAAAGGACAAGATGTCATGGCGACACGATGCCATTACCAAGTCATCATGGTTCTGTTGACAACTTTCAAGGGAGCAACTGTCTGGCGCAAGCATCTCCGGGGACAGGAGCAGTTATTTACTTTCCTCTCGTTTGCCTCGACGGAAATCTACTTTTTACTAACATATCTTCAGACAGAAAAAGAAGTTTTGAAAATATTAGAAAATAAATCTGATCGCACGTAGATTTTTACACAAAAGTTTAAGAAGCACTTTGCCAGTTATGCGCATAAGTTTCTAGTAAATGTCAACAACAAAGCAAAACTTTAAAAAAAAAGAAAAAATGCATACATCCCATTCGTCTCCGACATCATTATTTCATACAGGTTCATCAAAATCGGGGTTCGGTAAACGACTGCTGCAAAAGATGAGGAGGAGAACCTAGCCAGAAGGAAAGAAAACAAACGTAGATAAACATAGTAGGGGGGCAGGGTGGCAAATCTGAACCTAGTGGGGGGGGAATGTGTTAAACTAAATACACGGACTAAGCCCGTTTGGATGGAAGGCGAATCTCGGCAAATTTAACAGATTTTTCTAAAAGGTCTTAGCATTTTGTCATTTTTCTTGGTCTTCCTTGATTGGAATTTTTCTCAAAGATATAAACTATTTATATTATTATAAATACTAACCCTCGTGCCAACGTTAAGCAGGTTTCCTGTACAATGTATTTTTACTGAAGGTTACTCTATATGTAGCTTGCTCACCAACTCGGTTTGTTGCTAATCTTGTTTCCATTCTCGGCTCAGAAATACTCTTGAAAGCTTATACTTCCATTGTCTGGGCAGTTAGGGTTAGGGCTATTTAAATCGCTGTATTATGCCGTTCCACCGTCAGAGTTGGAAGAATGTATACTCGCTGATTGGGCTTTGTTTTGTGCCTAAAAATATAATTCTGTCATCTGCAGATCTTACATCATCTGTGGACGTTTTACCAAATGAAGCAACTTCCTGATTCAAGACACCTGAAAAACGCTTTTCCATCAATTGTAGAAACTGAAGATTTTTAATGTTGGGAGTAGGGGGGGATAATGCTACATTTTCACCAATCAAATTGGAAATAAATATTGTTACAGACAGATCTGAAGAGCTGCTGACCAAAAACAAAAAGCTTACCAAAAGGTTGAGTATTGTCGAAGGATTACGAGCTCACTACGGATGTATCCTTTTTCCTTAGTCTGTCTTGGGTCATTAATGTAATGTTGGACTGTTGATTCCCGACTTGTAGATGGCACCTAATCGTGCTGAACTAGAAGCTATAGATGTATTGGTTAGTTTTTGTTAATTTAAGGGGTCTCGCTAGTGTTTATGATTAAAATTAGTTCCGGTTTCGCTTGAATTAAGGGAGGTATGACTATCTGGACAAGTCAATGGACCGCACCAAAATTAGAGGTGCAAATCACCTAGGTAAGCTATTTCTTTTAACCCAGGAAAACTTTGTAAAACAAAGATAAAGTGTAACTTGAATTTACTTCTCCTGTAAATGTTTTTCATGTTTCGAATTAGTAAATTCCAATGGAAATTAACCTCAGATGAGTTTAGATCTACGAGAATACGGTTTGGAGAAAAGGTAAAAGGGCAAAGGTTGCGGATTAGGGTTAGGGTTGGATGAAATTTTAAAAAAATTCTTTACCTCAAAGAAAGAAATTAATGGAATCATTTGAATATAATAAAGCAAAAATAAGGAGTTTTGGAGGATGCTAAACAATTTAAATGAAAAAGTAAGACATTATCTGATAATAGACGATTTTAATTATTTTAATATAAGCTATAAAATTTTAAAATAGTAAGATTTTGATAAACACTGACTTTATTAACTTCATTTATGATACATTTTTATTATAATTATTTATGAAAGAAAGTAAACATTTTTTATAGATTTCGCATTTGAATCCAACACTGAGAATAAGTGTAGATATTTCGAAATCACTGAGAAATGGTTTAAATCCTAATCCAAAAAGATATTGAAATTAAATATAAGAAATAGAACAAGTTCAAACCAGTAGATTGATAAGATTAGCAGAAAAGCTGTTTCATATCCGAATAATGTTAATTAACTCTTCATTAACAACAGAGTGATGTATTTCTACTCCGAAAATACCACTTAATACTTGTAAAAGAAAATCACTAAATTTAGGCTTTTTAAGTTAAATGATCAAAAACAAAAAAAAATATACAAGCATCTAATTGTGTAATTGCCATAGTAAATAATAAGAAAAGGTAGGTCAAGAATATTAAACAACACTGTAAATTTTGTTATTCATACAACTGGAAAAAAACGAAATACGATAAAAATGATAGAGAAAAGTTTGAAATTTCAATAGAAGTTTTTTTAGTTGGTTTATTGTAGAATGTAGAAAATGGCTTCCGCATTGTAACTGTACACTAGAAAATCCTGATGAAGAATAAGTTAGTCACTTCACTCATATAAAGCTGCAGAGAGTAATGACATGTTTTTTTTTAAAAAAAGAATAATAAAAACGTAGTCTGGTTTATCATTACCAAAAAAGGTCTTTTCCAAACAGATGGAAAGCAGAAAATGTCACCAATGAATTTAATTAGTTCGATAAAATTAAAATTGACCAAAATGAATTAATGCAGATTTTCGATTACTTATATTTTTTTTAACAAATGATATTCTAAAACATTGCCAACATGGGCTTCATTCCAAAGAAATATCGACTGGCAAATCATCAAATTTGTTTAGAGAGTTTCACAAAGAAAACTAATTGTAAAGTTAGAGGAATAGTGCTGCATGTTACGATGTCTTTACAGATTTCAGGAAAAAGAGAAAACATACAATAAGCATTCTAAACAAAATATTATTGATATACCAACAGGTTCTTTAAAGGCGTGACACCGGGTTCATCCTTTACTCCCCCCTTTAAAGACTTCACATGAATGACGTAGATAGATAGCGTCGTAGACAACTGGATAATTAATTATTAGATTAATTAAATAGAAAAGGGGAAAAAAATTAGTTCTAAAAATTTCAAAATTATTCAAACGAGAAAAGGGGATAATTAATAAATGAAATAAAGGAAGTCGGATTGTAGATGCTAAAACTACAGACGGCGGTTCTATTTAAAAGTAATGCCAGACCAAAGCCAAAGATAATTAAGTTTCGTTACAGACGACGTTTTGGTTCGTGCACACGAGCAAGCAGCGGAGGCAAGCAACCATTAGACGGGTCAGCATAGACCCGTTGGAATGAACGCTGTGGTTCGTGGTCTACGACACGAGATAACTTTCGTTCACAATAACAATGGATCAACGGTGCTCAGAACCTAATGTTAAACGCAGGCATACATCAGTCTTCCGTTTATCATGTCTCACCCGTTCAGACGTTTCGGTTGTATATTTTATCCTTCAGTCTGCTTGCTCCTTCAGCAAAATTTATTCAGAATCATAAATACATTGCGATATGCAGAACTGTTTCAGCTCAGCGCAGCAACAGCTCGGATGGTATTCGGCGAATTCATCACGACGAAGGCCCCGTTTCATTCTCCCGAACTGCATCTGGAAACACGTGCTTCCGTCGGTTAGTGGAACATGCTTCATCGGTTCGAGCGTAGCGCTGATAAACGCACTGTCGATAAACCCTCATCTCGCCCACCTTTGGCTGAAACCATAGGTTTTTATTCCTTTGTATCCCCGAGGTAAGGGCTTCGGTGCCAGAGAACATAAAACCGTCGGATTGAGTGGAGAATGATCAAAGCCGTGCCGGATATCTAGTCTCCGGGGAAAAATTTGTGGAAGACCGTATGATTTGTTTATACCAGCTTCGTTCCGGTATTCTCCAGCTTCCTCAAAGAGAAATATTCATTTTTACTCACGGAAACTGTGTTTGTGTTTTCTTAAAATGTTGCTTTTGGTAATATAATAATAATAATAAGAATAATAATAATAATAATACTAATAATAATAATAATAATAATAATATAATATAATAATAATAATACTAATAATAATAATAACAACAATAATAACAATAATAATAATAATAATATAATAATAATAATAATAATCATAATAATAATAATAATAATAATAATAATCATAATAATAATAATAATAATAATACTAATAATAATAAATAATAATAATAATAATAATAATAATAATAATAATAATAATAATAATGAATGAATGAATGAAGGCTACAAGAAAGAAAACAGTGAAATGTCGCAGAGCTGAGCTGAAAGAGAGCCGGAGATTTGACTACCAAGAGTCTGCTAAGAAAGAAAGACGAAGGCAGAGAACAAACAGTCCTTTACAGGTGAAAACCAGTTCTGTGAGAGGTAGGGGCTGGGCAGATTCATCAGATGTAACATCATTCACTGAACATGTGAGGAACAATCTTCAGATTCTCAAAAGCACTCTTAACGCCCGAAAAGAGGGTGATTAATAATGTCTCACCATTTCAGGCCGAGAATTTTGTTTTCTGAATCAAGGTCAGTCAGTTATATGTTTATCTAATTTAGGTAACGATCCCAGAAGCTCGGCGAATAATTTAAAGTGCGACAAACCCTTTATATTATCCTAACAAACGTTCTAAGTAAAAGTATAACTTTCCAACCAGACAGGGGCTCCAAAAACGGCGCACATTATTCGCCTACTATTAAGGTGGTAACCAACTATTATTTTCATATTTGGAACACCTCTTCAATTTACAAAAGCAACTAATTTTTCTTAACTGAAGTTTTATGAAAGAAATAAGTACTTAGCTCAAGCAATTTTCACTAGCTTACCTACAGCCAACTTATTGTTAATGACGTCATTGCATTGCTATTTTTATATTAAATAGGTAGACTTTGCATTGGTGTCATTTTTCTCGCATAAGAATTTCTCTTGATAGTTGGCGACATATCAGTCTAAACAGTAAGTTGTATATTCACCTTTCTAATGACATATGGAAGCCAGGGGCTTGTGGTTAGAGGAGTAAGTTGTTATAGCACCAGTACTTCCTAATTAAACATATAGATACGGCTGTAATCAACATCATCGATGTAATCACAGCTGATCTACATAATTCCCTTTAATCTTTTCGCCTCGTAAGCTAATATTAATATTTTTTGTTATTTAAACTTTATTTTTTATATAAAAATGCACACACACTCACACACATGCACGCATGCACACACAAATACACTGCCCTGCCATAAAAATATGAATCTTCAAAAAAGAAGTAACAATTATTGACATATTATCTACGGCAATGGTACGGTGGCTTCAGGAAGTAATCAACCAGATGATTAGTCTTTTCACAAAACTAGTCGGCGAAATGTTTACATACCTGTTAAAGTGTCACCTGCTGTTTTTCGGGAACAAAAAGCATGGTAAGAAAAAAAGAAAAGAACCGGTTAGTGTGGGAGGCTCTTTCTTTCTTCTTCTTTTTCGGTATTTGAACAGTTGTGCAGACAGATTCTATTTAAATGATGTCAGGATTTTTGACGAGGTCCTGCGCAGATTTTAAATTGAAGGCTATGAACCCTTTTAACACCACCTCGTTTGAGATTCTTCAGTTTCACTTATTAAAAGTACAATGAAAATTTGCTGCGTTCAGGTTGTTGGAAAAGTACCGAAGTGCTTAACGAAATCAGAGACTCAGCCAAGTACCTGCTGTAGTTCTAAGAACGTTTCACGTTTCTTTAATAAGATGAGGAGAATCTGGAGGATGAGAGCCCTCTCAGACTAAAGAGAGCTGTGTTAAGCGTAACCAACTATCGATAGAAAGCTATTGTTTCACTTTCATAGGAGAAATCGCGGGAACATTAATAGATAAACCAACATGCTTCCCTTTGTCCGTTCCCTTGCGGAAAGCGGACAGCTTAAGTTGCTAAGCATTTAAAGGTTCAGCGGTGTTTTTCTTGTCAGACGTCTTTGTGCTCTGATCTGATAGCCGCACAATACGGTTTTTGTTTCCCTGTATCCGAATCTCGGAGAATAGCCAATTTTAACTCCGTAGTCTGCAGCGCAGCCAACCACTTAGTTGAACTGTCGGATAGCTAGCTGACGGTAGCTCGAGCACTTGATCCATCCCGGTGATGGATGTAGGAGAGGCGCATGATGTTCTGAAGCATGTTATCTCTAGCCAACCCTTTCACCATATGCAGCGGAGGACCGGCTGCAAATCCGAAATCAAACCGTAGAAACGAGAGCATCTCCGACTTAATTAGGCTACTTGTGCATCCTTCCAGATGACTTTCCCTGGCTGGTAGTTAATCTTAGCTCTAGAAAAACACAAGAAAAGAAAGAAAATAAAAAAACCCTCTTTCAGCAAGTCTGTCTTTTATAAGTCTTACAGAAAACTTACTTCAGCCACCAATTATCTCTGCGAGCCCTTTTTTAAAAAAATTATTCAGATAACCCTGCATCCCTGATACTCAAGTCTGCCGACTAACTGACTTTCCTCTTTCTACGTGTTCTCCAGGGTTAACCAGGCCAACACAGAGAGTTCCAACTTAATTTTCATTCTAATAGCTGGAATATGGGGGTTAAGGAACAGATGGAGATATCTGATCTGGTGGACTCTTCCATCCTTTTGTTTTCAGACTCATATGAGATTCGAGTTAAAACTGCGCGTCAAAATTAAAATCTAGTAACATTTGCTAAGGCGCATTTTTACAACTTTTAAAAATATATAATTTCATTGTTATGGTTAAAAACAAATCACCGTTTAGCCGTATTTGTTCTAGCTTAACATTATTTTAAAATATTCAATTTAAAGTATTAGATTACACTTGTCAACACAGTTTTTGCTGACTTATATCTGAGACTTGTTTCTGCCTAATTTAGGGGCGCTGAACTCAAACATCACGTTGGGTTTTGCCTATCACGTCAAGTTTTTGCTCTACAGCATACCCCCATTTTCAATCAATCGCCATAAAAAAGTACCCGATTACAATGATTTCCACAATCACCTCAATCCTATTCTTATCATTTTATTTAGAATACCATGAATCAATTTTGAGATTAACAAATATATTGGTTAACTGTGACATATCAGGTCAAAATATTGAAATAGAAAAATATAAATCGATGCTAGAATTGAATGAATTTTAGTCAAAAATGGGCACAAACTAATCCAGAATATTCTTATATTTTCATTTAGAATACCTTACAAACCAAACAATGACAGATATGGGTTTATTTACATTAACTAATATCAGTAAAAGAAACATTCTTCCTTCATGGATTAAATTTTCGTTTTTAGGCTTTTCTGGAGTGCTTAATTTCCAGACAGTCCCTTTTAATACTCCAACAGAAGTCGGTCATCATGTGAGTATCCCACCTTCCTTGGTATCGCTGCTCCATAGCTTGTATATCTTGATGGAACCTTTCACCTTGCTCATCACTTAGGTCACCTAGATTTTCAGGAAATTTATCAAGACGACTGTTGAGGAAATGAACCTTTATGCTCATGTTGCAACCCAGACGATGAAAATTCTTAAGCAATGTTTGAATAAGATCTTTGTAATTTTCAGCTTTGTTTCCCAGGAAATTTTTCACAACAGCCACGAAAGAAATCCATGCTCTTTTCTCCGTATCATTCATGGAGCTTGTGAAATGTTGATCTCTCATCAGTTTTCTGATTTGTGGCCCAACAAACACACCAGCTTTTATTTTTTCATAACTGAGGCTAGGAAATGTTGTGCATATGTACTTAAAACAGTCACCTTCTATGCTCATAGATTTAACATACTGCTTCATTAGACCCAGTTTGATGTGGAGAGGAGGAAAGATGATTTTTACCCGATCTACTAGTGGTTGGTTTTTGATATTTGGTTCTCCGACATTTAAGCATGTTCTCACCGGCCAGTTCTTCTGAGTCCAATGCTTGTCCTTCGCTCTACTATCCCACAGGCACAAGAAACATGGATATCTTGTGTATCCTCCTTGTTGACCAAGTAAAAGGTTAACCATTTTAAGATCTCGTAGAACAAAAACTTGACGTGATAAGCAAAAACCGATTTTTGAAATCAGCGCCCCAAAATTAGTTTAAAACAAGTGTCAGATCTTAATCAGCAGAAAAAAAGTGAAAAAATGTTGGCCAGTTTTATCAGTAGCAATACATTATGAATCCAGGTGCAAGATAATTACCACCCATTACTAATCTTTACTTTTGTTATATCTTTTAATGTTGATATTGTTAAGGAGAGGATGGAGCAGCCGGTGACCGGTGTCAGGCTACTGGACTTCCATGGTTGAGACTCCGAGTTCGAATTCCGGTCAGAACCGGATTGGTTTGGCGTATCATCCCGACGTGGTTTCTTCAACAACCGGCAGCGTGGACTTCCTTCCACATCCAAAAACGAAAAGTAGTAATAGGATTTTCTGAGTACATGTGGTGCGAGTTCCGCGGGTAACTCTCGACCACAGCTCAAGATCTCTCAGCTGCGGTAGCGCCATGCCAACACATCCTCAACAAGCTCAGTAACACCGGGGGAAATTCTTCATAAGGCTACCACAGCTAGCGTCACCTCCAGAGTTTCAGTAAGTGAGAACGCATGCATGAAAGGCTGCATACTTATGTCAAATAAATCTGAAAGTATTTTATTTTTTTTTCTTTTAGGTTTTGGACATAAACTTACACAGTAACATCACCACTCCATCTGAAAGCAAAAAGGAACCACTGAAAGTGAGAGTCCCGCAAATACGGCAGAATCTAGCAATTTTAAGCACTAGTGTTCATGCTAACTCTTGGCAATGGCTATTATTTAAAATTACTTATTAATATTAATCTTTCGGTTAAGATAAAGTTGCAAAAAAATGCAGCAGGTTCAAATTAACTCGTTTAAATACTGACAGAAACATCGTGGGTTCCTACCTACAATGAAAAATGTTTCATCTGTTGTTTTCACAGCCAATGTCTTGGCACTTATTGTAAAAGGTCTGCGACTCTCTGGGAACCACGGATGCTGTGTAACGCGCTATCTAAATGGGTCTACCTTGTACCACCAAAAAGAAAGGTTGGTATTGCTTTTATTTCCAGCTGGATTTCATTTAAATGTCCCTGGTAGAATGGTTGTAATTCAAAAAAAAAAAAAAAAATTAGCCATCTCCTTCTATAGCCGTTGATTTATTTATATACTTTTCCTTCAGTTGTTTCCTGCAAGGCGCAGATTTTGTTTTCTGATGCTTCACAGAGATGAAACAAAACTTAAGATGCTGATGCTGCTACTTCTTTCTTTGTGATGTTGTCATTTATTTATTCAGAGCGGCGGTATTTTGTTTACGCAAGTTTCATGAATTTTCTGAAGGTGAAACAATTCTGTCGTTGGTGGGAAGTGACCACAACCTGATCTGAACCTTGCTAGATCTCCTCAAAAACCATAAAGTCTTCGTGCAGCTTTCGACCACAGCTCGTGTGTTCCGCAGTGGTTAACGAAAAATTAAACACATTCTATATTACAGGCGCGGCTGCTGAGAATACAGGCGGCGCCCTGCTATAGTAACTTTGGTGCCGCCATAAATTAATGTGTCTTTGGCCGAAAACGTGCATGCTTCAGACGTGATTTTGCGCGCACTGGATGTCTGAGTGGGTGGGCGAGCACTATCGAAATGCAGAAGACGAGCGGTTCTCACGATGTGTGTCTGTTTGCCCGAGATCGTTTTATAGGCCGCTCGGAGTGGAGCCAGACTCAGAGTGACGAGCTGGCGGAAACCTCGACGCTTCTCGCGAATCTGTGCAAAATTCATCAAGGCGAACGTCAGGGCTGCGGAGGGGCGACCTAAAACCAACCAACCCTTCAATAGTGAAACCGAGAGAGAGAGAGAGAGAGAGAGAGAGAAGCACGTGCCATTACGTGCTCACGCTGCCCACAACGTTAAAAAATATTCATCTGATTCAGTGACATTCTGACTCCGATAACTCGTGTCTATTACTTAGCAATCGTATATTCTTTATATATCAAGATGGGAGGTAACTTGTTTGTTCTTAGATGCGCCTTGACACTAGGTTACACTACTTGACACCCAAGAGTGTGGTTGCTGTACAGAAAGCAGTTCCTATACTATAAACAAGTTCACACACACAAGTGATCGAAAGTTGCTAAAGAACGTTTTCGGGCATGAGGGGGGATATTATTATTATTATTATTATTATTATTATTATTATTATTATTATTCAGCCATGGCCTATAGTTTTTCGTCATCTCAGAAATTTAGCAAAATCTATCTTCAAATCACTGACCCACCTGTGACCATGTGTTATAGGGTTATAGGGTCTTTTCGGAAGTCGTCCATTTCCACGTCAGGTTTCCGGTTGTCGCATTTCACGGCGTTGGTCGCTTTCCCATGAAGTCTGTGACGGGGACCACAAAGCCGTACGTCCTCCGACACGGTGTCCACCACCGGGTCTGATCCGGACTTCAAATTAGGAAATTCCAGGGTAATACTTTTGGTCACGGCTTTAGATAATTTTTAACATCTGTTTCATAATGTCAGAGTCCTTTTATTTATTGACGGTGGTAGGGCGTGTACAGATCTGACGGAACGCATCCAGGTGTATATATATATATTTTTTTTTAAAAAATTTTTGGTTATCAGAATTCGTCGTTCCACCTCTTGCACGACATAAATGGCGTAACACAAAATCGACTCTCGGTCGCAACGCCCTTCATCACACCTGGTTCATTCTTCGGTCATCTACCTCCACGGATTTCACCCCCCCCCTCTCCCACAAGACCTCGGCGAGTTTTTGGTCCCGCTCCCGTTTTCGGGATATCCAGAGAGGTTATTTCCATCGCTCGCAGTATTCCATGTAAATCCGTGCTAATTCGTAAGCCAATTTCGTTTTCTCGTCTTTCTTCTCGCTCTTTTACCTCGCCCGATGAAACCGTCATCAGATATTCAGTTTCATAATCGAAATTTATTAAAACTGCGCAAATGTTTTGGCACAAAAAGAAAAGAAAAGTTAAATGCTAACCAGATGTCTTTTGTGCTTAGTGGGGAGTTACAGACCTCAACGATCCTAAGAGGAGCTTCTTGCTTTCTTAAAATGAGGTTCGGATAAACTTTGTTGGCAATGCATAAATTGCTGTTATTTCGTTAATCTGTAAGATACAGATAAGCGCTTTTATAGGTAGTAGATGGTAACTGATAGTGTCGACCCTAAAGGGCGCTGACCCAGTAAATGGGAGAAGGTCCCTGCAATCTTTCCGCCGCCTTTTGTCTCTGATTTCGTTTGTACAAGTTCTTTCGCCATTATAGACAAGCCAGTCGAAAGTGGGACTCGCACATGTAAGAGGAGACGGCCACGTGCACACATGCGAGTTAATTATTGTCTGAAACTATTTTGGCCCCTTTTATTGGACGGATTTACGAGCTACATTGATAAAAAAGGTCGCGCGAGGCGAGCGAGATAATTAAAAGATGTAATAAATCGGAGGTGTTTATCGTACGAACGGGGTAAGTTTCGGAAGACAGCGGGGGCTTCGAGCAACCATCGTTGACCCTGTCAGCCAATTGGTGGCTGCAGGTGTCCCCCAGACAGTTTATGAATTATTACTGTAGAATTTATACCTGCAACAGCCGAGCGACGAGAGGTGGAGGGGAGACGTTCGAGATCCTTAAGTGGCTTTTACTTTGTGACTCTTTCCTTAATGCACCACACGGACGGCTGATTTATTTTTCAGAATTCTGATGGTTGCGTACAACAAACTGTAGCCATACCTAACATCTCTCTCTCTCTCTCTCTCTCTCTCTCTCTCTCTCCCTCTCTCAGCTCTCTCTCTCTCCATCCTCTCTCTCTCTCTCTCTCCTCTCTCCCTCCCTCTCCATCTCTCTCTCCATCTCTCCATCTCTCTATCCTCTCCATCTCTCACCCTCTCTCTCCTCTCTCTCCTCTCTCTCATCTCGTCTCTCTCCCTCTCTCCATCTCTCTCCATCTCTCCATCTCTCTATCTCTCCTCTCTCTCTCTCTCTCACCCTCTCTCTCAGCCTCTCTCTCATCTCTCTCTCTCTCTCTATCTCTCTCTACTCCCCTCTCTCTCAACCTCCTCTCTCCATCTCTCTCCATCTCTCAACCCTCTCTCTCACACTCTCTCTCCATCTCCTCTCTCTCGTCTCCTCTCTCTCTCGCTCTCTCTCTTCTCTCTCTCTCGCGCTCTCTCTCTCTCGACTGAGTTCTGTTGTCATGATAGGAAAAGTAAAATTCAAAAAATAAGTTCATTAGATAAACATAGTTCACAATTTTTTTTGAAAAATACTCACGTTGTCATAATAGCCTTTTAAATTTAAATGCACATTTTTATCACATTCGTGAAATATTCCATTTAAATTTGAAAAAAATAATAATCAAAATTTAATAACAAAAACAAAAACAACAACAACAACAACAACAACAACAACAACAACACAACAATAATAATAATAATAATAATAATAATAATAATAATAATAATAATAATAATAATAATAATAATAATAATATAATAATGGTAATGTTAGTATAGTTTATTTAGGAGTAGGTGTTTAAAACAGGACGGTATATTTCATTTAGATTAGATAGTACTTGTCTCCTTTTTCTGGATGATAAGGACTAAATGAATCCTATTATCCCTAAGTTCTTGGGCCCCACCCATTCCACAGGCCACATACTACTGTACTTATAAACGTCGAAGATCGCGCGTGCGTGCACATTTAAGACAAACTGGCTCCTTAACTTTCCCCTTGGAGTCTCTCTGTATAATTAGGTAACCACAGGTATTTTTAATGTATCGAACATTAAATATGTAAACCGGTTATCACCTTTCTAACCCTGACGGATCAGATGTATATGCATATATTTAAAAAGTAGAGAAAGAACTTAGATTCTCCTTTCAGTCTACAAACATCAGGGAGACGCAGCATCTGCGTAGTCTTACACCAGTTTAAGAGAAAATCTCTGTTTGTGCTTTCCCCTTAAATCAGATACTTCTATTTTCTTCTCATTGAGGTCAGTACAAAAGGGACAGGTGCCCCTGACGTTCATTCACGGAGGGTAAACCTCGAGTCAGAATCTGAGCTGTGAATTAGACTTAAAGTTAAAATTAAATTATTTAGAGACTCCCTTCTTCGTCTCAGTGCCTGTATGTCAGTAATGGTGTTAGCAATGCTCGCTCGTGTGTAATGTCTGGTATATTATGCGTGCACGCTGTGTGTCTGTGTGTATGTCACAACTCGGGTTCCTCGGCGGGTTTGGGGCGACAGTTGAGGCGGAGAGACGACGCCATCAGGGTACACGATAAACGACTCGAACGAAGCCAGAGTGACCGAGTCACGACGTCAGCGATGGTAGCAGCAGACCACGAGCCGCCATCCATCTACTGCGAGCAGGTGCTGACAAACTCCGAGAGCAAGCGAGGGTTCTAGCCGGGTATCTGCAGCTCTGAAGGGTGGCTGTTCGGTTTTCAGTATAATCAGCCACATCAGGGGAGTAGTGGATTTTCCCCCCAGATCACGGGACGTCGAGAAATAACCGAGACCCATTATCGAGAAGTTTAATTATCTTTTATTTTTGTCAAACTTAATTTAAAGGGGGGGGGGAAAGGATCAAATATTTTAAAAACTATTTCTGGGTTACACACGAGAAACTGCACGAAACAAGCGTCGTCTAAACCGGTTCGCTTACAACGATCTCACTTTATTATTGGTCCAGCGACGATGGAGGAACCAGTCCAGCCCCGACCGGGATCCAGACTCGGGCCTCCAAGAATAGCAGTCTACCACCGGAATAAGGGTCGCCTCCGAAACCTCTCTAACACTGTTAGCCTGGTCAGGGTGCGCCATTCCCGACTCCGGACCAGCCGCTCATTATTGGACCCGACTTCCGACTCGCACCGACCGCTGCTCAAATGGCGCGGCAAATTCAATCTCAATAGTATTTCCGGTTGGTCTTCCGGTCAATAATCAGTAAATGCAAAAAAGGGAGTTTTATTCGCGTCACCGAAAAGTAGCAGGGATACAGTTTTTGCAAAATAATAAATAAATAACTTGTGTCCCAGGTGGGGGGGGTGTAGATTCCTCCCAGATACAGGCGTGCACTTGATCAGATTATCCAGATGATTATAGTGTAAATAGTAAATATATATATATATATATATTTACGAGTAGTTTTCGGTTAGCTTAGCTCCACCCTACAAGCCGAGTGAATGGAGTCAGCGCCACCTGGCGCCGGGTTTTTCCCTGCACGGAGCTTCTTCGGTGCCCGGGACTCCTCTGAGGGGTTTTAAACACGAGTTACACTGAAAATAAACTGTGCGAGGGGTGGGGTGGGGATAGGCTATAACAAGACGCCTTCCTCCGCGTGCTCATATTGCGTTTGCACAAGAAATGACGACTGGCGAAACGGACAAAAGGGGTCAGAGAAGGAGACATTGTCGGGGTTAGTTAACTGATCTCATGGCGTGAACCATTATAGTTTACAAAACTATTTTAGTTATCGTCTACCCCAACCCCCCACCCACCAATTCCAATTCTAGCGACGCGGAAGGTTTCGCGGGTTCAAGATTTTATGAAAAATCGCGGCAAAAACATTTTTAAAGTTTCCAGGAATATTTGTCAACCCGTCAGCGTTACGAATAGTCGGGGAAAGGGGAAGTCTCCGGTTACAAAGTCTTTTCCTGTCCGACGGGTCGAAAAATGTGGGATTGACTGCTTATTCGGGCCGGACAGCCGCAGTGGTGCTGCACCAAAAGTTCCTGGATATCCTGTTTTCCAGATGCTTGGAAAGCTAAATTACGGCTGCGATATCTTGTAAAACACAATACCGCAATTATACTGGGAAACCCACGTGACGAACGAGGAGGGTCCGCCAAACAGGGGTCAGTCTCTATCGGGATTCGTACTCGCACCCAGGCTTTGCAGTCCAAAAAATTAACAATGGACTACCGCGCCGCACAGATGTCTCCCTACAGCTCCCTTGGCGTTAAAACAATAACGCTTTACATCTGACTTTAATGAAGCCATTTAGGCTGCTTGTTTAGTATTTTAACTACAAATTTATTCAAGATTGCATCAGCTTACAGGATTTAGGGCGCTACAGTAAAACGCATGCCCAGACATTAACATGCTTTTAAAATACCATCGTTATGAAACCTCAGCTTCGCCACAAGTTTGAACCTTTTCATGAAAACCAGTTTATAAATACACGCGTGCAAGGTGCCCCAGTGATCGCTGCAGCGAATTTACAGATCATATCTCTATTCTTTTTAGAATTACAGCTGGATTTCGTCGCCATATTATGAATTGGCACGACACGTGCCTATAACCTGATTAATGTATCGAAATACTGATTTCGTGACGCCACAGTTCAACGACCCTTGAAAAATGGGAATATTATTCAACCTGCATAATCGCTACGGAAGTTTGGCGGATGGTTGCCGATGTCATCTTGTAAGACAATAGGACTCTCTCTCTCTCTCTCTCTCTCTGCAATTGCGTCATATCTCTCTATAATGATGTTATATCTCTCTGTGTGTAATGACATCATCATTTCTCTCTCTCTGTAGTAACGCCATCTCTCTCTCTGCAATGGCGTCTTAGCTCTCTATAATGATGTTATATCTCCCTGTAGTGACGCCATCTCTCTCTCTGCAATGGCGTCATATCTCTCTATAATGATGTTATATCTCTCTGTGTGTAATGACATCATCATTTCTCTCTCTCTGTAATAACGCCATCTCTCTCTCTCTCTCTCTGCAATGGCGTCTTAGCTCTCTATAATGATGTTATATCTCTCTGTGTGTAATGACATCATCATTTCTCTCTCTCTGTAATAACGCCATCTCTCTCTCTGCAATGGCGTCATATCTCTCTATAATGATGTTATATCTCTCTCTGTGTAATGACATCATCATTTCTCCATGTTTCTACTCTGGGGTGTTATAGTTTCGCACTAACTTACCCTGTAAGCGGATCTTTCTCTGCCGCGAGAGAGGAAGAAGGGCTTCCACCAAACAGCCCCTTTACTCTTACCTTTACAATGATGCAGTTTTCTTTTTTTATTATTATTTGGTATTAGTTAAATATTTCTGTTTGCTATAGAGATACCATGGGAAAGGAAATAGCGCGACTCTTGCTCCAGCACCTGTCACCCGTGGAAGCCGCGGACACGTCTCGCATAAATCATGAGAAAGCGAAGCTTGCTGTACGTGTTGCCGTTTAACGATGAAGTAGACACGTACTTCTGTAATTATGTAACTCTGCCACCCCGCGACGAGCCCCACGTGTGTCGTTTTAAGCGGACGTTGCTTTTTCGATACAAACCGAACGACAGTTATTTTCTACGATAGTCTCCGGCCTGTATAGCGACCAGATTCTAATGCCTTAGTGGACTGCTTCACTTTAAAGCTCAGCGCCCTTAAATGCTTAGGTTTGCCGCATAAGGTGTGCCCTGGTTTTCCATAAAGCCGTTGCGAGCGAACGGTACATTTGTGGAACGACAAAAAAAAGTACGCAGCTTTGTCGGACAGCCTGAGAACCAGCGGAACGTAAGACTGACTGTAGCAGGGAGACGACGACCTTCAATATTTAGCTGCCAAGGCTCGGCTTGCGTCCCAGAACCAATTACCTACCTACGTGTATCGGCTCGCTCGATACCTTGTGGAGGATTTCCACCTCGGGGTCTGTGCATTATTATTCTCAACGCACTCTTCTGGTCTTTGGCCATCTTAATCATAGCTGAGGTTAGTGATCCCTGATCAGCTTAAAGGATATCGCAGTTTCTACATTTGCGTCGGACCGAACAAGCACCGACTAAACTACTTGGATGTCCAAAGACCACCAGACGATTTAGTTAATCACATTAAGACTTCAAAAAGCCGAAATAAATTCTAACATCAAGGCGAATCTTACACGGCCCCAGTGTGGATCTCCAGTGACAAAAGCTGGCAAAAAAAATTAGTTAGCAAACCTTTTGTGCGTTAGTATAATTTCCTTAACGGAAACACTTTCTTCTCCTTCAAAGAATGTCATAACTTTATTCTCATTTCGACGCTGTAAATGTTGATAGACGACACGTAATGGTTTTCGGCCTGACATTAAAGTTTTATCTGCGGAAATACTTTTCTCGCTCACTTATTCGCTGTCACCAATCATCTCAGATTCCTTAATTTTTAGTTCCTGCTTTAGAAAATATAGGAAATGTTCAACTTGCACCCTGTGACCCGACTGCGGTTAAGCACAGAAAAAATATATATATATTAAAATATAATGATTTTTACTTACTTCCCAATAAAAAATATAACTTAATACAAAGCAGTCGAATGAAGTTTTATTGATATTCTGGCTGGAAAAATAATTCTTTCGATACCGAAGTGCTAATGTAAATTTTATAAACGAATAGATTCTGACATCTGGCGCAATTCTTGTGAGTTTATACACTGCAGTGGCAGAACATTTTTCAGCAATCCAGAAGTTAAACTCTATTTCCAAAGTATGTTCATATAGCCCGGCGCTGTACCCATGACTATTTCTAGATGTCTGCTTTTGAATACTTACTTTTAATTGAGTCACACCTGTAACTTATAAAGTCTTTTCGGAAAATATGTATTTGTTCGCTAGATCTCAGTCTTACCATTTTTCAAGTTTTGATCGCTTTACCATTAAATATGCGGAAACTACTAAGCGATATGCACTTCAGTAACACCAATATGCAAATTCGACTGTTTGAATTTTTAAGGGTTCAGAACAGTGTGATGGTGCTGACGAAAACGTTAGCGGATTAACATTTTCCCCAAATACTCAGGGAGTTGTTTGAATCACGAGAACGACTCAGTTCAATCGGCTTAGTTCTACATAGCGCAACCCTTCTCAGTCTCCTCGAACTCGCAGTGGCCGAAACTTCTTTGCTTTATCCTGTAGATTACAAGCATATAAATTCCTTAAAAAAAAAAAAAAAATAAAGTACCATATGCTAAGAAAAGGAACTTTTTTATAGGGTTCTGAAATTACGCCTTTGGTCGGTCGGATTAGCATAAACACTGTATAAGCTGCAGCTCCGACAATTCTGTATTAGCTACTAAACGATTTTCCAAAAATGTTGGCCTAATTCGTTGTGGTATTTATCAAACTTGCATTGTTACTCCATCACAAGTCAGGTCAGGTAGGGCTGATTATGTTCCCAAGAATGTTCGTATCTACTTTAGACTACTGGTGAATACAGAAGTATTTGGGTAACCGTAAAAAAAAGTCTCTGAAGTAATTTCATTTGACAACTCATTAAAAATCCACGTGTGCTATTTGTATTATTGATTTGAATTTTCATGGATATATTAAATTTACGGTTTAACATACAGCGGTGGATTGTTCAGCGCATGCTTGCATCGAAACCATTATTCAGCTCTATGACAACTGTCTCCATGTGGTTATGACGATGTCATTTGATCTGCCAGACCCGCAAAAGTTCGCCTCGTCCTTCGAACAGTTTCCCCGGATGTTCTTAAAACAGAGCCCGGCCCTGATATCGTTATGATACTGGTGTAGAACGGCTTGCGAGTACATTTATGGCCTGCTCGAAAAAAAAGAAAAATTCTGTACCTGGCACTTGTGACTCAAAACTTGTCGATAGATAGTGTCCTGTACACTTTTACGGGAAATATGGTCGTTTGACGATTGCACTGCCGTAATAGTTGCTTTAAAGAAAACAACAAACAAACTTTAGATGTGTTCTATTGTTGATGGATTGCGCCACGTTGTAGATTGTATTAGCTGGATATATGTGAAGAATTATGGACGGTGTTTCGGTTCAGTTAACATGGAAAGACTATAACATAGTTAAAGTTACAACAACAACTTTGATAATAATAATAATAATAATAATAATAATAATAATAATAATAATAATAATAATAATAATAATAATAATAATAATAATAATAATATAATAATAATAATAATAATAATAATAATAATAATAATAATAATGAAAAAAGTGATATTGAAAACCAAAAAAAAAATTGATTGCTAATGATACACAAGTAAAGTGAAAGTAGTTTATAGAAAATAACATAAAAGCGAAACTCGCCATTTTGACTTAACAGTAATTCTAAATTTGTTGCATTCTGGGTAATGTCATGTTCCGGCCTGATTAATCATATCACATATGTTTCTTAAAACAAGAGTTAGTTTTGCTTTTGACATTTTTTTTTTTAAACGGATACAATAAATAAAAAAAATTATTTAGAAATCGAAAAAGAAGCAAACTCTTTTTCAGAAATAACTGCTAGGAAACAAAAAGTTAGTATGGAAATGTCTATTTCAGAGAGTTACAGCGAGAATGGAAGATGCGGATCTCGTCATCTTCTGCCACCTTATGTATGTGATGCTAATACAAGAGAACGATTCTCGGAGACGGGCCGCAGGGTTAGTGCATACAGCGCAAGGCAACCATTACCTTTTGGCCTACTGTTGTAGACATATTGCTAGCAGGGATTTTGCCAGAGTCAGGGGTGAACTGGCTAATTGTGCGCAGTCACGGATCTCGCTCTAGTCAGTCTCGGCTTCGATGTAGCCAGGTCTCGTGGGGTCACATCGCCTACGGTCAAATACAAGTAGGTACCGAGCAGACAGGCAATTTGGAGCTGCATTCCAGTACTTCTGTGTGAAACAAATTGATAACTGACCTATGGACCGCATTATGCAAGATTCATGCTCTATACTTTCAGTTAATTTCTCTCAATTAATTTTGAATAATTGCCTGAGTTAGTCAGCGGTATGTACAGCAATTAGGTGAATGTCATTCTTGAATAACCACTGAGTCAGGCCATCATACGCCGCGCAGAAAAGAAACCATTCATTATGGACGAGATTCGGTTACACAAACGTAACGCGGAGGAGAAAATAAATAGCGGATTTCTGAAGAAAAAGAAATCTTTCGCAGTTTCACTGTGAGGTTTCTTCTTGGAACAACACGCATCCACCTCAAAATAAAAAAAAAAATGGGCCGTAATGTTTAATAGCAAAGTAATTAAACGACGTGTCAACCTTGTTACCGAAATAGTTTTACCAGCACTATGGCTTGAAAAATTTTGCATTTTTGGCAACACTTCTCTGCGACAACAACAACAAACGCACAAATCTGTTTCGAGTTAATGGTGGCTTCGTGACCTTGGTGGAGTACGGGGAAGCCATTGCGTTTCCAATTAAGAACACCGCACCGAATGAAATACCAAATCTCAGTTAAGGGAATCTGGTTTCCCATAATGCAGAAAGCACCTGGAAAAACACACTGCCGAGTTCCTGGGTGGTTTCCACTATACAGATAACAAAACGTTCATCAAGTGCCGATGTTTTAAGTTTATAATGATGACAGACAAATGGTTCGTGTGCAGTTCGTAGCGGGGGAAAAACGGATAGCGAATGGATGCTGGTACGCCTAGCCATGTTGGGAGTCAGGCTTTATCGATAACCAAGCGTTTTAGCTTCCAAGAAAATCTTCTGTCAGTATGTTTTTCCATATAGAAGAAGAATCCGGGTAACGTTTACCATTCCGTCTGAGCATTGCAAACGACGTAAACGGGAAGCTTCCATCAGGGGAAATGTCCGAGGAAATCTGTAGATTTCCCTTTCTCTGAGGAATTGGTCAGAAGAAGACACAGGGTTAAATTATAATAACAACCAGCTATTAAATTGATCCTCTTTCTGTTTTACTTTCTTTTTCTTTTCTTTTTTAAAAAAAATGTATGTAAATTAATAAATAATGGATCCATCAGCACTGGTTCGAAAAGTAAGAGACGATATGTCGTCGCTTTAAGGCGGACAGGCTTCCCAGGTAAGTGAGCAGATTTCCAGTAAAACATTTGCTTATGTTGGTTTTAATAGGATTAACGGAGACAATAAAAAAAAAAAAACACAACGTTTTCAAAATTATTGTTTATTTAAAATGTACTTTAATAGTGATTAATAAATATCCCAGATTTTGCCGCGAAGCCGTAGGGAAGCTAGCCATAAATTATTCGGCGTCGCTGACTTGGCGGAGGACTCGGAGAATGTTGACGTTTCCGCAATACATTTTCCCTATTTGTCGAAATTTTGTTAAATCAAGTAATCTCTTGCCATTAGTGGATAATAAATAGTCTCCCGATGCAGCAAGTGAACGCTGATCACGGTTAAGTTGGTTATATATATATCTACGCGTACAAAAATCGACATTTTCGATACTTTCTAATTCTTGGGGGGATTTTTAAGATGTCTTTTCGAGAATCGCCTTGATTAGTCTTATTTCAGAGTTTCGCTTTATTAAAAAAATAAAAATAATAATAATAATAATAATTACTTTCTTTGTTGGTAGGATATTTTCTTTCCAGGTTAATTAACTGGATGTCTGCTGCGTTTTATATCTTAATTCTTCACAATGCGAAATGTACGACGGAGGGAGGGAGGAAGGAACCGGATTATGTCTGACAGCCATAAACTGTCCGTCTCTGAAATAACGGAATCTTTAAAACGAAGAATTCGCCCCCCCCCTAAAAAAAAAAACCTTGACTCTGCGATTAGAGAAATCTTCAAAGCCGATGCCAAGTAAGCAGATGTTCGGACCGAGATTACGGACAGTCTTCCATTGTTCCATGCCTAAGGAATTCTTATCACCTAATTCACGACGCTGATAAATCCCTTTCTTTCAGGAATGAATCCTTTTCAACTGTGCGCCGCGTGAAGACACCGCTCGCTCGGTCTTTGTGCTCGAGTGCTGGCAGATGTTTTCCACGTATCCCCTCTTACAGCGGCTTCCATATCATTTAGCAGGGCTGGGCCGGAGTGAGAACATAATTAGCGGGGCGGATACAGACCAGTGTTCGCCTCGGAAATGAGGGTGTAGCCGAGCTGAAGCAATTCAGCTTCAGCCAGCTCTTGACAGGTGGAAAAGAAGAAGAAAAAAAATACTTGATGTAAACCACAATGACGCCTTTCTACAAAAGTCCAAATTAAGAAGAAGAAAAAAAACACGATGTACTGAAATGGAGAATATTAATTAAACAATTGTTAATGGGCAGTGACGACGATGAGAAGAAGATCCTTGAAAAATATCCAAATAAGCCATGCTTTAGATTGGGTCTTCGTTAAGATTATTTTTAAAAAAAAAAAAAAAAAAATTTTTCCAGAATAAAGCAAATAAATATTTAAGTTGGTACATACATGGAACTTGCATGATGTAAAGATTTACAGATAATACCTGGCTAAGAACTGACGATAAAACTTAACATAATAAAGTGGCCGGAGTTTTGACCTCTCAGGCCAGATTTTATTAAACCCGGCGTAACTTCCGCGGTTTGGTTTTGATGTCTTCTCTCTGCGCTGCTGGGAAGCGACCCGGCTCCACGTAGTCGTACATTTTTTTTTTTTTTTTTTATAAAAAGAGAAAACATTAATAAATAAGAGCAGAAAAAAGTAGGCAGATGTCTTAAATACCATTCATTCTTTCTACGAAGTGCTTTAAATGGCGACCACTTGCTGGATGAGATTCTTTGACGTTTACGATGCTCCTTTGTCATGATCTACAGCCAAGTCCAAAAGTTTCTGCATCGGCCTAAGAAGTAACGATAGCGGGATTTATTTTTAAATCACGCCCACGCCGTAGCCACGACTCCCGTCTAAGTGCCCAGTCTCAGTGAGACGGAAGTCGTCTATTTCCACGTTAGATTTCCAGTTGTCACATTTCACGGCGGTTTTGCTTAATTCGGTGAGAAAAAATCCAGCAATTGTAGGGGGGGGGTGACACAAAGCCTTTGTCCAGAGCCGTACACGAGGATGACGCTATTGTTCTTGCCAACTTTAAAAAAAAAAAAAAAATATTTATTGTTTTCTTTTATCGACTAAATTACGGATGCGTTTAAATCACTAAGCAGCAACATCCCTGTCATCGACTCCTGTCAACAAAAAGAGTAAACAAAGCTGTTACTTAAGGAAAACCTTTCCCCAGACACCAGTAAGTGAAATATGAAATAAGATCCTGTTGTCTACGCCTTCAATAAACTTGCCTTGATTTCAACATTAAACTCACGAGTATAGCTTGCACGGAACTTCACCTTTACTTCACCTTTAATCACTGACATAGAGCACTAGAGTACGCTCTATGCGTGACATTTACTATCTCATTTATGTCATGCGGACGCCGCGTAAATACATTCTTGTTACTCATTAGAGATGAAGTAAACACGACACTTTTCCTCAATGACCCAAACTAGATATTGTAAAAACTCCTAAATGCTCCCATTTTTTTCTTTCTTTCTAGATGATTGCTGCTTTTCAAAGCACAGAAGTCAAGGTGTCATGTCCGCAACGTGTTATAGCAGGGGGACGTGTGTCCCGAACTACACGCATTTGTCCCCTGATTCATAGACAGACTTTGTAAGCGGCTGATTTCCAGCTGAAACAGATTTTATAGTAATTATTCTCAGTTACTTTTTTTTAAAAAAAAAATTTTTTTACTGGCACCTACAGATGGGAATTTACAAGGGGAGGGGAGCTTCCTCTCTTGAAATATTGGTAATGTCTAAAAAAATGTTCAAACCCCAGATAGTTCATGTTTAACGGCAGAATATGCCAGAAAGAACTGACTGTCATCACAGAGCATTTTATAAAGAAACTCAGCGTGTTCTGCCTCCAACATCGATCCTCTCTCTCTCTCTCTCCCTCTCCAATCTCTCTCTCTCCCTATGTGTATCTGTCCATCTCTCTCTCTCTCTCTCTCCTCTCTCTCTCTTCCCCATGTGATTGTCCATCTCTCTCTCCTCTCTCTCCTCTCTCTCTCTTCTCTCTCTCTCCTCTCCATCTCTCTCTCTCCCCATGTGTATCTGTCCATATCTCTCTCGTCTCTCTCTCTCCTCTCTCTCTCATCTCTCTCTCTCTCTCTCTCTCTCTCTGTTTTAGACAGAATGTGGCTTATCCGAGTTTCGTAGCCAGGCAAAAATCAAAACCACACCAAAAAAATTCGGTTTCCATCCTGAATGATTTATTGTTTTATTTCTCACCGTATGAAATTTTCTAGGAGCGAATAACTCAGTTTTCTGGGTTTTTTTTTTTTTTTTTTAGATGGAAGCATCACTAAAATTCTGCTGTGGAAACCTGACTCGTTCTAAACAATAGCTTTCTGTTACCAAAAGTTGATGATTAACGACCGACGTTTTTAAAGCACCAATCTAAAATTATTTGTAAAGTTGAAATATTTCTTTTAAAAAAAAAGAAAATCTCTAAATTCGCGTGAAAAGAGTATATACCTCAAAACAATGGATTAGGTACAAGATTATGCTTATTATTGCAGAACCACGCAAGATTATTCAATATCGTGTAAGTCAAAGGATCGTGTATGTTACCGTGTGATAATCGACACAGATTACGAAATAGGGACCGCGTCAGGTGACAGGAAAAAATGGCGTATGAAGCCAACATACAAGACGGCGAAAGATTGCGAAATATGTCAGAAAAGTCTGCAGAGGAGAACTTGAAGGACATTAACTGTAACAGGGAGGGGGGGGATATATAGACTGGCGCAAGATCATTGATGATATGACACAAACTTGTGCATAATGAAAGAACAAAACGTCTAGCCTTATTTCAGCACTTTCCTTTTGTGATTCTGTAGAGTTAGCGAGATAAGCAGACAGATTAAATAGCAGTCAACTTATCGGTTTGACAATCAGTGCACTCGCTTCTCCTGACTCATTGTTTTTGGAAAGGTCAGATTTGACAACTTCCTCTAATTCACAAGTCACCATCAAATATTTTTGGATTGGGTTTCCCTATAGCGCACAAGATAGAATACAGTGACGTGTGCTGAGATAGTTAGATGTACAAATTACACCGGGCTTCAAGCGCGTGTATAGAGTGACAGAATAATAATAATAATAATAAGTTTAAAAACTGACATTTTACGTAGTATATCTGTACCCGATTTTAGCCGCAGCTTTTCTAAATTAACACCGAGTTGGAACAAAAGCAATCTGGCCTCTCGCCCACGCAGAAAGACCTTTAGGCTAAAAGTCTCTCATGGAATTAGGGCGAAAACAAGAACGAGTTAGCAAGACATTTCTAAAAAAAACACTAGGAGTTTATTTAAAAAAAAAAATAGAAAGAAATCCATTATTTCAAAAAGGTGCATTAAGGGAATCCGATGGTTTATACCAATGCTTCCCGCACACTTACTGCACGATTTTGCAGTTTAGCCGGACTGGATGCTTGGGGGGGGGGGGAGAACGAGAGACCGCATTTAAAATTTTGTCCCTGCTCACGTGTCGCTATGTCACATGTCATTTGTCTTATTACACTGATCGCTATTACGTCACGTGGTTATCTGCGTGGAAAAACGAGTACAGCCGGGTGGCTGGCTGCCCGACCGCCCCCCCCCTCGGAATCGCGCTGAGACACGGCTGCTCAAGCCATTGGCGCATAACCACGAAGCCAATGCGAGTTTGAGAAGCGGGGAGCTGCTGTTCAGAACATTGGTCGGCGCTGCTTCACGATGGAAGCTGACGAGATTCTCTCGCACCCGTTTTTGGAAATTTACGTGTGCAATACGTTTTATCAGTATCCGGTTTTGCTTTTATGTTCTTACTACAGCATGACATGCGCTGCAACAATGGGATTTAAAGGGTTATCGACGTCTCTTCTTTCTGAGGCTTTTCCACAAACTACAAGGGATTGATTTTCTTCAGTATATCACCTACTCATTTACGTGAACTCGGACGCCTGGCTCTTTCCTCTCGAATGACTTAAAATGCAGTTGTTAACCTAATTAACCTTTTACAGTATCCATGGTTACGCCCACGTAACATGTTATTAGGACATATAGATTTTGAGTCTATTATACTCGATGTTAATTAGAAGGAAAATGACTGCGGTTCGCATCGATATTAAAAAGAGACCTTCGCTGCGAAGACATTAAAGAGGATCATGACTGATAATGAGCGGTGAAAGAGGGTAACCCCAGTGGATAATTATTATGCCGACAAATCTTTCAATAGCCACATTATTATATAGACCGAGCATTTTTCAGTTTCTTTGAGGCATCCGCAGCATTTAGATTAAGGGAAATCCGTGTAATCATTAATGTATTTACAAAATCATTCGCTTTTGTCCGGAGACAGTACTACTTCAGGCCTCGACCTAATATTCTAGAGGTATTGTCTCTAATGGCTTCTATTCCCTCACCTGTTCTTGCACACGTGATACCGAGCGGCGAATCTGCACTTGAAATTAGCTTCTCTTTACAAAAGGCGCATGTGAAAATACATCTAATATTGTTGTTGTTGTTTTTTTTTTAAAATTCTTGTTTCGACCGCAGAGTTGGATTAATTCTCTACAGAGGGCCGTTCTTTTGCCAATAGAATGCTTAAATAAGTAAATCAGACATCGGGTTTTGATATGACATATATAAAACTGAAAGAAGAGAAGTCAGCACCTTGGATAAAGAACTAAGAAAAAACTTGTCAAAGCAATGCCAGACAGAAACAACCAGAATTTGCTAAACGATGCTTCAATTTACCCTGTTGTCCCCAAAACACCTGTAATTTATATAAACAACTCATAATTCACACTATTCAAACCTACATCAATATCTTCACAGAGGAAAGGAAGGAAAAAAAAACAACAACTAAAACCCTTAATTACTGGCCAGTTTTTCCAACACAAACTTACTCAAACTCTCACCGACTGCTACTCACATTGGTCATTTTTTCCTACAGAATACTTTGGAAACTCAAAATGGACGCTTTTCCCCAAACGCACACTCGCACCCACTTTGGTAACTCTTACGAAACACACCTAGTCAAACCCATATTGATAGCTTTTCTGACACAAACATTCGCGAACTCCAACTGATAGCCTTTCTAACATAAACCCACTTAAATCGATTTTGACAGCATTTGGCAACGCAGATCCAATCTAATCCACACTGATAGCCTTTCAACACAAAGCTACTCAAACCCATCCTGATAGCTTTTCCAGCGCAGCCATACCCACATCGATTTTGACAGCTTTTTGCCGACAAAAATCCAAACTAAAATTGGTAGCCTTTAAAACACAAATCTACTCAAACTGACTCTTTCATACCTTTCCCAACATATAATAAAACCCACTTTTATATCTTTCGCCAATCAAATCTTACTCAAAGCTACAGGGATAACTTTTCAAGCACAAACCCTGAACCCACAGCAGCAGCTTTAGTTAACTAACTTGGGTAAGGGTTTGTTGTTGTTTTTTTTTGACCCCGGTTTTAAAAATATTAAAATGTGATTCCAAGTGGCCGCAAATTATTTTTTTCTAATCAGTTTATTCAGTTTGAATTATATTATCCGTGCCACCAGCTGTTATTGTACTATGACCATAGGCAATGATGTCCCTAATCACACTGGAGTCTGTCATGTCCTGCTCCAGGACGTTCGAAATAGTTGGGCGGTACTGTCTTCGAGCATTTCGGCTTCTCCCCACATCTATGGACAGAGAATAATTCTGCTGGAGCTTCCGTCGCCCGCCCGCATTCGTCGTTGAAGGCAACGGGCACTAACCACCTCATCTTTTCATGTTTCTGCTGTGGTTCTGAACCATGGCTTTCTGCTGATGGTGAAGATGTTAGTGATACAGGTAGCACTGTCATTTAAAAAATACATCGGAATATTTTAGCAAATTTATTATTATTTTTTTTTGTTGTTAAAAACAAAAAAAAAAAAAGACAAGTTTTAAATAGCAACGAAAACCTCACAGTAGGGTTCGCATAAAACATCGAATACCTTGATACCGGGAACTTACTTGATTTCTAAATTGTCAGCTAAAATAAAGTCTTCCGGCTCAAGAAGCGACAGACTACCCGCCGTGGGCAAGTGTGTGCAGCGAAAGTGACAATGACAAATGGACGACATTAATAACTCTCAATTGTAAGACATTACAGACTTTAAATGCTTTCCAGAATACATTCGTCAGCACGTAGACAAAGAGTATATGATAACAAAGAAGCCAACGTTCTCCCTACATTTTCCATTCCATATATTCCACCACTTTTATTATGCCATTATATGACACATTATTATTATTATTATTATTATTATTATTATTATTATTATTATTATTATTATTATTATTATTATTATTATTATTATTATTATATTATTATTATTATTATTGATTTTACTGATGTGTTTGTTTTCCTACCATATTAATTGATTGAAATAACGTGAGATTCGTTAAAACCAGGTTTTGAACTCATTAGGGTTAAAACAGTCGGAAAACTTTCATTTTTAAAAAGTATACATTTAATGACCGGGCTGTTGATAAAATATTTCAGGTTAATTTCATATCGCTCTGGTTCGTCGGTCTGTATATTTGTGGAACGAGATCACGTGATTGCGATCTGAAGTTTCCACTCTTCTAAAATTAATACGAACTCACTGGATACTTGGTGTATTTTAAAAACGTTCAAGACATCGAAAATCAAATTAAACTCTACTGTCCATTCATTTATTGTCAAGTATTTTATGTAAAAAGTACAAATTCTACAGTACTGGAAATGATTATGGAAAAAAAAGAGAAACCTGGGTATTAAATGCGAATAACATGGTTGGAATCGCATATCTTGTGTGAAAACTAATACTCCATGTCACGTGTCGATACAGTGCAGTGATTGGTTGTCGCGCAAGCTATCAGAATGTGCCACACCTGCAGAAGGACGACCAAAGTATAGGCAGCGGCATCACTGAAGTGTGACGGATGTGTGGTGAATACCGTGGTTCCAGGAAAGAAAATATCTCACGACAAGCTTACAGAAATCAAAGTCTTAGCTTGGGAAAGCTGTTACTCCTCGCGGGAGACTGCAGCCCGACTTCACGCTTCAGAAGAAGCTGTACGCCGAGGATACACGATATCGCTACTGTATACAATAGAAGCGGTCGTTGAAGAAAGCCCAAGCTCTCCAAAGGTGATGTTAGGTATCTCAGAGTTTGTTCTTCATGAGATAGTCAACGAGGCAGCAGAGATCTTGCGAATGGCCTGGCTGCGAGTACAGGTGTTAATGCTTCTTCAAGAACAGTAAAATACACGTTAGGGCGAGATGATGGCAGAGGATGGTGGTGTAGCTGCCTTGGAAACCTTTGCTGAAGAGAGGCAACCAAACAGCGGAGTGACCAAACTTGGAAGATGTTCTTTACGGATGAGTCCAAATTTGAATTTATTTTTTAATAATCAATGACAGTTTCTACAAAGATGGATCGGGAAACAATGTAATATTCAGTGTTCAGCAGCTACAGTGAAGTATGGGGTGGATCAATACGAGGGTGGAGCTGCATAACAGCCAAGGGTGTCAAAGATTTGCATAAAATCAATAATATACTGATTGGCGTCAGGTTCTCATTAATCATCTCATTCTCTCAGGAAAATATCTCATTGGATGGAGATTCATTATCCAACATTACAATGATCCCTAGCATACAGCCAATGTGGTGAAAAACTATTTAACACCCAAAAAGTTGCTGATAGGAACATCATTAAGGCGGTACGGGGTTATATGGCGACTGAGAAAGTCAAACGACAACCAAACACCTTGGATGAATTGTGGAAAGTGTTATAAAATAATTGGAGCAACATTCCAGTTATACAATGATAACCTGTGTGGGAGCAGAAAAAGGTGTCATGCTCTATATACCAAATAATAATGTATTGTACAACGTATTCATTTTGTTTTTGCACATTTCCTGTAATTGCATTGTGTATTATATACGTCCCTTAGTTGCAATTACTCATTATTTGTGCATATTAATTATGTGTTTCCATAATTATTTCCGATAGAGTATAGATTTAGGATACAATAATATTGTGTACGGCCATATTTAATCTTTTCAAAGGAGAGAAAGTCGCCATAATCGCAATACCTTGAAACTGATAAGTGTTGCCTGTATTTCTACCTGATCTAATTTGAATTTGTTAAATACCGTAATATTCACGATAAATATGCAGTCAAAAATAAAGGTTTGTTACAAACCGTAGGGGAATTTGAAAATTCATTCGTCAAATAAACAAATATGTTTTGGAATTGGATGTCTTCGTTTCACAAAAATCTTTGTTTAACCGCGGGATAATATACTGCTACTGATCAGATCCGCCGGGGCTACATTAAGTTCTTATAAGCAAAGTGAAATTGGTCAAGCCATATCAAGGTGACTATCTCCAGAAAATAAATGTGTCCAAAATGTACAATATTTATGTGTGCATGTAACTAGTGTGTACTGTCACCGTGCCAAAAACATTCATATCGCGCGATATCCCTTCCTTTCCTAATGTCGTGCTGTAGTAGACAGTTCAGACTGTAGCCAGATCCAATGACGATGCCAAGTTCTTCGTGGTTCACGTCATTGCTGTGCCAAAGCGACCAGGGAGGCCATTCTGTAGGCACTACAACGAGAACGGGACTCGTAAGAAACATTTTCCACCCAACAGATGTAAAATGCTTTGTAATGTCTGGTCAGTCAACCAAAATCGGTGTGTGCCGAATACATTGCCATTTTAAAGATAAATGTACCGTTGCACCAACATGGTGCACTGAGATTCGACGTTTATATTCCAAAAAAAAAAAAAAATGATGCCACACCCAACGCCTGTCGGGTCAGTACTGTCTTGGAGAGGAATCGAGGCATCCGAATCCTCCGCTGGGTACCCCAAAGCTCTGATATGAGTCCGATCTCGCATCAGTGGGAGCACTTGGTTCGTCAGCCTGATAGCAGCAACCCGTCCTTACTGCCAACAAATTTGATGTGAATAAAGGATGCCTTCGCACCGTTATAGGAAATCTGGACCAAACCATGATACAGATCTTGTTGGTTCAATACTTTTGAGCTGGCCATGCTTTCGGAAGTTACGTTTCCGCTTTGCTTCCTTGTCTGGCTGGTCTTCCGAGTAGGATACACGGCAACAACAATCAACGCGGTAAAATGAGACGACTGACAGCCAAAACGTTCATTAAGGTAAGTGGCCATAATTAATCACGGAGACTCGGGAAATTTTGCTCGTAATTCTATAATTATTCGGCAGACGGGCTGTGACGCGGTGCGTACCCTTGTATAACACGTACGTGTTGCGTGGATAAGCTGTCTAGTAAACTCTTTTATTAGTGGATAATAATCTTTTGTTTGAGGAAACGTTGAAGTGGCTTAATCAGTCAACTGATTCTCCGTTATAAAATGCTATCAACGTAAGCAGCAAAGTGTGGTAACAGAGTGGCATCGTGAAGCCTGCACGACGCAAAAAAGGAAGGGTAAACTAAGAATCTATTTACCTTGATCCTTTTAATGTTCAGTGCTAGCAGCAAAAGCTTCGCAGAAAACTGGGGCGGGGGTTGATTTGGGATCGGAATGATATCGTTCTTGAAGAATAAGATGGTAGACGCCTCACTAGTGAGATACGCCAGTCCTTTGAAGGAGGTCCTTGTTCATAATTGCAGTGATTTATCACCAGAAAAGGTGGAATTCTAAATCTACGCCAGGTTTGCTAGTCAATGGATGTTTATTTGTTGCTGTAACTCTCACCCCTGTAGTTTGTTACGCTCAGTTAACCTGGTCTCGCTCCCGTGTGCGGGGTAAATCATAGCAGCGTCTCACATTTCTACAGGTCATATGAGCTGCTCGATCCTCACGGGGTTTTACAATCCGTATACCAGAAACTAAAAGAAAGAAAGAAAAAGAACAAGCAAATATATTATTATTTACATCTATTTAAACTAGAGATGCTGTAAATCTCCTTAAATTAAAATAATACCTTTATTGTCTTTAAAATTAAAAGAAAGCGATTGGCAAACGCTTGACCACGTGTTCACAAGCACCTGTTAAACTTTAAATTTAAAATAGAGTTAACTTTTTATGCTAAAGACTCCACTTTGGATGAAGAAGTAAAGCAAGTTCAGGGTTAGTAAATAGGACTTAGTGATTTACACCGTATTCATTCTCCACTCTAAGATTTTAGTATGTCAATCGCTGTATAAATATAACTGGATGAAGACGATCAGTTCAAGCAGTTTGTGTAGATGCCAATCAAAAACATGCAAAAAAAAAGGGTTTTAAATTTCCATGGATACTTATTTGATCAATGGGATGATATCCTGTGACAGTGTGCATGCTGTAAAGGAAATTGTCCTAAAACTACTTTATAATAAACACTTCCTTTCAACAACACCGCGAGAGAAGGGGAAACGTGAGAGACCACAGGAAGTGGGAAATCATTCGTTGTCTCCACGGGATTCCAGTAGAACAATTATGGCACATAACTTTTGTGCTAATTGTCTTTTTCAAAAGGCCGAGTAGATCAGTGTAATCTACAGGCCAATTGTACAAATTGAGTTTCTCCTTGGGGACGCTGCAGGTTTTCCTCCCAACTTTTAACACCTATTGAGGAAACAATTCTACCAAAGCCGCACACAGATGCGGCCGGCTACAGCTGTTTGGCGCTGAAATCGTCCACTCAGGGCCTTCATTAGTTTCCAACCACCTCCCTGAATACTAAAAATGCATGTTACCTGCTGATTAGTAATTATTTTTTCCGGGTAATCTGCCCCCCCTTTTTTGGTTTTTTTTTTAAAGTAATTCATGTTTTTGCAAACGGTTTGATAGATCAACGAAGCGGTATCCAAACAATACATATTCTCTGTTATTTAAAAAGTTTGATGACAGTAAAAAAAAGTACATTATACATATAAAAACAGACACAGCGTTGGTCGGTTCCACATTTGTAAACTTTGCCGGTAAAAAATCGGTGATCGGGCCTTTCACGCCTGGATTGGATCCGTCAAGTCCAACGGTTTTTAACAGTCAGCTCTTGGGGCTTCCCGCCCGTATGCTTTATACCTGATCCCGTCTCTCAACAGACTGGTCGAAACGTCACGGACAGCGGCTCTGGCACAGACGTCGTCGAATTGTGTAATCGTCAGTCAACTTTTAAAAGCAAACAAACATCAAAGCTACTTTGTTATTGTTTTTGGTTTACTTTTTTAAAAGAGTTTTCGGAAGAATTTCCGACGGTTAGTTTCGAAATTCCTCCTGCAGCTCTGCCAAGGGCGGGGGGGGGGACCCCCTCTGTCACGACTGAGGGTTGTTCGCCACTTCTAGTTGCTGAGGATCCTCCCTCCCTCGCCTCCCGCGGTTCGAGATCAGAAACCGAAAATGTCATTCACCAGTCCTGGCTGCTGGGTTCTCCGTTCAGGGTCTCGGATTACAGGCAGGTCCTCTCCTCTCCCCCCCCCCCCCAAGAGAGAGGCTCGCGGAACAGAAGATTTAGAACAACCATCGCCTCTCACTTATTCTTGCTACGGACGTAAGTTGTTACCGTCCGTGTGTATGCACGTAAAGGAATAAGCCATTGTCTCTGATCTATTCTAGACATAAAATCCGTTGTAAAAACGAGAGAGAGAGAGAGAGAAAAAGAAAAAAAATCGAACCAGAAAGTTTCGAATCTGTTCCCATCTTCGTCTTTTCCTCTGATAGATAAACAAAACATTTCAAAAGCCAAAACGAGTTTGACGAAACGAGACCTAAATCCATCGACTGAAAGATCGGAATCTGTGGGTATTCTAAAATTCTTCTGAAATCGGAACGGCAGCAAGGAAACGAAAAGAAACAGAAGATCGAAGTGAATTATTATTATTATTATTATTATTATTATATTATTATTATTATTATTATTATTATTATTATTATTTATTATTATTATTATTATTATATTATTATTATTATTATATTATTATTATTTCAAACCTCCCATGAAAGGGGCAGTGGTCTGTCAGTGGTTGGTCAGCCAAACCACTTGCGCTGCTCAGTTATTCTTTAATAAGGTGACTTTCCAAAATATTCTTGAGGTTCTCTATTAACAACATCATCATCATCATCATCATCATCATTATTATTATTATTATTATTATTATTATTATTATTAAAGTAAATACTAAGAGAATAAATCTGAAGCATGGTTAATCTGACCTTTTGGGTTTTCAAAAAGGGAGCTACCATTAATTAATGTCTTCGAGATGAAAGGACGTGATGTCTTCTTCTCGTTTTCAATGAGATTACATAAAAACGATGAAAAGATTAAAACTGGACGAAATGTATTAAAATTTTGAAATATCTTACACTAATGGACATTTTACTTATTGATTAATAATTTATTAGTTTTACTACAGAATAAAAAACAGATAACGTACAGTGAGTCGACAACACCTCGAGCCAGAAAGAAGAAGTTTATAGCTAAAAATTACTGCTAATTTATCCTTTTTCATATATTTATTTGATGCTCTCCATTTAATTTCTCCAGAAAACTTACTGATTTGTTGTTGTTGTTGTTGTTGTTTTTTTTAATCCGCTGAGTTCTGCGTAACTACAGATCTCATACAGCCTTTATATCTACCCCTTAAAAATATCGGTTTTATTTCGTGGAATATTTAATTATGGCTAAATCTTGTTTCCGTCGGCATTTCTCCATACACACGGGCTCGCCATCATCCCATCCGCTCGAGCTCACCGGCAGTACGTACGGAGCCAACCAACATCATGTCGTCGCCGATTCGTCATGGCCCCTTTCCAATCCTCCTGACCCTTCCATTAGCCAACAATTTAGCGGGCCATCGGGGATTTGAGTAGCATTTTCTGTTTGACCACAAAATGGATTTTATACCCTTTTTGCAGTGGCTCTGGGCACCTTTCTGGATGGCATATAATTTTTCCCATCCGAGAACGTTCCGTGTCCCTGGGCGATCTATCTGTTCGCTACATTCACACGTCAGCAGATGACGAAGATGCGGCACGGGCTTTGAAACTGACGGTCATCTGCCGGATGAAAAATACATACCCCGGCGTTAATGCCGAGATGCGCCGCATTATTGAATAGATAGGCTGATTCAGTTTAAATTCCTCAGCTGTTTCGATATATTTATATAAACGGTGGACATTTTTTTAGATGAAAGATCAAAGCTTGTTTTATATTCCTGGATCACGCTAAGAACAGTTATCTGTGGAAAATAGGCACAATTCCCCCCCAAAATCGCAGGCATCTAGTATCCGCTGTAAAGTTGTCCATTTCGGAAACGGTGGCACCAGAAGAAGATCCTACTTTGTATTTTCATGCTTTTCGAAATATAAATTCTCCCATTTTTGAAAACAAAAAAAATTTTTTTTTTTGAATGAGGAGATTAATCAATTTAAAGAGAGAGAGTTTCGTCAGATCACGACAAAAGTGCACATTTACACGTGGCAGACAAAATTATTATGCAGTTGTACATAAAGATAGCTTTAGCCATTAAAAAAGATGATATTTTCTGCTTAGTGCTCGACTAAAGTAAAAAGAAACAACAACAACATACAATGGAGAATCTACGGTCATTACCGAAAAAAAAAGATATTTTTGCGGTTCCTTTTGTAATCGATTTAGTTTGGTCTGGAGTCGATCGCCATGGTGAGACCAGACTTCCCGCGACCATTGTCAGTCACAGCTCCACCACACTGCCTCGCCTGACCCATAGCCAGATTTGCCTTCTCTCGCTGTGCCAACCATTACGGAATAAATTAATTTATGTAAGTTTTTTGTTTGCTTCTTTGTTTTTAAAACGGTTGAAAAATCTCAAACGACGCGATCTTCACCGGAAGTTAAATTATTTCCTAATCGTGCGTTTTCTAAATATCAAATGTAAAGCATCGTCTTCACGCCCATAATTAACTAATGTCTGCTTAGTAATAGGTTGTGCATTGTTTTACTGGTTGGTTCCTGCAACTGTTCGTATCCATTCTTATGTCGGTCCAGTGCACTGTTATAAACTGTGGATAAATTCTTTCAAAATCTGCAATCAATGAAAGTTGGAAAAGTTTACTATAAATATGATCAAGAAAATCAGTTAGAGAGAATAAGAATATATCTGTTTTTTAATTCATACTATTTATTGCACAACTACTACTTACGATTTTGCTAACTTGGGTTTTAGGTAGTAAAATGTCGGCTTTCCTTTTTGATTTTGTATCTAGCGAAGAGAGCTTAGCTAGAATTATATTTAGATTGATTTTTTTTTCTCTCCTCTCTTTTTCGTTATCTCGTTTCACTTATTGAAACTGTAGACATCATGTCGCGCCTACAGATTACTGGACAACGGAATGGACAACAGAAGACATCACAGATACGAGTGAGACGCAAGAATACAGAACTTGCTGCTTATCAGTAAGAAATAAAACCGCGTTAATCTTTATTCGTCTAATTTAGTATTGAAAGAGTCGTATGTATGCGTGCGTAGAGAAGTCATCGAGTTTAATGCTGTGGAATATCGAAACTAGGCAAAAAATTAAAATATAAATACAGTTTTTAAATGGAGTCCGGCGTCTTTAGAGCTAGAAGTGCATATACGTGCATTGTGGCGAGATGTTTGCAACGTTCACTCTGAAGCAGAACAGTTCTCTAAATCTAATCAGTATTGATCAATCAAACCGAGCAAGGAAGCAATTCCGAAGAAAGCAGTTAAGATTAAAGTACTGAAAGGAATCAGCTTCGTTACTTGTCAGAAGATCGTGTGTGATACCGGGAACGACTCCAGCGCACACAGGTGACATCTTGCACTTCCAAGCAAGTCAGCTGGTTCATCGCAGCGCTCGTTGGACATCCGGAGACAACTCTACAAGATTAAACATATACGTCGGCTCCATTCGCGCACCTGTATGGCACTCTACCTATTAATAATGACGATAGCGATTATTTATTTACTGACTCGACTTTATCAGCAAGAAAACGTGTGAAGTAGTAAATCTCTCTTTTAAAGTCTTATTTTTAAAAGGTGTGCTTAGGAAATTCCCTTTATCCTTATTTACATCTGAACCGATTTAAAAGCGCAACCTTTGAAATCTATTAACGCTGCTCTCTAACGTTTACACGTGACACGATGAGTAAGTTCTATGTATGGTCTATTGGCTACCAGGAGAGGGAACACACTAATTACCACGTGCGTGTAACTCGCCAGGGCTGGTCTTGGAGTTTTTTTTCACAATACGCACGTACTTCTTGAGTCATCTGTGAAAGTAACTCGAAATTTCACACAGAACTTTTTACCAGAGAATGTGATAGTTGCCTAAACTAGGCGATAATCGCTAGAGGGCTGCTCTCAGCGGGATAGGCAACAGCGCTTTGCACGACAGGTGAACTGCCACCTTGCCGTCGTTGTCCGGCCGCCGGCCAGCCGGCGTCGAGGCGGGTTCGACTTGAGACTGCGCACGTAGCTGACACCGAGGATGACAACTGTTGCGCCAGACCGCTACTTCTGCAATACTTACCTGAGGAACATGTTTTTACCTGCCGCAGCTACAAAACCGCAGCAGCACAAGGCGGAGGCGATTCGGTGCATCCGGATACCGTGCGCAACCATTTCAGATGCAGTTGTCTCAACAAACGAATCTCCGAAAAGGTGAACGCCAAGCAAACTGCTGTGTAAACAAGAAGAATCGTTGGTGTGGCAAAAATGCGATGGGTCGGTGGGGGGGGAGATATGTTAAGATGGCTGTACTTCCCTGCATATTCTCGTGGTCCAGTGGATGCAGTTACCTACAAGAACAACATTCCTCAAAACGAAATTGTGCCTATTTTCTTTATATTTTTTTTTTACGGCAAACCCCAACCTGAACTTCCTGCAACAGGTCATCGTCGTTCGCCCTCAGTCAGGTATTTCCCTGAAACTCTCTAAAGAACGACTAATCACCGCCATGCCATGGCCAGTACTTTTCTTAGATACGGCACCGATAAAGTATGCTTAGGATTAGCTGGGAACCGAGTTCATCGTCAGGGCTCTGCCCACATTCTTCAGCCTCTATCCTCCGCTTCTTCAGAAGTCACCGACTCAGTGAGCGCCGAAAGACTGATCTACTCTGTGCAGTCGCTGGATGCACCAAATTCTTGTATCCTTTTTACATGTAGTTTTTTTTCCAAGATGTTTCTATCAATAAAATGTTGCTTTGATGAAATCAAAATCCGTTCGCTTACATGCAATATCGACTCCCTCCATTTGATATTTAATTCAAATGATTTGGATAAGTTATTCAAATTTTGCACCACTCGAAAATTGGATGATGGTGTCTTTAACTCGGTTCTGTACAGGTATGTGACTGGTATTAAGCCACAGAAAGAAATTCTCCGATACTTTTATAAGAAACTTCATATAACGATGACAAAACTGTTAGATGAAAGGTGCTAGATGCACAGAATCGTTTACTTTCCTTCTTTTATATAAGGGCGTGCATGAGTTTATGATTTAATAAAAAGTCTCTAGAAGACGAAACGAAACTTTGCTTCGATTGGCCGCAGTCCACAACATTATTGGTATCTTTCGTTCACTCGAACCGAGGACTTGAGGACACCTCACAGCGGCGAGCGATAGTGACCAAGCGAGTTATGGTGGAGAGCTCTACAGTGTACCACCGCCGCGCCCCCTGACGGCATACCTTAGGATGAGTTAACGCTCTCTGTTAACGTCCTAATGCCGCAAAAAAGTGGAAACAAGACTCAAAACTTGGAACGCTACTCTTTATCGAGTGCTGCTGTTCGATCTAGCAAATCTCAAGTTTTACATGTGACGTTTGACACGCGAATTTCAAAACGCAAGTAGTTTTGAAGCCAAGGTTCGTGATTTCACTTATACATTTTGAATTCAGTTTTTCTTATTTTTTAAAAAAAAATTAATGCAAAATTACTTAATCGGTTAACTCGAAGACATCTTGTTGTCCTTTGCTATTTTTGCGACGATGACTTTAATCATTTTTCGATTCAGTTTCCGTTATGTAAAATAAAATAGAAAAATTCTTCGAGCAAATAAAAGTTGGGGGGGAACCGTCTTCAAATATTCTACGAAGTGAAGAGAAGTCAGTATACACGACGACCCGCGCGGCTGCTGCTATCTTTATCTTATTCACGGAATTTTCCAACATTTTAACCTGTTTCGCTACCTTTCATTTATAATTCTTTGACAGGAAATTGCCGTCTAAAAGCAGAAGTCCAGTACTTTTAGAACAACGCTGCTTGTTAAAATAGAGGCGTGACTGGCAGACCACAGCCTGAAGGTTCCCCCTTGTAGTTTTCTCTCTGCACGACAATAGAGGACTTTTCCGGATTCAGAGACGAGGCAAATGGAAAGAAGCTCTTCTCATTCTCTTCGCCGGTCATTAGAACTTTTATTTTTCCTTAATGAAAAGGGGGGAAGAAAAAAATACAACAACAACAACAACAAAACACGAAAATCAGAAAGTGGGGGATTTTGTTTCTGACGAGAAAGGGTGTTCGTGTCATCAAGACGCATTAGATCTTATAGAAGATTTCTGATATAAAGAAGAACTGGGGGCGGAAGTTGAGTTACTTTATTAACTATTTTAGTCGCTCCTTCATTAAGTGAGTCTAGACATCTCTCTCGGTGTCAGCATAATTAATGAGCGTCGATGTTTCTCTCCCATAAAAGTGCCAAGTTGTATCTAGTGAAGACAGAAACAATGTCGGTCTTTAATCAAAGCTTTGTTGGCACCTCCTGTAAAGTTAAACCCGGCCTGGGATATTTAAAGTACCTTGGAGACACACACACACACACACACGTAGGTGGCGCTACGCTATTCTATTCACATATTTTCAATTGTTACTCTTGTTTTCAGACGGCTAACTCTGAAGTAGACACTATTAGCAGGATAGTCACAGTACGCAGAGAAGGGCGGACTTGTTGAGAAAGTAGAAGTGTAATTTTGGGGGAAGACCGGTAGAGTTCCGGAAAATGTTCAATCGAGATTCCATACCAACACAGCGTCGCTGGAAGAAAACACAGTTGAATTGAACTCTTTTAAGTAAATAGGAATCAATGCTTGCCAAGGAAACGGCCTCGACACCGCGACCGGCTTTGTCTGCTTTAAACCTGATATTTGTCAGTCATATCGTTTCATTCCATCAGTAGCCTCAGATTTTTTTGCATTACTGTATTTCTTTCATTTGCCGGTCAAAATTAACATTTTAAAATCATCACACTACGAAAGTCGTTGTTTATGAAGCATTCGATATAGAAGTAAAACTGTATCTTTTGTTAGTCGTCTACATCTTGAACACTGCAAAGGTATTCATTATGCAGAGTTAGGGATTTAGAATTCGCTAAACGATTTTAAAATATTAGATCTACAAAAGTTTTAATTGTAGACTTTCACGAGTGGATTTAATATATTAGGTCACAATTAGAAACTAGCTGTGATTCTGGCACAGTTTCGTATTAACCCTCCCCCTTCCCGTTTTTTTTTTTGCGTGTAGCAAATCGAATTGTTGTTAATAAGTGGATGAAGTTATTTAGTGACATTAGTAATAGATAACGCAAGGATCACCCTGATCGCCAGCTCCCTCTGGTTCCGTACGCTACACTAAACTAAACCACAGAGAAAGTCCGAGTATTTCGGTGCTCGCGACACGACTGAAGCCTCTCGACCAACTGCGGTGTCCCTGTCTGGCCATCTTTTCTGCTTGGGTCGATTCAAGCCTCGGAGTTTGAAACGGAACAGGAAACGAGGAAGACAAGACCGAGTTTCGCTGTCCGAAGCCGAAAGTTCTGAACGAACGTGGAATAAAAAATGCGCAACCTCTCACTCTTATTATTTTTTTGACTTAAAAAAAAAAGGAGGTTAATTTCTGATTGCGCTTTAGATGAAAAAAAGTGATACAGAGACGGAGAAACATTAAATTCCATTAATATTTAAGAGGTATTTAACCCGTTGTTATCAGCACTTGTCATGGAGTCACCGGCACCCTTTCTCGGCCGGATAGCATCGGGACTTTTTGATCTGGAATGATTTGGCAAATATTTTATTTAATGTTTGTAGACATTTGCAGCTTTCCAAATCCTGACAGGTCAATTATATGCCTGACATTTTCCCTGCTGTCCTCAGCGAAATGTCAGCACATGGCGACCAGGCAGCGGAACCAAGGCGGACCGCAGCTGGCCAATCCAGGTTCTCCGCGGTTTAGACTTTTTCTTTTTTTTTTAAATTTTAGAATTACCTTCTTCAAGTGGCTTTCGTTTGTATCTGGTAATTTCGCAAATGTTTACCATTCCAGGCAAAAACCTGAATAAGATCGGTAGAGTTAAAACAAATGATCCAGGATCGGAAACAAAGTGAGGAGGAAATAGAATAGGGGCATTGCTCGGGATAATGGGCAAGCTTCTGTTTTTCATACAAAATCTAACTTTAAAAGAATAATGTTTATTTTACTAAACAACGAAAACTTTTGTCATTTTAACTTAGTTGCATAATAATTTACTAGCAACCTGCTTAGTGTTTTTTTTAGCTTATTTTAAATCCTTTTTTTTCCCCTTATTTCTTGTTTAAAATTATATCATTCGCCTAGACACCAGCCCAACGGAATACATTTCAACTCTTTGATCCTCTAATCTGGTGTTCATTTTTCGTGTCAGCAGCGACACCAGACGGCAAATAATAATGTCAACTAGCAGGGGGTAGAGAGAGAGATGACGTTAGTACAGTCCCTTAAAACTGCAGCAGCCGATATTTTCAATCGCTGTGGGACAAAAATAAGTAACCTCAGATGGTTGGCAGCTGACCAGTTACGTACGTGGTCGTTAATTTACGAACGCCGTTCATGATACGTTAAATGGCTGTAAAAACGAAGAGCAGAAAATACACAGCCAGCCAATAAACTGACACGGAGGCCAGGCACCATCTAATCAGCAGTGCTAGCGACCCCCCCTGCTCGAGTAAGCGGACAGTTCCCGTGTACCGAGCAGGCGAGGAAGCTTCGTCGCCTTGACGTGGGGACATAGGACTATCCGATTTATCTCCTCTTGTTTTTGCCAAATAGATCCGCCGATCAGTGTTTTTGTGGGATACACCACTTAGCGGTGTAGTTGTGCGTGAGTAAGACCCTGTGTTGTGTGAAGCCGCCGACACGATACAGACAGACAGCTGCTGTCGCCCTGCTTTCTGTTTTAATCCGGTTGTATATTCGTCTGTTTGACCACCAGCTCGGCTCAGGTGTGACTGACGGAAGAGTACGGACGGCAACACTCCGGCCCTGCACTCGAGTCCGCGGGTTTGTCCCGGACTGAGGTTCTGGGGAGAAAGATGAACCACTTACACCCACCCCACCCCCTCTAACCTCTCCCAATCCCGGCTTTACCTCGCAGTTGCCAAGCGGAGTGCCAATGCGACCTCGCCAACCGGACGGATCGGGTGTTGATTCATGGGAGAGCTCAGTTGTTAAGTGGTGACAGATAACAACTGCTCGTTCTGCGCCTCTGACTGACCCGGGGTGGAGCTATTTAAACGCTAAAACAGTTTCGGCATCAGCGAAGAGAAACAACGAATATCTCACTCACATCCTCGGCAAATATCTGTATCCAAGCCGGGTAGGTCATCAGCCACGCGGTACCTGGAGGGAAGTTACGATGAGCTACTGTATTCAGCACAGAAATCTACAAGTTATTCTCTCGGTCGTTCACATTTTTTAAAAAAATATAATCTAACTGGAAGAGTTAAACTGAGAAATATTATTATTATTATTATTATTATTATTATTATTATTATTAGTAGTAGTAGTAAGTAGTAGTAGTAGTAGCAAAGAGCTGACTGCCATCTCATTGCAGACAACATTTCGTCCTGCCAAGGAATCGCCGATTACCTCTGTAACACGGCAATAGATGAAATGATCACCGTCAGTATAAACTGCGCTCAATGGGAGTCCGGCGGCTCTGTCACCAAAATACGCTGAATCTGAGGTCACAAAGTTAACAGAACCAGGGTGAAAAGGGACCAGAAACACGAGCGGGTTAGATGAGGATAAAATTTCAATTATGTCGGGAACGCTTTATAAATAGACTGGCACTACGAATAGCGTTTCTGTTTTAACAATTATTATTATATTATTATATTATTATTATTATTATTATTATTATTGTTTCCTGGACTATAACGTAAATCCGTCCCATCTGAGGGTTTGAGTAATGGATGGTAACCGTGACAGCGGCCGGAGTATCGGGTGACAAGGCCGATGAAGGCCAGGTCCCAGGGACAATGGACCCGCTCCTATCAAAAGTATAATAAAACAGATATTGGTAGAAAATGCGAGGAATTTTATACAAAAAGTAAATTAATTTAATTCTGTCCCCAAGTGTGTTTATGCCATATAAAAACTTGCGAGTACTGTTTACCTTAATACCAAATAATAGGGATTCACTAAAAACTCAGTAAGACAGAAGAAAGGGGGCCTCTCCTCTGAATGATGCCCGATAGTTTCTGCCTTTGTGTGCGAAGGGAAAATGTGTAATAAAAATCAGGCTCTACGTGTATAGAGCGGTTCATCGATTACTATTTTTGGTTATATTAGGAATCGAGATATACTGTCTAATTAAAGAAGCTAACTCGTGTTTGTTTGTTCTTTTACAAAGATTAATGCTTAGTTTGAAATGTTTTTCTTTATTTATCTGCCACAGACAACGTGAACAAAGTTTATATCTGAGTATAGCGCATGTTTATATGTTGTTATAGTATAGTCATTTATTGGTTATCTCCCTTCATTTCTCAATTTGTATTCATACAAAAATAAATGAAAATATCAAAAGCGGCTGACTTCTAAAATATCGTCCATGAGGAGGACGATCTATATTTAAATGTATACTGACACTATGACATCTCAGCGTTTTCTGAAAGCATAGATGTTTATCAGTTCTAGAATCAATTACCTGGTAAAATATAAAAATGAGGCGATAATAATGAATAATTTAATGAGTAAGAAATAAACGCAAGAGTAACTTTTCAACCTACTGTTTCATATCATCTTTTACTGGTGGTGTTCACTAATTTATCAGAGGGATGCTGTGTAGCAAACAAAAGGCAAAAAATCGAGGAGAGAGAGAGAGAGAGAGAGAGAGAGAGGAGAGAGAGAGAGAAGAGAAGAGAGAGAGAAGATGAAGGAAAGCGAGAGAGAGAAGATGAAGAGAAAGAGAGAGAGAAGATGAAGAGAGAGAGAGAAGATGAAGAGAAGAGAGAGAGAAGATGAGAGAAAGAGAGAGAGATGAAGAGAGAGAGAAGATGAAGAGAAGAGAGAGAGAAGATGAGAGAGAGAGAGGAAGATGAGAGAAATAGAGAGAGAAGATGAAGAGAAAGAGAGAGAAGCTGAAAGAGAGAGAGATGAAGAGAAAGAGAGAGAGCAGATGAAGCGAAAAGAGAGAGAGACGCTGAAGATAAAGAGAGAGAAGATGGAGAGAGAGAGAAGATTGAAGAGAAATAGCGAGAAGATGAGAGAAAGAGAGAGAAGATGAAGAGAGAAGATGAAGAGAAAGAGAGAGAGAAGATGAAGAGAAAGAGAGAGAGAAGATGAAGGAGAGAGAGAAGATGAAGAGAAAGAGAGAGAGATTGAAGAGAGAGAGAAGATGAAGAGAAAGAGAGAGAGAAGATGAAGAGAGAGAGAGAAGCAATGAAAGAGAGAGAGAGAAGATGAAGAGAAATAGAGAGAGAAGATGAAGAGAAAGAGAGAAGATGAAGAGAGAGGAGAAAGATGAAGAGAAAGCGAGAGAGAAGATTGAAGCGAGAGAGAGAGAAGATGAAGAGAAAGAGAGAGAAGATGAAGCGAAAAGAGAGAGAAGATGAAGAGAAAGAGAGAGAAGATGAAGAGAGAGAGAGAGAGAGAGAGCGTATTATTTGTATTGTATCACATCAGATGGAAAGTAGTTGACATCTTGATTCGAGCTCGTGGCGTCTGATTTTCTGGTTCTCTTGCTGTAGACAAGTTTGCATCAATCACAAACGGAAAAACCAAACAATCTGGCTTACGGCTCTGCCAGTGGTTTCCAACATAAAAGGGCCGACTCTCCCCCCCCCCACAAATACACTCAATACGCAGCCTTCCAGCTCACTGCGGTAAGATGTCCTTAGATCTTGAAAGTCAGGACAAGTGTTCGCCAAGAAGAAGAGCAGGTGACTACTTAAAACCCATACACTTTTTAAATAATAATAATAATAATAGATTTTCTTTCTTGCTATCATTATTACAAATATTCATATTAATTCAGCGTTTTTTTTTTGGTCAAACATCCCCTTTCAAAGCTCTGATGGTGGGATGTTCAGAACCCGTACATAGGTGGCGCTGCTGCTTTTCACACTGAAACGCGCGCGCCACTTCTTCAGTTTTTTGCTAATAACAACAAAAAAAGTCAGCGAATAAGCCTCGTTAAAGAAACAGTAACTTATTCTCAATATCTTCCTCTGTCTGTAGTAAAGATACTTCTGTAGATTCTGTGTTTCCTTTTGTTGTTGTTTTTTTTTTTTTTTAAAGGAATTTGTCCTGAGTGCAGAAATGAATGAGTGGTTGTCGCTCTTTATTAGGTGTCAGTTTTTATCCATCTTCACTGTAGTCACCCATCACCCCGCGAGAAGACCAGGGAATGAATGACCTCGACCGTTGAAGCATAAAGGAGTATTCTAAAGTCATTTGTTGATCATAAATACTTAATTTTTTTATGCAGTAGGAAGAAAACACGAGAGTAAGTCTGACTTGAACGCAAATAGGTAAACAGAAGCCTAGTACATTCCGTATTGTAGAATCCTACTGATGCGGTGTCTCATCTGTTCTGCGCCTTTGTAATGAAAATAATTACCAGACCTTTACAGGAAAATGCACAAGTCTTCAGCTCTCCTCCCCGTTTCTGCAGGTAGGGGGCAGGTAATTAATATTTTGCTATGTAGACAATGAGCATCTTTTCAACGGACTATCTACTGACTCGTCCTCCCAACACTTCACGAGGCTGCACAGTTGGGGTGACTGGAGAACAGCGAGAACAGAGAATGGTACATTTTCAGTAAAACAATCCGCTGTCCATATCAGTCGCATGATGCTGCTGCTGCTGCTGCTGCTGTTGTTGTTTTTTTTTTAAGTTTTTAAAAATTATAAACGTTTTTCTTTATTTTTAAGATTTTGTAAGTATCCGTTTTTCTATATTCTGCTGTGTTTCCGACTCGGCAGCGCTCGGTCTATGGAGGTTCTAAGAGTTTGGGCGCCGTGGAGTCAGTCAGTCAGGTTCACATCTGATCCGCCTTAAGTTTTACAGCAGGAAGAAGAGAGAAAGAAAAGGAAACCAAAACTAAATTGATTCCAAAAGGCACCTGTCCGTCCCTGCAGCTGACTGACAAAGCGCGGATTACGGAGAACAGCTGAGCATCACGATGGAAGAAATCGAAATGACGTTGGTCAAATGCGATTAGATTCCGCATCAGACTCCACCGCGGTTTACCGAGCAGAGATGCATACCTTCACCGCCGGCTCGTCTGGACCCCTGCGCGGCGATGAGCCATCAATGTCACGTGTCCTGACGCCATCCAAGCAAGAGACCTCCTTGCTCAAAGTTAACGCACGTAGAGCGGATCAAACGGTAGTGCTGAAATCAATTCTCCGGACAACACCTCGCATCCAAGTCTTCCCATCCCCTCCCTCCTGCAATCAGTGATAAAATTCAGCATCTATTGCAAGCTAATAAAACAAAGACCTTTGAAACTAGATGTTTGGAGGGGGGGGGGGGTTGACAGGTGGACCCGCAGTACGGAAACATCACTATATATTAACGTTTCTTGTTGTTTTTTTTAATTCTCTTAAGAGTTCAAATAGCAGCAGCAGCAGCTGTCGGTTAAAGGAAAGCAAGCTACTGTAATGTGAGAGGGACCCGGCTGTAAAGAAAATGTGAGAATGCAGTTACATTAGTATCTGTGGATATTTGACGAGCAGTGTATATCTTTTCTAATTCCAGTAGGTCTTGAGTTGCGCTGGACAGATACGGCAACAAACTAACTTCATGATGCTGTGCGTTAAAGGAAAAAAAAAACGCCAACATTTTTCGTCATTATTATTAAGTTAAATGCTGTATTTTTATTTGGCAGAAAGTTACATTTCACTACTCGCGGGTACCAGTCGAAAACACAATTTATCTTAGTTACCTTTTTTTTGTTTTTTTTTTAAAAAACTTTTCATCTGTTGTCCGGTGGCGCAAGGGGGCCTATCGCTGATAAAATTAGGACATCCTCGAACTTACCTAGGTCGTCGCAGGTTCACGAGTAGTTTAAACTAATTGAACATTCCAAATCTTTTTTTTTTTAAAAAAAAATAATACCATCTGTGGAAGAAATACTAGAAAATAGTAGCATCGCACACAGTTCTCTTTCTCAACTTACCCTGATATAGGGATGACAGGGAGCGGTTGTCGAGACGCAAGACTATGCATTGATGCTAGTAGGGGGATAAACTATTCCTCTAATTCCTTAATCGACGTTATTTTATTCCACACACACACACACACAACAATATATATATTCATAGAAATATTTTGCAAGGTATTCTTTTTAAAAAAATCACAGGATTCTTCTGCTATAGGTCAGAACCGGAATTCCACTTCACCTGGCAAAGGAAGTAACTTTCGATCAGGAAGAAATGAATGATACAAAGCTTACATTTCTAACCCCGACACCTGTACGTTCTTGAGAACGCTGACGCCTTACAGCAACAACGGCGAGGTTACTTTTAGATACCCTGCAGTCGGGAAAAAATGTTCCACCTCCCTAACAACAACAACAAGAGAAGTCTCTGAGCTCTTTGTTTAACGGTGCTTAGCAGAGTGAATATTTTAGAATTATAAAAGAAATATAAATAAAACGTTTCTGCAAAGGGTTAAGGTAAGAGAGAGAGAGAGAGATGGAGAGAGAGAGAGAGAGAGATGGGGAGGAGAGATGGAGAGAGAGAGAGAGAGAGAGAGAGAGAGAGAGAGAGAGAGAGAGAGAGAGAGAGGAGAGATGGAGAGAGATGAGAGAGAGAGATGGGGAGGGAGGAAGAGAGAGAGAGAGAGAGAGAGAGAGAGAGAGAGAGAGAGAGAGAGAGAGCCACAGGTGTAAACAATAGGAGGTTCGATCATGACACGAAGCCGATAGGTTTTCGGGTACATTCTCCGCCTGTCTGTCGAGTTGGTAACCGTAAGATGTTTTATGCACCTACAAATATCCCTATCTCGCTAACTTTTAAGCTTGAAAAAAAAAAAAAAAAGAAATTTCTGCTGGCTTCACTGCGTCTGTCTTTGTTTCTGATCAAGCGAAAAAGACCGGCTGGCTACTTTCCCCTGATTTTTCCCTCCCCCCAACTTCCTTCCGGTAAACGTCACGTGACCTTCTCGCGCAGCCTCAAGCCGAGGCTTCTTCACCCGTCTACGTCAGCCGCTTGGTTCGAGCTACGGCCGATTTTTGCGGGGACCTGTTGGTCGCTCGCCCGTTTCCCCACCCCATTCCCGCCGCCGGCGCCTCTATTTCACAAAACAGCAATCAACGAGTCGGTCGGTCAGGGGTCGCGCTGTTAACCCGTCACCGCCTAAATGAGCTGTCTCCCCCGACTTGTAAGAGCTACTGAGAAACTTAGCCGCGCAAACTGGCTTTTTTTTTCTAAAGCCAAACCGCCGAAGGAAAGCCAGCAAGACGCAGGGCAGGAGATGGCGCGGGGGGGGGGGGAGGGGGCAATAAAACAGGGAGGGGTGGCGCGCGCGCATCGGACGAGAGAGAGAGAGAGAGAGCGAGTCGCAGACGGTGGAGCGCGTATTCTGCCCTTCTAAGGAGCGTTGACATTTGACCCCTTCCCCTCCGTCGACTCCGACAGAGAAGCCGGCTAACCGCGCCGGGCCGGGCCGGACAGCCTATCGAGAGTGAGGCGACCGCTTTATGCAAATCAGGGCTGTGAAAAGAGGCATTAATCACCGAAACCCCGAAGATTGGGATCGGCGACGAGGCAGCAGTCTCCTTCCTCTCCCTCTCCCTCTCCCCGTCCTCTCCCGCTACCCGTTGTTGTTTGCACATTCGGCGAAACCGCACCGCCCGCCGCCAGTTAGCGCGGCTCGCTCTCGCCAGATACCCGGCATTGATAGGCGGCCAGGCGGAAACAGAGATTCAAAAACGACGAGCTGTGTTGCATAACTTAGTCACCAGATCTAATAAACATCGCGCCGCCACGAGAAGAAATTAGAATTAATGCTTGGCCTCGTGATAACGTGTCCCCGGTGAAATTGACAACATCTGTTCCGCAATTGATAACGGCATGTCTCGCGCAGGTCGGCCGGCCCCCTTCCACCGTACCACCGGGCCCCGCCCCGCGGATACCGGAGCCACTCCGAGTATTCTCGATGCTGTAATGATAGTAGTAATAATAATAATAATAATAATAATAAAGTTTTTTTCTCCGCTAAAAGCTGCTCCTTCGTCTAAACGATACTTCGACAAAAAAGGGGCCATCACAAAAAAAAAAACAAAACAAACAACAAACTCCATTGTTTTGTTATAAAACGATTGGCCAGGGCCAACATTTTTTCCCAATGACGTCACAGTTTTACTAATTTAAATAAATTCTGTTTGTACCTTATGTTTTGTTGTTTTTTTTTTTAATGTGAACGAAAGCCTTCTCCCTGAACTAAGTCGGCGCCCATCAGGCTACAGCTGCCCCATTTCAGTTTGGGGAACGTTAGCATGCTTGGAAGAGGAAAAATAACTGGGCGCTAGGTGTCCCCACAGTTCCGGCACGCTTGCTACGGATTTTTTTCATCCACGAGGTTTCCTCCCCCTGATCCGCCATGAAAGATATCTGAGGGGTGGGGGCATTCTATTGTACCGTCCGAACCGAAACGTATCGCGTAAAAGAAAATGAATTCGCCTTTGTTTCGAAGGTGTTTTGGATTACCCTTTGGCACAGGGTTCATTCTGCCCCTAACCCCTCCGCGCAGATTCTGCCCATTTTAACCCTGCAGCGGCATTTGTTCCCGTCGTCGGAAACGCCCGATCATTAACGACGACGCATCACGAGTTACTAATCACCAAGTCACGTGTGCAAAAATACTTTTTTAAACGTAAAACTAGGAATGTATTTTTTAAATTTCGAGAGAAAATTATTATTTCGATTGGTAAAATTACCCAACTCGGTATTCCATAGAACGTTTAAAACCACAACCAATATGATTTAAAATTTGCTCAGAACTCGAGGATTACAGAATAGATCACAGACATGAATCCTTCCTAAGCATCAACACCACACCGCCATCTTTACTGATATCTTTGTTGTATTATTATATAAATAGATAGACAAAAAAAATCCAAAACAAACTTGATAGCTTGCCCAAGCGCAAATCCTCTTCCACTTCACTCGGTGTATCAGGGGAATAGAGGCAGTATTAGTCCATTAATGTCAGTGAATACTTTACCTGTGTCAATAGAGCCACCGGCTCGTGTCCAGACCGTCATCCGCCATCAATACAAACTCCTGTGTTGGGCGCCACTTGTTTCCGTAGCTTTCTATAGCGCTGGACATACGATTCAGTATCTTCTGTTAAATCTCCATGAAATTTACCGATATGCAGGAGATTTTGCTCACCAATCTGAAGCGAGTCCGCAATAAAGAGAGAGAAATTCCGTAGAGACTTTTCCTCGTTAAAAAAATTTTTTTAATATTATTATTCAAGTTGCACGGATGATCTAAAATCATAGTTCAAAGCAACGTACACAAACATCAGCTAAACAGTCCGACGGAAGTTCAAAGGCTTTTGTTATCCGAGAGCGATATCGATAACTTTGCACGCAGCCGGTTCCATGACAGGTAAAGTAAACTTCTGAGATCTGATTCCAACACTTGATGAAAGCTTTCCAGCTATTTTATTTCGCAATATTTTTGTTTTTTTTTTTTAATTCAAATACCGAACGAGGAGGTGAGAGGGCCCATAACTGCGACTGAATCGGGCGTGACGTAATAGCTCACCAACGCCAGTCGAGCCAATCGGCGTGTATCGAAGGTTGTTCTTGGATTAAGCACTACACTTTATAAAGGAAATCTTTTGAATTTGCTTCTTGCGACGCTTTAACGCTAATTAATATTTTAATGTAGATTTTTATAAGATTTAGTTTAACCAACATACTAACTAATATATTTTTATTATTTTGGTAGGCTGAGGAGATGTGCCAGCTTGTAATCAGTTACTTTGACCACGTGATAACTACCACATTTCCTGCTACCTATTCCAGGCTTTAGAATTGGTACCAGGCGGAAGAGTGGGTTAGGATATATGGTATTTTATAGTGTCAAAATATCTAATATCGACAAAACATTTTAACATGTATTTTTAAAAACTTATCTGAAATATTTGCGAGAGTAATTTGTTTATTTCTGGTGAGGTGATAAGATAAAACATTACTTTTTCAAAAATCTTATTGATTTCAGAGGTTAACTGACAGCTACTCTAGACAACAACTTTTAATAGGCTTAATGTGCGAACAGTTCTACTATACCAATTTACTTTCTAATATGTAGTATTCTCCTAGTTTTTACCCATGTATAATATATAAACACACACACACACACACATATATATATATGCCATTATATAAAAATTCTGTGTTTAACTGTTCAGACAGGAAGATAATCGCAAAAGATGCTAATTCTTGGTTTGAAAATCTAAATGCCAACTCATTTTGCGAAAAATTCACACTTTTATCATATTAATATTCATTTATTAGCAAAAAAAAATAAGAATGGATTTTAGTTGCAAGAAAGTCAACTCGAGAAAACTCTGAGAGTTACACTAAGGCTGCTAACAAGAAGTGCAGGTGATTTAGCAGATTAGATCGTCGGGCTGCTCTCTGTGAGGAAGGCTACGGATGGAAGCGGAGTTTTCTTGGCTTAAAACGGAAACAGAAATGCAATTAGATTGTTCTGAAAACCTTCAATAGCTCAGCAGCTCGTGGTAGAGTTGGAATAGTTAGATAACGCTGGTCAACAACATTTTTGGTGCATTGATACTGACACTTGATGTTACCCAATTTGAGTGTGCTGAATTCAGATATGAAGTTAGCTTTCCTCTGATAGCTCCAAATTTTTTGCAATTAAGCTTTTTTTTAATATATTTTCCGAAACGTGAATGTTTCTCGTGTGATGATGCAATCCATCTGAAAATTTTATGGTTGTACCATCTTCATAATAGGTGAAAAACAAATATCTTTGCATCGAGGTTCTAGATCTATTCATAAATACGAGTTAGTACACCACGGTAAGAATTAGGCTATAAAAATAACATTTACTATTCCGATAAATGTTACCATTTGCCAATACAGAAACGTAACTCCGTTATAATAAGTGTGTGTACTGTTTTTCAGTGGAAAACATACATTATATACAATTAATAGGTAGCTGGGTCAGAAACGGAATAGCATTGAAGGCAAAACAAAAATAGATCTTATTCAGGCAAGAATTTGCGTTTGTGGACTTTCCCAGGGCAATCTCGCTTAATGCTCCAGCAGTAGTCTGCCATATTTTGTCCCATCTGCCTTAGTACCGCTCTTCCATGGTTCTGATGTCTTGATGGAAGCGCTCTCCATGCTCATCACTAACAGCCCTGAGATTCTCAGGAAATTGATCAAGGTGACTATGCAGCAAATGGAGTTTGACACTCATTTTACTCCCAAGATCACGAAAAGCTGACATGTTAGTTACAAGAATTTCATAGTCATCTGCTTTTCTGTTACCAAGGAAATTTTGTATAACTGCCACGAATGACAGCCATGCTGCCCTTTCCTTGTCATTCATCTTTCCGATAAATTCCTCATCACGCACAAGGGCACGGATCTGAGGTCCATCTAACACACCTGCTTTAATCTTCTCGAAGGACAAAGCAGGGAATGCGGAGACTATATGTTGAAAACATTCACTATCAGTAACCAATGCTTTCGTGAACTGCTTCATCAAGCCCAGCTTGATATGGAGTGGTGGGAAAACAATATTATCTCGACTGACGATTGGATCATTAACAATATTTGGCATGCCTGCTTCCAGAGTCTCACGGATGGGCCACTCCTTCTTGATCAAGTGTTTCTCTCGAGCTCGGCTGTCCCACATGCATAGATAGCAAGGATACTTTGTGAAACCTTTCTGTTGACCGAGGGGGAAAGTGACCATTTTCAAGTCTACACAAATGATCCAGTTGTGTTCATGATATTTTAGTAGGTCAATAACCGTTTTTATGTCATTATATTCTTCTCGTAAATTCACCGAGTGACAACTGTGACAGCTTCATAAACATTGTCATTGTGCAGGAGAACACACGTTAGGCTGTGCTTAGAGCTATCTAGAAATAGTCGCCACTCAGTTGGATTGTAAGATGGAATGTCTAATACCTGGAGAAGACCTGGAATATCGTGGCAGAAAACAAAATGTTTCTCTTCTGAAAAATAAGACACAAAAATCTGGTCCACTTTCGGAAATAGGAAACTTTCGCAGTTTGGTCAAGTAGATGTTTTTCTTGCAGCCTGGATGCTAACACTTCAGCTGCATTCTTGGAGAGCCCCAGATCACGTACTAAATCATTCAGTTCTGGTTGGTTAAACTGTTGAGGAGTTGACTCTTCGGTATAAGAGGGGTCTTTGAATTCTGAACTTATTTCTTGAACCTCGTTATCATCGTCGTGATGTTGTTCGCTTCTTTCATCTTCGGATGAGGTTAACCCATGAAAAGCTGGAATCGGGAGTGTATCAGAGTGCATAATAGGTCTAATTGCTGATGGAATATTAGGATAAGAGATTTTATGCCTGTTTTTCATGCCAATACCCTTTGTCTTGACCAGACAAAAATAACAGTCAGCTGTGTGATCCCTGGGCTCTCGCCACACCATAGGAACTCCAAAAGACAGACCCTTCCGTTTTCCTTTTGTCCAGTCACGAAGCCTTTCCTCACAGATATGACACACAACATGAGGGGCCCATTTTTTTTGTCTTGTTCGCCAAGGGGAATTCCAAACTAGGCTTTACAAGTTTGTCTCACAAACAATGTTATATTACGCCTTTGACGAATAAGTGTAATAGGAGCCACAGACGTAGCAGAAGCCATCAGGATTATTCACACATCGACGTTTGCTCGAAGAATCCATGATTAGAAGCAATGATTAGATCTGAAACATAAACACAATTGTCAATTTTAAGTATGATATATCTCGACAGGTCAAAAAAAGTATATCGTAAAATTGCAAGAAAACGAGAGCATATAGAGCAAAACTAATTTCAAATTTTGAAATCAGCACCAAAAATTAAGCTAGAAACAGTGAAAATATCTCAATGTCAGTGGTCATTTGACCAGCCAGTGCGCTGTCGACTGTTTGCGGGAACGCCCATTTCTCGTACAGTTTGTCAGTAAAAAAACGGCGACCACAAACTGAAAACGAGATTTTAAAAGAAAGTGACTCGAAATACGATCTCCTCGGAGAGCCTATGGAGATATCGATTTAAGAAATTGAATAATCTTGCTGTGTAATCAATAATACATCGCCAAGAATATTTATTTACTGAGATGTTAAAACAGACAAGAAAGCGGGACAGGTTCTCGTAGCTAAAGGGCGACATGAGGTGTGAAGTGGGAGGAATTCGAGAGAACTAACTGTCCGCTTAAACAAGAATGCTAAACAAAATATAGCATTTTGGAGAAAAAAAAGGAAGAAGAAGACAACAATGAGCTTCTAATGCGCGAAAGAAAATATGCCATAATTTAAAAACGCATCATAAAAATATCAGAAATCTTTTCAGGAAATCTGGGCGAAGAATCTGACGGCCATTGAAACATTACCGAACTACATGAATAATGATGAGTGCGAGCTGATCTGATGCTGATAAAGCTGCGGAAACGGAGACTGCTGGTGACAAATAAAATAAAGATAAGGCCGAGATATATTTAAAGAGATTAACTCCTTTCATAGCGCGAAGATCCTATAAACAGGAGACAATAAAAGAAATCAATATCGAGGCACAGTCACGGGACTAGCGGTTTGTCCCCTTGGGAAGACTTATCGTTGATCATTTGAACGCTTTGTCCTGATCTGTCTAAAGGAGTTCAATTAGTTTGACCTCTCTCAGTTGTCTCTTTCAGACGCTTCTTAAGAAGGAAGCAATCTCTCCGTTAAAAGTGGCAGAAACGAAGCGGGGGGGGTTAGATAAAAGGGGGAGTAACTTTAAACCTTTTGATTATGGTCCGTGGTTAATATATTACAAGAAACACGTAGAACCTAAATACTGTGACAATTAGAAATGGAGTTAACAAATGACGGTGTGTGCTGCTCCTATATCTCGAGTTTAAACAAAGATCTTCACAAACAAAACAACGAAGATGAGTTTATAACGAGAATAAATAAAAAATAAACAAAAACAAAAACAGCTCCATTAGCAGCTTCAGCAAAATTGATTGTACCTGAAAACTATTTCCAGCTCTTTACTTTATAAAGCTGAATGTAACTTCAGCGTAGACTGTTTTCTGGTTGATCGTCTTTTATCACAAAATTTAGTTTGTTTTATTTCCCGTTGTGAATTCACAAGAATTAATTAAAGAAGATAATCCAAGTTTTAGTCGAAGTACGGATATTGACGTAAAATCGGGGGGCAGGCATTCACTTATTGGGTTGCCTGATCAGTATGACAGGGGGAATCTTTAAACAGAAGGAAGATTCCGGGCCGAGAGCGACTTGGCAAAATCTGGTGCCTGCTATTCGAAATTAACCAGGAAGCTGATTTTAGAGTCGTTTTAATCGTATATATGCCCAAATAATTTTAAAAATCTTTTTCGTAAATGAGACAAAATAAAATCCTCAAGAGGCCGGTTAAAGAGCGAAAGTAGAAAAGTCGTCCAAAGATGGATAATTAATGGATTTGAAATTACAGAGAGAGAGAGAGAGAGAGAGAGAGAGAGAGAGAGAGAGAGAGAGAGGAGAGAGAGAGAGAGAGAGAACTTCTTCTCTTGTACGATTTCAGCTTTTTGAATGTAATGATGATTCGGGAAAAGGTGGAAGACGGGCAGGGAGGGGTTAAGAGCAAACTCGAGGCAGAGTTTAATGATTGGTCGGTTATTAAATGAATGTACGAGCGAGTGCTTATTTAGAGAAGGGAACGTCTGGTCACAAAAACGACAGACCATTATCGTGAGCCCTCCAATAATAAAATAACCCATCAAGCGTAAAGGGGAAATGAGTAAATTCTTGTGTGACAGAAGTTCGGAAATAAAACTTTTTACATGTAGGGATTTTACGACCGTCTGCGGTAATAAATTGATTTTTAAAATAAAATATGGGATGTTTCATTATTGAGCCTACATTTATGGCCGCCAATATCGGCGCAGCTTCGAGTTAATGCTAGAAAAAAGAGAACTGCTCTTAGATACAGCTGCAGATATCATCTAACTCTCGTATTTTGCCAGCATTGTTTTATTTATTCATTTTTACCGTTACTCATCACAACATATAACAAAGCTTGTACGAATAGGTCACCGAGGTTTAATGCGATGCATATATATGCCTACCACAATGGAAAGTTGTACTGAAGAAAATAAAAGGGAAATAACTCTTTGTGGCGTTGAATCTATCCGGTTCACGTCACCTCCTTTAACTAGCTGCTTCTCGTTTCGGTAAAAAAAAAACAACAAAAAAAATCCAAAACATTAACGAATTACATTTTGTTAACAGTCCCGCAGCTTAGAACGGACAACAACAAGTCCAGATTAAAAAATAAACGGATGGGGGTTAACTGTCCTCAAGCTGTTGTTTGTTAACCTTCTGGCCGACAGCTCCGCCTCCTGGTGCCTACAAGATGTAATCATTAATGTCAGCGGGCACTTCATTAAATCCAAGCGCAGTAGCTGAGTTAAACCTACTAAAGTATTCTCGGTGGCGTTATATTACACACAAATATACAGAAACTGAACTGCTAGAGATGAGCAGAGTTTAAAGTCTGGTTGTCTGTTTAAACGCTAATACGACCAAAGATGTAGTTAGTGCAGTTTGTCACCTAGACGTCGTGGAAGAAACAGGCTGGATTTAAAACTTCCGACTATTTTCGTGCCAGTTACTTTATTTTAAAGCCTTTTATAACATCGTTTGTTGCTTACTGTCGTCTTTTTGATTGCTAGGTGTCATTTATAGGCGTCTATTATTTGTCTCTATGGCCCTGGCGATCATGGAAACTTAGACAAGTTTATATGTCGTGTCGCGTATTTGGAAGATTTTAAAATTAAAGTATTAACAATTTTAGGGGGCTTATCTTAACTAGTGAAGCCAAAGAATTACTCTAACTATTCCCCACCACGATACTGTTATTATTAACAGACTTCGGAGACCTTTTCCAGTTGACATCAGAGTTTAGATCTCTTTTTCGAAGTGCAACGATATTACTTTGTAGCAGACGTTTCTATTTCTGATAGTGAAGGTGACCTGAGCCACCGGAGCATTCTCTTTTACCCCGCTCATTTATATCGCGAAAAAGAAGTGGAAAGCCGCCTAGTTTTGAACCGATTCCTCGATTCAGTCTTCAACATCAGGTGGGTGCGTTGCGCATTTGCAATAGTGAAAGGCTGGCTCGTTTCACGAGACGATCTGTTTATTATTCATGAAACTTTTACAATTCGATACAAACTCAGCTTTCTATTCAAAAACCAATTTGTTTCTGTACAGTAGATATCAGTTTGAAGCATGGGAAATACGCAGAGTCTGGTCGGTAGTAGCGTATCCTTTTCTCTCCCCAGATCACCTGATCACATTTCAGAAATCCACGTCTAGAGGTTGCACTTGGGTTCGGATAAAGACTGGCGGACGATCTCCAAACCTAATTTTTTTGGCCCACGGTAAAGCTTGAGGTGGGAGGGTTAAGACGTGGGTTGCAATCTGGCAACAGGGTGGACAAAGAGAATAATAAATGTCCTGCAAATAATGTATCAGTTCTGCTGGATACACTTCCTTTTCGAAAATAAAATGTCCTACTATATGGCTTTACATGCCAGACTTCTCATTCGAGCACAGCCTAGGAAAAAAATCAAAGTATCTTCCCAGATCACTTAAAACGATGTTACATACAATGTTTATGTAAATGTTAATAGCTGAATTAACCCACTACTCCAGTCGTACCTGACAGTCGGTTTGCATCCTTAATTATGGTCAGCCATCTCATTTATCTCTTTTCTTTAAAACATAATAAAGCTAGCATCAAAATTTGACAAAACGATTTCTTTATAATATATGAAGCGACTGTTAACAGCAACACAGATTTGGAAAAGAGCACAGTAACAGAGAAATCTACGATAAAAGAAACGATTTATTTTTCAAATAATCACATTAGCTGTTAAAGGCCTCGAAAATCGAATTTGTCAGGAGTTATTAACCGTCAGCCATCAATCTTCTCTCATTTGCAGGATTACAGTAGAGCCAAAAGAAATCAGACAGCAGAGAGTCCCGTTCTGAATGTTTGCTTACACTTTTTATTTTCCCCAACATTCACTATCCCCGACCGCTCTCATACGCCCATACTACATCCATCAGGTGTAAACGAGCATCTTCGTTCTGTGTATTTTGTTTTCGGTGAAGAAGTCGAGTCTACTGGAGTCTGTGGGAGGGCTACAAGGTGAACGTAATTAAAGCCTGATCATGCCACGATGAGTACGCACGGCCATACAATTTACTTGTTGCTTTTCTGCCCCACAACCTAACAACACTAGTGCGTGATGACCACAGAGCTATCCGGCACATATTTCTTCCTGGTTCTGCGTGCATAATCAGGAAGCGGAGAAGATAGTAATCTCCGATAATTTCCGGCTGATAGCTTGTTAGAAATTCCGAAACGTGTGTTTGAATGCGACAAATCACGCAAAAACCAGTCGCCAGAACGATACTGCTCACGAATCTATCGGGCTGAGGGCGACAGACGTCTACGACCCGTTGCTGGGAGTCGTCGAATAGATGGGAGGAAGGTTCCGATCAAAACAAAAATCAAAGCAGCCAACATCACGGGCCGGCGACACTTCCGAGCCGGTGATGCACGTGCGTCGTACGTAATCTCTACACAGTAGAAGCTCACACTTTACGGTGCTTTATATATGTTATTGTTCAAACCGCTTTATTAAAAATTATGGCTACAATGGAGAATGAAGCATAATTATAGATTTTATCATGAATAACTGATTTCACTTTCAGGAACTATGTGCACGACTTCATATATATAAACACAAAGGTAAATTTAATGCACTGTTTCAAAGCATCTTTCTTTAAAAATAATTAATGAATTTTTTGAAAATTATAATTAACTTTGTTGAATTGCGGAATATTGCTTGGAGGAAAATGTGATTTTAAGAAAAACTAAGTATAAAGCTTCAAATGATATTAATTTGCATAATATTGTTTATTTTTATGGTTTACTGGTGTTAGACAGAACAGAAGCCTTCCACGTGTATTCAAAATGGTCACGTGGTTACTATGAGAAATGACTGACCAAAGCCGATGGACTGTCAGCGGAACAGCATTGGTGACTAACCTGACAGGCTGGTAAAACGTTGTGATGGATTGGCTATTGATTGCCTTGGTGCTAATAAGATGCCACCAAATCATGTCCGGGTCTTCGGGGAAAGGAAGACTGGAAGAGACAAACTGTCGAATCACATAGTAGACATCTTACAACGCTGTAAATTGGCTGGATGTATCTCAGTGAAGTGGCTTTTGTAGGCTTCGTGATTGCCAAAAAAATCTTTATTAGGTTTTGAAAGTTAAGAAAATCCTTTCTTCAGTGAAATGAATCCTGCAAAATGATAAATTAAACGTTATTTTTCTGTTTGGCAGCTGGGTTCTTTCACCTTCCGATTACCTGATTAAAAGTTAGCGGAACTCCAAAAATCTGGGATGTTCATCACCTGACGAAAGAATTTGAGTAAATTGCACGAGTTTTGCATTAATGCTACAATTAAACACAGTTTTTACAGTCGTCTCAAAATTTTCATATCCCCCTAGAATTTTCTAATCTTGCTTGACGGAGTCTGGTCAGACACCGTTACGTTACCGTATCGAACGACGTACGGCTTTGTGGTTCCCGTCACAGAGTTCATTGGAAAGCGACCAACACCGTGAAACGTGACAACCTGAAATCTATCGTAGAAATAGACGACTTCCGTCTCACGGACACGAGTGGGACTGGACATTTAGAAGAGGTCACGGGGTCAGGCTATAGACCCTGTTATTGTTATTTCTAGGGTGATGCAAAACGTTAGGCCGCGGCTGTATGCTGAACTTTGTAATGTCTTGTCGAACCGCACTGGAGCCGCTCTCACGGCGGAGGAGACCATTTTCTATCTGGTGGAGGAATGCTGCGGCAGAGTTTGATGACACGCAGGCCGATCAGCCTCTGTCGATCAGTTGATAAAAGATAAACAGGAATTTTCGAAGAAGCTGCCTCCACCAAGTTGGATCACACAGCAATGGGAAGACAACGTGGACATTTAGTTGAGAGAAGTATCTTTTTTTCTTTAAAATATTCAAAACTGTAGGGGTGAAAGAGAACTGAAACGATAACTAATACCGAAAAATTCAATGATGGCTGATAGATGATGTATCAGTTTGTAAATCTCATGATTATTTATTTCTATTCCAAAAAAATTTCAACAGCCTAAAGCTTACTGAATATTTCTGTAATCCCTGAGGTTAGCTTCAGAGATGAAAAAGAATCCATTAAAATTTTTTTAAAGAACTTTACATTTCTTATACGCACATGCAATAATGGTAACTAGAAAACAATAAAAGCTTTCATTCATTCAGGTTAGTGTTTCGTTCTTCATGAAGGAATTCGTGTTTAGTTAAATGTGCCCCAGGCAAAATTTTTTTATAAAGTTTAATATTTACAGACGTGATCAGTTTAATTGTTACATTCTTTTTACTTTGTCGATACGTCGGACATATATATATCTGTAATTATGGACTTAACAATGAAAATCACAGATGGATATTTTAACGTAAAAGTCTTTTGATTATGTTATCATAAACTTATTGTAACACCTTTTGTCTTGTATATATGTCTTCTAAATGCTAATAGACAGGTAATTATATACACTATGAAATTGATTATATATTAGGTATTTCATTGGTGAATCTACATCTATGGCCATCATTGGAGCAGTATAAAGAGAAACTGAGACAGAAACATCATAGGGTGGGTCAGTAAGAGAGAGAGAGTATGGGAAATATTGTTTCATGACTTTATATTTTAATATTATTCTTTTTCTTCCTGCACTTATTTATATAACATCAACGTTATTCTATTTTTGGGGGGAGGGGCTACCAATGTGACATATAGTGTTTCCTTGACGTGCTGCTGATGGCCCAGGATGATGTGGCTGTTCCAAGACGACCGTACCAAGCTCACTCTTCCAGAAAAACTCGTCTTTATTGGTTCAGCGTTAAAAACTATTGAAAAAAGAAAAAAAAAACAAACAGGGTTCCACTTTTGGCCTCCATTGCTTGAAAACCCTGGAATAGATGGATAGAAGCGCCAAGGGGCGGGAGGTGCAAGTCGGACTTTACCGGCGCCGCGCCGCCGACTCGTTTGTCCCGAACACGATAATTTGCGAAGACGGTAAAACTGTCGGATAAACGAGTCGACCGCGTTATTCGATACAGGAACCGTAGCGAGGAAAAGTAAATGTTCTCAGTGCGTCCATCTTCTCCCACTTTCGTCTTCCGCGTCGGTCCCCCCACTTCCTTTTTTTTCCTCTTCAAAACGTGACATCAAAATTACTGCAGTTTTAATTCGCTAAAAAACAACAAAAAGGGGGGAAGGAGAAGAAGAACCATCGCATTCTCAAAGTTACAAAGAATTCCGACGGAAGTCGGAGCTGGAGATGCGGCGGTAAAGGGGTGAATTACCAGGGTGTGTGTGTGTGTGTGTGGGGAGATCGAATCCTGGTCAGGAGAGACTTCGTTTGGCGTACTTCCTTCTTCACTAACGGCGTCTGGGAAAAAAAAACAGAGAATTTCAATAGAGTCGGGTGGTTTTTGTGTGTGGCCATAACTTTTCGGTCTGTCTCTCTGGTGTCCTCGCCGCGACCAGCCACGAGCTCCGAACTCGCCTATCGCACGGACGGCCGTTATTCATCTGGTGACGCATCCTTTATCTGACAGTTTTACAGCTGATGCTAAAAAATCCAACGTTCCCCAAGAAAGTAGCGAACGTTTCCACTTCAAAAGAACAGAAGGCGGAATCTCGGTTTTAAAGGATTTTTGAAGAAATATTTTAAGAAAGAAAAAAAAAAAAAAAGGGACAAAACAAACAATAATTTTAAAAAATTTTACCCTCCCCCCCAAAAAAGGTCGCAGTCTTTCAGTTTTATTTATTCCCTATTTCCGATTTATGTCTCGGTTTTTTATTCCACGGATTAAATCTGCGGTTCGTTCTCTCGTAGGCTTGACCGCAAATAGATTTTTAAAATTTATTATTATATTATTATTATTATTATTATTATTATTATTATTATTATATTATTATTATTATTATTATTAAAGCCGGCTTCTCCCATTCGGGCGAGACCGCGATGCGGGATCCTACAAAGCGTTTGGTCCTCGTCCGTCGATAGCAGCGCCACTATCAGACCTATAAATCAAAGACTTCTAAAGTTAATATTTTAAGCGATATCGGCCCCATCTCGACGGACCGCGGGGGTAAAACTATCACATTTAAATTTAAGAGCTAATCTTAGCGAGATCAGGGGTGAGGGGAGGGGGCCCACGAGCGGGTGCCCTCATGCACGTGCGCCCAGCGCGATTCCAAATCGAGCGATCCAGTTCGTGTTTCCAAAAAAAAAGAACTACAATGAACATGAATAATGCATTCGTTCGCACCTATTGGAAGGGACCAGGCCCTTTGTCGCGACGTGGAGCTGAATAACACAGCCATGTTTAATGAAGGTACTAATAGTAACCGTAGATGTTTACGGGAAGTAGTGTAGGGTGGGGGGTGATATTCCGTGTGTGAGAGCAGAACGCGTCATAACTCTGGAATTCACTAACCCTGCCCCTGCCATACCCACGTGGAACGGCGTTAGCTCCGTAGTGACCAACGTTTTCACTGGATCTAGAAGTATAAATAAATAGTGTTCAGAGTTTCGGGAAGTGGAGCCGACCCCGTTTCCCGGCTCGTCCATGATAAGACTCGGCTGGGGGGACGGACTGATACTAAAATCGGTCGCGCACCGGGGCTGCAGAGCTGCGCACTTGGCTGGGAAGGGACTCGGGCACCCGCCTGTGAGACCGCTGTTTACAACGGCCAGAAACTGATTTGTCTAACCGCCGACCACTTACACGAAACTGTAAATGCTACTGTGCTGAAATCTGTAGATGAGGATACGGATTTTCGGATATTCAGTAGCTATGGTTCTGACACCGCACTGTAGAATCGGAAGGCGATTGGTCCCCGGTCCCCGTTTCAACAGAAGGATGATGAAGTACAAGAAAGCAACCCGACTAACTAGCGATCGCTGTGTTATTTAGGCCTGTTATAGGGGTTACCACGGCACCCGCTCAACATTAGATAGATGGCGGAGTAAAGCTCGGGTGGCTTGGTTCGGTCGGGTTCTGTGTTGTTGTCTGGTCAGGGGATCGCCGTCAGGAAAGTTTCTCGTGCAAGAGTTAAGGAGCGAGCAAAGTCAGCCGGCGATGATGACGAATTTACGTTTTGTCCGGTATCACAAGAGAAGTTTGTTTCCTCGTGGTGTGGCGTTTGTTCCGAAATATCGGGCATGGCTAGGGTTAGGATTAGGGTTAGGATTAGGGTTATCGAAGCTCTGTGTCATCAATGACGTCTCCGCGCTCGTCTCTCCCCTCGAGACAACCGGTTTTGTTGGACATGCGCACTGACGCTGGTAAAGACAAACAACTTTGGTAACGGATTTGCTGCACTATTATTATTATTATTATTATTATTATTATTATTATTATTATTATTATTATTATTATTATTATTATAAACTGGTTTATAGCGAAGATCTAGATTTCCCGTAGAAAAGAAGAACGCTGGTTTTGATGCTGACATCATTCTTCAGATTGCACTCCCTGTCAACACTGAACCGTCTCCCTGTAACTAAGGAAGATCAATGGCATCCGGCTGAAAATGGAGTCGCCATGTTCGCATCCGGTCAAACCGGTTGCCTCATCTCCCATCATTTATTTGGAAACACGGCGAACAGTCCAGTCCGCCTATCTTTTCAGAATCATAACGTGACATAATCCCTCCGACCGTACACTTTGTCTTGGACGCGTGCTCGCCATAGCTTCAGCGCCAATCTGTGGATAATACGTTGGAGAGGCCCTGGCGGCTGAACCTGCAGCAATGGAAGCTTGGAAATCCGACATTTCGGTTTTCTCTCGACCGGCACCAGCAGCGGCGAGTGTCGCGGGCCGACCGCCACAGGAAAGCGTTCACGCGATTTACCTGATCGAATTTGTCTTCGAGCCGCGCCAGCACGTCCGCGCTGCCATTCAACTGTCATCCGTATTAAAAGCCGCGATTATGCGCAGATAGGAAAAAGAACATCTCGGCGGACATGGGAATTGTGGCGGTGACAGGTCGAGAGTAAACTGCCCACCGATGATGTTGTTGCTTATTGATCTTCACGTCTTGGACCGAGAGAATACACTAACCGGGTACATAAATCTCCGCCCAACCCGCCCCGCCCCCCAGCTGTGGAAACCGAGAGCTGCTTCATCACGCGCCAAATGTAAATCTTGATTACCTATTGCCTCCGTTCCAATTTCTCCTTGATGGAAACTAATTACGGTTATTCTTCCTCCCCAAGGGCGGGCGGTCCGCCGGGTTATTCTCTGTTTCGTGCCGGTCGCCAAACTCCCAGATCGTTCTTCCACAGAAAAAAGATATTAGATATTAGGATTTGTCGCGACGCCGTTTAGAAGTAGTCATGAGTTACGACACAGCCTCCAGAAATCTGTTGGTCTTCCAGCACCTCCGACGGTTTCTCTGGGAATTGCCATATCGTCTGCTTTATTCAATTTAAATTCTGCGTGGTTTTGTTTCCAAACTGGCGGCTAAATGCAATAAAAAAAAACAAAAAACAAAAACGGTCGTTCTTTTATGGTAGACGCCGCACGTAGCCGGGCTAATTCGCGGAGTCCGGGTATTTTCCAAGACGGGCGAACATGACGTCCACCCAGACGCCACCGCAGACTAATTCTTGCGCGTGCTACCGCGTGATGTATTGCGGGAATCGGACTAGAAGAGCCCGGGGGTCACCCGATACAGCTGCGGATATCCACTCGCCGGTCTCGATGAATATTCATGGCTGCATTTTGTATCGTGATGTAGGCGCTACTCAGGGAAGTCCTTCTCGGTGCGGTTTTCGAGCAAAACTGTTCTTAAACTCTCGTGGGAATGGTTCCCGTTTGTCAATTTATTTCGCATATTTCTAAATCGTAGTAAGTTTGTTTTGGGTGTTTTTTTCTTCTTTCTGGGATTAAAAAAAAAAGAGAGAGAGAGAAAATTTCGGCCATTTTTAGTCCAGTGAATGAACAGAGGGCCGCCAGGTGCGCTCGCAGCGCCGACTTAGTCCAGTGAATGAACAGAGGGCCGCCAGGTGCGCTCGCGGCGCCGACCGGTCCGCACAGACCCCACCTAAGCCTCGGTTTAATTTTGCTTTAAATAAACAAACAAACAAACAAACAAAAACACGCCCAACAAGTGTCGGATATTATACTCGCTCCAGTTGCCATTCTGATTCTTTTCAAAACTGATTTATTCATTTCCGATGAGTTGTAGTACTGTTTCGGAAAAACTGACAGTTTCTAAACCCGTCAGATATTCGCCAGCCTAAGTCAGGCGCACATAAGAAGTAAATAATGAAGCGGATTACTGTTAATTGACAACCGACGTCTTTAATGCAGGAAGAATTTGGATCCATAAACTTTTCAAAACGTTCCCTCTTCCCTCCGTCGGTCCCGTAACGGGCTTTCTCGGCACTGATCGCCTAGCAAGCCTTAATCTGCTGGCTGTTGATGAACTGCCAGTTAAAAGCAAAACGATTGAGTTTGAAACTTCAGTTAATACTATTACTAAGAATGAAGTAGTTAGGGTTGACATATACGGCTTTGAATGGTTGGTACACGCGGTGAATCATAACAGCGAGTGAGTGACGAATTTTTCCACAGAGCCGGCCGCTGAAAAGCGTTCTAACGGCTGCAGAATATGTTACCCGGCGTTTTCATTTATAACGAACAAAACAAGAAAGGTTTGTTGTGGATCACACCACTTTTGTATGCTAATTATGTATTGTTTATTGCAGTATAAAAATCCGTGGCAAAGTGGACCAAGTTCAAGATCTGTTTAAATTCGAATATGATTGAACATCATGAAAATCAAACAGCACGGCGCTGATCTGAGAGAGAGAGAGATGTAACACCGCAATAATTACCTAAGTCAGTGGTAAGCTCAAAAGTGCAGAGTTCCAGATCAGTCCGTCGGCGTGGAATTTTTTCCGGCCACTCCTCTTTCCCCTCTCCCACAGATATTTAAGCAGGAGGATTTCAGTAGATACTATGCATTTCCCGCTAAAGACGGAAGGATCAGACCCACCCCACGAGGCTTCGGAATGGTGGGCACTCGTTAGCGGTTACCATGGCACTAGAAACAGTAACAGGAAGAGGAATAGCAAGGAAGAGCAGCCATTCACCAGTAAGAAAGAACCAAATTACATTTTGAAGCAGGACCAAAGACGCCAAGGTTCCTCTAAACTAAGTAAAGAATAATTTTTTTAAAAAAAAAAAAAAGAACATGTGGAGGGGTCGAAATGTCTTCCACAGACTGCAGATCTAAAGTGAGCTGGACGGCCGTGGGAAGATGTGGTTCAAAAACGGAACCAATGAGTTAGAAACACAACTGTTGGAGAATAAAACTCCAACTCTACTGAATAGTTTACGTATTCGGGCCTCCCCCCCTGCCAGGATGTTTGGAAGCTTTTATTAAGGTTAAGGGTAGTAGTAATCAACATTAGTACTTTGAGAGCGTGACAATACTAAAAAAAAACCAATATTCTGCGAGTTTAAATAACTTCATTGATTTTTTATTCGGCATACATTCTTAACGATGCAATAAGCATTACCCAACCAGCACGCGCAAGTGGAGATGTTAGCGTCACTTCCTGTCTGTGGACGAAGACCTAAGGTAATGTACACTTTACCGGCGTGTAGGCATTATTCCAGTAACCAGTTTCGCCGAAAGAATCTCTGAGAAAGTTAAACAGTTGTCGGATTCGCTTCACTGCGTATGCCGATAGACAAATACACACATCGCTTGATAGAGAGCCGAATTCGTTATTTCAGGTAAACACAACTATACCCTGGTCGACTTCCGGGTTTGAAATGCTGGATTTGCTTTTCCGTTTAGTTTAGTCATTACCACAAAACGCTAAATTATCGTGGCTTTTACGGGACCCCCAGGAAAAGGAAACACTTAAAGTAGAATTTAAATCAATTTACTTTATCACCATTAGCCACAATCGCCAGCGGTTTATTCCATTTACTCCGTTATTAAAAATGTTATTGTTTGAGCGATCTCTAGTATAGGGGAGAGCAGATACATGAGAAAAAGAAAAAACGTGTTGATGTCCCAGGTTGCGAATTCGTGAGGTGGCGTCTTTGTATCCGCAGATCGCCGTTAATCACATCGCCATGATTATCTTCGGTGGCTCAGTAGGTGTGACGGTCTCCAAGGAATTTCGCATCAGTCGATACTAAAATTCTTTACTGTTAATTGTAAGATTCAACCTGAGAACCCGGAGGAGACTGAAAGAGCGGGGAGAGAGGTCGCGGCTTGATGCTGGTGAAATATGGCATTTTAAGATCATCACCAGTGAACCGTTTGCAGTCTGAGGGGCAAATCGCTGAAACCATTTATTTTAAAGAAAGATCTTTATAAAAATTTCGTGTGATAGATTCCTCGAAATTTCGCAAACTAACCGTTCGTCCACGAACACCGTGCATAGTGGAGCCACACAAAAAAGGTGTCTACTGTAGGCAAAGCCGCCCTTCGTGCGTATGGTGCCCAATGTATCATGGTAAACTTGGTGCCCATGCAATAATAAGTCATCGTTGCACTGGTGTGCTTAGGAAAGCTGTTTAGCTTTCTGTTGAATTTCTGAAGTATCTTTTTTTGCTGGACACTGACAGTCTCTTGTTCTTACATCGCTTCAGAAGCTGCTGCTTGTTGCTGCTGCATTCCCAGCATTACTTGATTCAAACGCATATGCTGTTCACATAAACTTTAACAGGAAGCTTCTTTGTGCTCTAATTGATGCTTCTATTTCAGCTCTCTTCTCTTTTCTTCTGAAATCCTGACATCTGTTTCCTCAGTAGCAGAGACATTGCTGGAATTAAAATAGACAAGTTCACAAAAATTTCAAATTCTGAGTTCGACAGTAATTCTTGCTTTTCGCTATCACGGATGTCCAATAAACGTTTGTAAGAATTCGTACATTACAATAGCATTCGTCCAACTGTTTGGAGACACACGCAAGCAAGAAAACAAAGCAAGTCTTACAGTCCGTCAATCAGAGTTCAGAGTCATGCAGCTGTCAGCCATTCACAGCATGCCAGATGTCAGTCATAGAGTAATCAATCTTAGACTCCGTGGTTGTAATGTAATTATCTGTCGGTGTTGCGTTGTTTTCGATATGTGATTCTAATATAACTTTGGACTGTAAAATTTCGAAACTACGTTTTTATTACACGTTTTTCTCGTTCATTGGTGCTCTTTGGCATTATACTGGTCTACAAGGCTGCTTTCGCCAAAACACTCCGCTCTGGGCACAAGTGACGTTTGATGCATTAATCCTAAACACCGACGATTTCCAAGCATCCAAACGCGAAGAGTTTCTGCGCGAGTAAGTCTGCTACCGAGGCCGATAATGTGCGTAGCTCGTAGCTGGGGCATTGGAAATGAGTGAGTCTCCTCCGACATCGAAAGTTTCTGCGCTTCGGTCTGATGTAGCGCATCTGTCACGTGTTGCTATACACCTCGCATCTCTGTGGCTCGAACTGTCACCACACGCCCGCCACAAGGTTGTGCTTTCTGGTGAGATGGGTTTCTGCAAAGGTCTCCGATACCGGAATACCCGAGAAACTGTTTTAACGGGCACGTTGGTTCGTGAAACCCTCTGTTCCAAAGATACAGTATTCACTATCAACCCAAGTGTGACGTCACTAATGTTCTCCAGCTTTCCCATAATAGTTGTGGAGTGCCGGCACACAACTGACAGATTTCAAGAGATCGCATGATACGACCGCTTGCATTTTGATGCGTTTTAGACGGTAAACTTCTACAGGTTAGTGGTCTTATCTCTCCAGCCGACAGTGTATGCCGTCCGGGCTATTTCGATCAGTCGCTATACACAAATAAATACACGTCGTTGATCTCCTAAAATTAGACGCAAACCCCGCTTGTCAAATACTCAAACTAACTGGAGTGTTTTATGCGCGACACTTGTAATTAAGCGACTCTCTCTGACGTAGGTCCTGCGGTGGCATTCCTCGGCTCGTCACAGATGCGTTCTAGTGGCCAGAGCTGGTTACGTATGCAATCTCTCTCTCTCTCTCTCTCTCTCTCTCTCTCTCCTCTCTCAGGTGGCTCCGCAAAGTTGCTTCGGAAAACGGGTCCAAACACACGGCACACGGCTTCTGGAAACGGTTTCGCAATGCAAGCTTCTCCGGTATGATACCGCCGCCGCTGGAATTTAGCTTGTCTTCCTGATGCTTCCGTGGCTCCCTTTGTCTAAATACATATAAAAGATGAAGCGAAGCCAACTAGACCTCACTTGGAAGCAGCAGGACCCGGGAGCTCCGTAAATAGGTCTGCCATCTTATCACGTTTTTCAAGAGACAAGGAAGCAGCTCGTCAAATCCATTTCCCCAAAAGACCTTTATTTTGACTATAGATGTCCACTACTTATACTACTACTGCTACTCTTCTCCTTCCTTCTTTTCCTCCTCTCCAGCATCTGAAGCTAATCTTTTTTTCTTCGGATTTTAAAGACGGGGAAGATTCCACGTGCCGTGTGGCAGCAGGGACGAGGAAGGTACAGAATTTTAACAGAACAACCAAGAATAAAATTTCGAATCGTATTTCCCTAGTATACTGGTGTTTGGTTTGATAGCCCCCAGCTATTGTACATTTAAATCTTCATCATCCATTTTAGTAAAAAAAATATTAGAACCACTGATTTTGATTATTAAAATTAAAAGACCACGATGTAGCTCAGTTAAAGAGTTGCAAATCTCTGTCAGGCTGACAGAGCAGATACAGTGCGAGAAGCCAGCAAGGATGGGAAAGAGGCTGACTCCCCGACCGGGTAGCTCTGGACGCATCAAAATGACCTTATCCGACTGGGATAGATAGAAGTGCTTTTGTTTTTATTAAACTTACAAGTGACTCCAATGATCAATATTCCCCATTTTATTTCGCTTTGCTAAACAGTTCATTCTAAACAACAAAAGCAAAACTAAATTACAATGTAAATAAATATCTAACAGCACAGAATTCACAACCCAGTGACTGGACTCCACATGAGAACTCACTGTATTTGTATATCTAGAACAGGCCACGTTAAATTCCCTTCCACAGTTTCTTTTTTCCTAAATGACTGCAAATATTCGAAGTTTATGAAACTCTACAGTTGCCTTAAAATCTAATTTGAATTTCAAATGCTTAAAGTATATTAAAAAAAAAACAAAAGGAAATGGAACCAAGAAAGAAGAGCTGCGAGTACTTTCAGAATACAGCATTTAGACCGTCGGAGCTAGTTAACTCAACAGTGAACTCCGACCTTGGTCTCGGGCGTCTTTGCTGAGAGCAGCTTCCAGTATTATTCGCATAAAAGTTAATATCTTTACGATTAGACTAATAGATAGGTTTCTTCATAAATCAGCAAATGCTCAAAGCAAACCGATTAAACAGATAATTATCTTAATAAGCATATAAATTGAATGATTATACTCAAGTGATTTATTGACTCGTGTCTAATGCGAGTGTTTTATTCTTAAAATTAAAGCAACAATTAACTGTTAGCTAATAATTCCTGTTGCCATCACATTGTTGTCCAGATCAATTCAGCACGGGACACCCGATATCAGTCTGTATGGCTAACTACTCTTCATTCCACAAGTGGAGAATTATTTCTTAGTCACCTGCTGACACCAGCCAACCAATAGCTAGGCTCGCTCTCAAACCGCCATTTTCCCAGCCGCCATGCCAAAGCACCCATCTCCCAATCTAATAATCTCCCATTGTTAAGTTGTCAGACTGTTTGTGACGCCGGCTAAAATGATGTCGCACACGTGACCTTACTCGGGGGAAAGTCAGTTCGAACATCCACGGCGTTTATCGCTCTCGAGTCCGACAGCGATATCACGAATACATCACTCAGCCGCTCGACGAGGCGTGTGTTATTGATAGTGGACTTGTGGGATACCTCGGCCTGACTGACCCAGTCGTCGGAGTTTTGTTTACCGGACGAAAACTGTAAATACAAAGCTAATTTAGCCAAGTTCTTTTTTTTTCTTCTTTTAAATAACGACTCCATTTCTGAGGGTTGTGATCTGCAACATTGTGGCGAGTTCGTCTTTAGGGCTGGAACACGTCACGACAGGTCCCGAGATCACGACAGATACTCGTTAACTTTAAAATTAATAATTAGATGATCATGCACAGCAATTTACGTATTACGGTCATCGGCGCCCATACAAGATTAGCATTCAGAGATTTAACACACACACATACAGGTGCATCTCAAAAAATTAGAATATCGTGGGAGAGTTCAGTATTTATTTCAGAAAGTGAAAATTGTATATATTCCAGACTCATTACATGTAAACTAAAATGTTTCAAGCATTTTTTAAAATTTTAATGTTGATAATCCCGGCCTACAGCTAAAAAATATAGAAAAAAACGTATCTCAAAATATTAGAATATTCCTTTTCGAGTTCGAGTAAATCACTATTTATGCAGTATGAATACCATGGATCTCTCAGTCTGGTTCAGTACACACAACCACAATCATGGGGAAGACTGCTGACTTGACAGTTGTCCAGAAGACTCATTGACATCCTCCACAAGGAGGGTAAGCCACAGAAGGTCATTGCTGAAAGGGCTGGCTGTCCGCAGAGTGCTGTATCAAAGCACATTCATGGAAAGTTGACTGGGAGGGAAAAGTGTGGTAGAAAAAGGTGCACAAGCAAGAGGGTAGACCGCAGCCTCGAGAGGGTTGTCAAGCAAAGCCCATTCAAGAACTTGGGGGAGCTTCACAAGGAGTGGACTGAGGCTGGAGTCAGTGCATCAAGAGCCACCACGCACAGACGTGTCCAGGAAATGGGCTACAAGTGTCGCATTCCTAGGGTCAAGCCACTCCTGAACCAGAGACGTCAGAAGCGTCTTACCTGGGCTAAGGATAAAAGAACTGGACCGTTGCTTAGTGGTCAAAAGTCCTCTTTTCAGAGGAAAGTAAATTTTGCATTTCATTTGGAAATCAAGGTCCCACAGTCTGGAGGAAGAGTGGAGGGGCACAGAATCCAAGTTGCTTGAAGTCCAGTGTGAAGTTTCCACAGTCAGTGATGACTTGGGTTGCCATGTCATCTGCTGGTGTTGGTCCACTGTGTTTTATCAAGTCCAAAGTCAATGCAGTCGTCTACCAGGAGATTTTAGAGCACTTCATGCTTCCGTCTGCTGACAAGCTTTATGGAGATGCTGATTTCCTTTTCCAGCAGCACTTGGCACCTGCCCACAGTGCCAAAACTACTAGTAACTGGTTTGCTGACCATGGTATTACTGTGCTCGATTGGCCAGCCAACTCACCTGACCTGAACCCCACAGAAAATCTATGGGGTATTGTCAAGAGGAAGATGAGAGACACCAGATCCAACAACAGATGAGCTGAAGCCCGCTATCAAAGCAGTCTGGGCTTCCATAACACCTCAGCAGTGCCACAGGCTGATCGCCTCCATGCCACACCACACTGATGCAGTGATTCGTGCAAAAGGAGCCCTGACAAAGTACAGAGAGCATAAATGAACATACTTTTCAGAAGTTCGACATTTCTGTATTATAAATCCTTTTTTAAAATTGATCTTATGAAATATTCTAATATTTTGAGATAGTGGATTTTTGATTTTCATTAGCTGTAGGCCGTAATTATCAAAATTAAAATTTAAAAAATGCTTGAAACATTTTAGTTTACATGTAATGAGTCTGGAATATATATACAATTTTCACTTTCTGAAATAACTGACGAAAAAAATATTGAACCCTTCCACGATATTCTAATTTTCTGAGATGCACCTGTATATATAATTTAAAAAATTTTTTTAAAAATGTTTAACGCTTCGCGATTGATTCCCTGCAAACAGCTGCGGGTGACACAGACAGTTCGTTCTTAGTATAACAGCTGGTGCCCGCTCGGGTACCTAATAACTGCTAGGAAACGGAAACTTTGTTTCTAGCTTTATAAATAACTCGTGTATATAAACGTTTTCTGCCTATTTTCACCTAGAAAACACAAACAAAAAAATCAAACTGCTTTTTTTTTTTTTTTTTGTCAGCAAAAGTCGTCATTTCTCATCCAGAGGTCTCGGCATCTTCTTCTTCTTTTGGCTGCATCCGTACGTTCCAGCCTGCTGTCTCTGTTCTGCACTAGTGAGCAAACCAACATCCACAGTGCGAGTCAGGGAGGGCGACTAGCTTTCTGGGAAGGAAATGTCAGACTAAAAACCCACTTTTCTGTTGTTTTCTTTTGTCTTCATAAGATGGGATGTGATAATCAAGCTGTGATTCTCACGCGCTATAAATATTCAATCTGATTTTTGGGGAGGGGGTGGGGTGATTGATTTAAAATATTTTTTTCGGTAACATTTTATCTTTCATGGTACTTCCCCCGTGAAGGTCAAAATGTGCAGTTTTCTCGTTTATGAAATATTATTCGAAAGGTCATGGTCGTATTTTCTTTAGAGCCGCTGTGAAGCTGTTCTGACCGACATCAGCGCCTCTGTAAAACCGTTAATAAGATTCAGAGTTACTTATTGCTAATCTGGTGTTTTCCCTGCCTTATCTTCAGCTATCTCTAGATGTTGCGGGTTTTCTGAATGACAATAAGTAAAGACTAAAACCAAAATTACAAGTTTAAGCGAGCCACCAGTGCTCACTGACGTATTGACGGCCAGGGGGAGATAAGAAATAAAGGTCTGGCTGGGGGGGAAAAAGGTGATAACAACAAACGGATTTTACGATTAAGTACATAAAAATGGCGTAGGAATTATGACGAAATTAATAGTAAATAACACGGCAGGAAGAGAAACGCCAAGTAGTTTGTTTTTGCACTTCTGGCTCTATATAGTTGAGAACACTTGAGCCGAGTAGTTACAAGTCAGTTACAAACCTATTGTTTATTCAAGGAAAGAAGAATGACATCAATATGATTCTTGACTCGATTAATAGTATCAAAGTTAACAACGCTTGCTGATAATTTATTCCACTCATTAACGATCTTGTTATTAAAACACTATTCTCTGATATTTTACGGCGCTGGATCTTCTTAGCTTATTTGTAATTATGGCCTTTAGTAAGTGAAAAAGATAAAGCTGAAAATGTTATCCTTTTCCACCGATCGAAACCCATTAATTAATTCTGAAAGTTTTAGAAAGCTTTCTGTTATACGCCTACAATTCAAACTTAATAGATCTCGTATATCACATTATTCTTTTCTGTTATCGATAACTCAAGATCCGGAAACGTTCTAATAAATCTATAGCAAGCTCTCTCAAATAAATCATCCTTCTTTCTCGAAGAAGGTCTCTACGTCCGCGCTGCAGAATTCAGCAACCTGACGAGCCCAATGATTTACACCACGAAATCAAAGCTTCCGTGTTATGTTCGGTACTCTGGCTAATTAGTTATCGCTTTGTTTGCAGCTGAAATATGCTGCTCTTCACACCTGAGATTTTGATTAACCGCTACCTTTAAATCATTTTTTTCTTTTAACTAGATTTCGAATTTCAGTGTCACCCATGTGGTACTGGTTATAATTATCCCGATCACCTGTTTGGATAATTTTACATTTTTAAGTATTAATGTCTGGATCCAAAGCCAAACACGGTTGCTCATCTTAAGAGACTTGTTTACATGTAAGATGGTAAACTGGTTGGTACTACGCTCTCTGTGTTCTGTTTCAGAAGTTTTGTATGCATATTAAAAATGTTCCACACACACCTCAAACATTAAAAAAAAATATATATATATATATCTTTTATGCGTGATTTTATTGAACACTAAAGTCTAATTTTGTCGATCTGGTTCGTGATCGATAACTGTTTAAAAAAAAAAAGGATCTGACGAAACTTATCGTCTTTTTATGTAAATCTACCATCTGTAGCTCATAATTATTTGCCTGCTGCATAATGCCTTTAAATCATGCGATTGCAAAATAAGAGGCTCGGAGATTTAGTCTGACAGCTGTTCTTACCTTCCTTTCTCTATCCATCTGTCCAAATCCTACTGCAAGAGATCTGGTTTCTTCAGACACCTGTTTATAGAGGAACCTGTCGAAATGAAATCTGACAAAATATATCTCAAGACGTCACGTGACGATAAATCTTCTTTTTAAAAAAAAAGAGAGAGAGGAGTACTTGCGTTGCGAACTGACATTTAACAGCAGTCTTGGAAATTAATCAACCCGCATTCTCCGCACTTTGGATTTGCTCGCCACGACTTCCCGCCGAAATTCCAAAGTCGACTTTTGATACATGCCATTGCAAGTTAATAACCCCCCCCATTAATTCTGACGGCGGCATCTCGTTGTGAAAAGCTGTAGATCTGTCGCCGTTAAAAGCTACGCGCCTTACCCGACTGTAATGAATTCTAAATGTAGTTACAAGTACATTTTTAAAATTTAAAATTTCTATCTCTCTTATAATAATAATAATAATGGATTCAGCATTCAAGATTCATGTATTTAAAATTTATCACGAGGGTGTCGGGTATAGATAGATAAATCTGCTAATTTGTACGGCATACCCGACCTCTTCTTCTCCTTAGCCAAATTTCTCTACATTCCGTGTCGCCTGCTCACGCTCTCTCTTTTCTACTCACGATCTTTTGTGTGCTGCTTATTACAAGAATACTATTAATTCAGCTGAATTGGTTTCGGTTTGTGTGAGGAAGCAGAAAGCCGTCACGGTTGACGACGCACCCCTTCCACGGCAGAGAGCGTCGTCTATTAATGCGACGTTAAGCCCTGTGTCATCAACAGCGACAACCAACCCTGACAATCGTAATAATTCATTTACCATTTTGTCGCTGAAGTTCCTTTTTCTCTAACCCGGATGAATTCTTTACTAATCTATAATTTTAGCCCCTAATATCAGCGAAAAAAAAAAGGTTTTCCATTAATTGCACATCTTTTTTTAAAACAAGAACTTCTTTACATTGAGAAATTGTCTTCCTGGCACTAAACCCGATTTCTTTATGACAGATTAAACGCAAATATGGAATTGGGAGCAAATGGCATCGAGGAGAAGACGTACGTACGGAAGCGTGACCGACCGTCGTGTCAGGGTTACTGCTTTCTTCTTCTGCATTCAGCCAACTCACTTATTCTTACCTGCTCTAATTAAAGGCGTTTGAATTTACTATATATGCTTTAAACTGCGATAGTATTAATGGTAATTGAATTCATGTCGCTTCATTTCATTTTACGCAAAGAATACCTAACAGCGTGGCAACCGAAAGAGAACATCCGGTCTGCATCACGTGACCAGCCATGCTATAGGTCACGAAGCCTCGTAATAAATTGTTGTTATGGCCTTACACGGACTAATGAATTCTTGGATTTTTCGCTATTTTTGAAGGTAATATTTGCCATTTCTCTTACGTGATTTCATATAATTCTAAAGACTTCGCGGAGTGTTTCTTGCTGTTTAGTCATACAGAACATTTATGGCAACCCGCTGTCTGCCTGGAAGTCTGCTATGTGACGCTCAAATTTAGTTTTTAATGACATAATTAATACATCGCTGGAAGGCCGAAGTAACCTGGTTCATCATTGGAACACAGGTGCTTACACAATCTCTAACTGCGTTACCCAGCAATCGATACAAAAGATCTTCTATTTGGAGTTAGACAGTTTAATTTTCTTCTTTTTAAGCATTGTACTTATGTATATAAATATTTACAATTGCAATAAAATGTCTACTTTAAACAGTTTCTAAAAAAGCATTATTTTGACAAGTGTTCTGGTGTGAATAGGAACAAATATATGCTTGTTTTCTGTTGTTTATTTGATATCTTGTCGTTGGATCATTCATAATTATGCAGCTGTTTGGTTATAACCCATGTGCACTTGAGACTTAAAGTCCACAACGTTTTAGAATATACTTAATAATTTATGCAGTAAAGAAGTTCTGGTCATAATGAATTTATTTGGCGTGGTGCTGCTACCTGCCATTACAACTTTTCACAGATGTTGTAGCATGTGTGATGAGGCGATAGTAGTAAAAGCGGCCTAAGATGGACTGCACCGATGTAACAGCAATCCAAAAAAAAACGAGCTTGGGGTGTCCAGTACCCGAAAACATTCACCGGAATGGTTCGCCGGTTTCCCTTCTTCTGGCATTGGCCGTCGACGTGATTCGCTGTACAGAAAGCCCCCGAGACACCTGGTAGTGTGAGGCCGAACTATGTCTTGGAATATCGGACCATGAGACCGTGTAAAGGAGAAAACGCCAAACGCCATACCATTTTTTTCTGCCATCGAGACAACAGAATCGCTCACCTGTTTCCTGTATTTTGTCGTCCATCCCGCATGAGTTGTTAGGCGCCCGAGTCAAAACTTTGCCACGCACCCGTCGACGGGACCAGATTCGAGCGTCGTGCGAGCTGGGGGTTTGAACAACTGGTCGGATATCTCGCGTAGCTCGGAGATTTTCGCTGAATTTGCGAGGACAAACAGACCCTACGAGTACCGTAATCACGTGTCGCGGCCCCGTGTCTCTGACGTCACACGCGGTCAACTTGAACTCGGTCTCCGAAAATTATTTGTTGTCTTTCTTTTGCATCAGATCTTCGGCTTTGTCCTTATATAAAAAAAAAAATGCTGCATTTCAAAATTTCTCTCTCATGTTATTGATATTTTAGAATAATTTTTTTTTTAATTTATGAGATAAATAGCTTATTAACCCAGCCCCGGTGCTATAAACGGAAAGCCATTGTTATTATGCAATTTATAGAAAATATAGGATCAGTTCAGGCATTCGCCACCATCTCATTAGTACTGATTGAACTAACGAACCTACGTTTCGTCGATCTTTCCGTGCTGTCAGGATCAGGGATTAGCCAGGAGAAGGTAAGTCACGGTAAATATTCTAACCTTTTTTTTTTTTATAGATTCCATAAGTAGCGAGCTGGTCTGGTACCCGCGACCTCTCCATTGCCAACTGTTCGAGCTTCGCACCGCAGGGTTATCTGCCACTGTTCTTTTCTAAACACCCAGCTTTAATTGCCAGCGGAAAGAGTAAGACTTAACGTAATAAGCTAAATGTCTACCCAATGTTCCACTTAACACGTGCTTTCGTGTTCTCTCTCTCTCTCTCTCTCTCTCTCTCTCTTGCTCTCTCCCCCTTCTCTCTCTCTCTCTCTTCTCTCTCTATCCTCTCCTCTCTCTCTCTCTCTCTCTCTCTCTCTCTCTTCTCTCTCCCTCTCCCTCTCTCTCTCTGTGTATGTGGCTTCTCTACATCCATTATTTTTCCATTTTATTTTTCATTCCTGTGAGCTGCTAATGATGAGAGCTCGAATTTGAATCCAGGTCGGAACCCATCTCGCTAACCTTAGATTCCTTCTCGCTCTTCATCGCCAATCAGCCACCTGGATTTT